>VZSE01002505.1:498244-757950 GCA_013398275.1 Promerops cafer | reverse complement strand
CTGCAAAAATGTGTCTGTGTGTAGGAATCTTCTTTTAACCCAATTTCAGGGAAGAGTTACCTGAGATTTCAGTTAAAATTTAAACCTGTGACATATCAGACAGAAAAACTATTTACTAGCTCCTTTTTCCCAGCTGCACGGCCCAGACACAGCGCTTGGGCTGGGGTGGGTAAAGGATGGGAAGTGGACAAACAAGTTCCATCCCACCTTCAAGCAATTCCGGAGGACATGGTGACCCTCCAGTGAAGTCCTGGCTTGGAACAGCGCTGTCCTGCCCGTGGCAGTGACGGGGGTGAGTGCAGGTGCTCCACGCTGGGAGCGACAGTTCCTGCCCCACTTGCTGTCCCCCACCAAAGCCCCAGGAACTGGGATGGGGGCCGGGGGTGTGGAGGTTTGGTGTGGCTGCAGGCCCCGCTTTTAGCCACAGATGCCTGGATGTGAGCAGTGGCTCTTCTCCAAAGGAAACAATACTCACTCCCCCAGTGTCTTGAGGTCAGGTCAGAGGTGGCATCTAGGGCTCCAAGGGCAGCCATGGTCTGAGCTGCTGGCAGCTTTGGTGGGGGAGAAATCCTGTGATGTTTGTGATTTTAGCAGGCAGCAGTCGCTTTCGGCCACAGGCACCTGGATGCGAACGGTGGCCGTTTTCCACAGGAATCAAAACTCATCCCCCCAGTGTCTCAAGGTCAGGTCAGAGACAATAGACATGCTACTTTTAAATTAAATAAAATATTTTAGCAGACCAATATTACATCCTCTATGTATTGTTATAATTGCTCCTTTTATTTCCATGATAGGCTGTGGCCAAGGGAAGAAACTTGTAAAAGTGAGATAATTTAAAGAAAACTCCTCTTGCTTCCTTTGAAGTTACTAAAAAGGGTATTATGTGAGTAAAAGTATTCCTATTATTTACATATTAATTTTTGACTTATAAATATTAATGTATCTTTATTCTATCCAGTTCATCTGATCAGTAATAGAACTGATCCTTCTCTTACCTACTGTTCTGAAAGACCACTTCTGATCTTTGTGGGTACCAAACAGAATCATTATGTTAGCCTGGGAAACCTTTGGAATATTGATGCTACCTTGGAAAAAGAATCTGTCTCTGTAGAAATGACAGCACAACTTTTGAGACAAAAGGAAGCCCACGAGTCACAAAATATTTAAGCTTTTTCTTAAAGTAACTAAGCTGCAGTGATGAAGTACTGGAGTACCTTTCAGTTCAGTTTCAGTGCTCAGTGACATGCCATGACAGTTTTATTTCACTTCTCTGGGTTCCTGGGCAAGGAAAAAGCCTTTTGTAGACATTTAGAATGATCAAAAAACCTGCTCTTGCCCAGAGAAGCCCTTCCACCTGGGAAAAGGCATGGCAGAAGGACAGAGTTTGTTTTAAATACCTACTAGGGCTGCAGGGAAATCTGCTGAGCATGGCATGGAAAAAGGCCACAGGTGAGAAGCTGACAAGAGGTATGGACAGCAAAAATGAAAGAACAACTGGGCTTCACAGGTAGGAATGTGGAAGTTACATGAAAAACAGATTAATTCCCCAGATAATTGAAGGAGAGTGCAGGGGATTTTCTGGAGGGTAGAGGCCAGCAGTATTTGTGTAACTGCACCAGTAGCACCACAAAAGACTGGGAATATCTAGGTAATGGCATCAGAAACGCCAGATCTGGGTATTGATGCAGCAAAACTGGGACCAAAATAAAAAGCAAGAGAAGGAAAAGACTGGATAGGAGAAAGGGAACTACCACCAGCAGGGAAAAAAAAGGACAGAAAATGGGATAGGGGATAATAAGGTATGAAAATCATGTTGCCTTGGAGTGTTTGCTGGGAAGCATTCTGTTCCAACATCTCAGCCTAAATCAGGACCACCAAACCAAACCTGTTGGTTCTGGCCATGCCACACAGCCCAAATCAACTCCCATGGTTAGGAGACACAGGAGGGAAGGAATCCTTTGCCTGGGCAAGCAAGGGAGCACCCCATCAGACAGGACAAGCACCTGAACATTGTGACAGCAATGGTGCTACCCGCTGCCTCGTAAGAGTGTTTTGTGAGTCCCCACCCCCAGTGAGCTAAACAGTGCTGTGGCAATTAGTCCAATATCACTGAATCCCACACAACACAGAAACCAGCTCAGATATGCTGCTGTTACCCAATGCCCGAGTTACCAGACGAACAGAGAGCTTCATTTAACCAAAGTGAACAAAGAGCAAAAACACTGAGGACAGCAACATGCACTCGTGCAAACAGATTTAGAACTCAAAACGCCCTTCAGAACAACAGATGTTGGGGTTTGGTGTTTTTGAACCAGTACATCTCAGCTTAGATTTGCAAGCATATACCCATATTAAAAAAAACCCCAAACCACACAACCAAGACATTGTGCCATTTAGTAAATGCTTTATTATACATTTGATCTAGAGTTTGGAATTTCCTCACTGCCAGTAGGGGAGAGTTACACCATCACTGGCTGCCAAGAGCATCCCATTTACAGGAAGACCTTGATAACTAACACACTTGGAACCAGGATGAGGACTACTCCAGGTCCTTACAGCATGATTTACAAAGCAGTCTAAAACTGCATTTTAGATAATCTTTAATCTGGATTAGTTCTCAGTAACGTTTTCCCTCAATGGACAGAGAACATGACTAATTCAATATGTTAAATTCATCACAGCACTGAGTTTAACTATTGGCTCAATTTAGAGTTCCACCACCCACTTAAACCTGACATACGGTTCCTAGCTGTATATAAATGCCAATTTTAGCCATTTCTGACTTGGATTTTAGTAAGAACATCATTTGCCTCTCACTCTCAGAAGCAGGAAGAACTGCCAGCAGCTGGCTGTGCATATTCATAGTTATTTCACATTTTCCTCTATATTTCTGAACATCCTGTTTGATGGAGCTTGTGTAAATACATGGGTGAGCATCTGCACTGCAGGCTGGTGGAACTGTTAGTAACTGATAGGGGAAAACATCTTTCCATCTGAAAGATGCTTTTCATACACTTTGCTCAGAAAGGATCACTTTCCAGCACACAGAAGTTTTTGGCCTAAAGGCTCTTTTCAAACCACATGCAATGCAGCAATAGAGACCTGCAGTACAAGCAATAGAGACCTGTAATGCAAACAAATAGGGTTAACTGAAGAAAAGGGGCCTTATTTTTTTAACTAGAGGAGAATACAAACCATTGAGTATGCCCAGAGTTTGCTCATCCCACTATTTTAGGCTACCTAAGCAACGACATGCAAACAGGCTCTGACATAGGAAATGTGAGAAAAACTGGAATAACATAATTAAAACAAACCCCTAAATTAATGGAGAAATATAAAGAACAACTCATAAAAAAGTGTTTATGTCTAAATTAATCAAAGAGTCTATCTTCAGAGACTCTTCATTTTTCTTTCTTCTTTAAATGAATCAATTTATAAAAACACTGATCAAATCAACAAAGGCAACATAATATTATTCCATGGTTGATGGGACAAGACTGTTTTCTGGCACTGCTTAGTTGAAGTGGAATGGTCATTGTATTGGAAGTTTCCCAAAGAGCCTTTGCCATTAGAAAAGAAGGCAAGTTTGTCACGTGCCCTTTCGCTGAACTTCTTTTCCAAGCCGAAGAAAAACCAAACACAAACAGTCTAATGAGACACCCTGCAGGCTTAGTCCTTTCAGACACTGCAGAACCAGCTACATCTCCTTAAATGCAGTTTTTGAAACAGCACTGAACCAGAAAGGCACTAAGGTACACCCTCCTCACTGTGTTTGAGGAGCAGGAGTCCTTCTGAATACACTGCAAACCAGACATTTGTGAGTCAGCATCAGGCACTGGAAACAATATTCTAACACAGCAAGAAACCATAAGGATTTCTCCCAGTGTGTACTGCAGAGGTTTGAAACATCAATCTGGAAACACTGCATACAGAATTCTTGACTTAAATGAGTTTTGCTGCAGCCCCACTAAGCTTTCTTGTAAAGGCTTTGTGCAACAGCTACTGCGGAAAAAAAAAAACAAACCCAAACAAACAATAAAACAAAGACAAAACTATTTTCTCCAAACCCCCAGACATTTTTCTTAGGTCCAGGAAATGCAAACAAACCCAGAGATTTTGAGATCTCTTCTGCATGTTGGAAACATTGCAGGTATTTGGTAAGCCTCAGTTTAGTCATCAGGAAGAGCCCTTAGGCAAACTTCACAGAGCTTCAGTGCAATTTTTAAAAAGGAGAGTACTCCTAAAACAAGTAACTGCCTTGTACTAGTTGCCAGGAGTGTTATTAAGGAATAAAGGAGTCAAGTCCTAGAAATGCAATGAGAAGGATTATTGCAACATGAAGCCACCCTCATGAAACAGATTGTATCTGGAAAAGAATTGAAGCCCCATTAGAAACCAATGGAAGCAAGTTTCAAAGTGATGGCAAAGTAATTTTCTTTCAAATTACTTAGCTAATTTAAATGTATTAAACCATCACATTAACAAAACACATTTTTAAGTTACAGTGCTTTCTTTAAAGAAACTTTTAAATCTCACTGGTTTCAAACATGGTCTAAAGGTGAATTAGTTTTAATTGTTACATTAAAAACCAAACCTTTATCTTAATTTTTTTTTAAAAATGTGTTAGGGCCCATCCTCCTATTCCTTTTCCTTCATTATCACACCAAGACCACGTGATTGAATGAAAAATGAGCTACTGCACACTAACAGTTAAGTCCTCAATCTCCTGTAAAACCAGCATGGAGAAAATAGGACTGAGAACAACTCTGATAGCAGAACAAGAAGAGACAATTAAATTCACAAGTATAAAAGTATCAGAAAACATCCAGTTTTGGAGTTTATTCTGTCAAATATAGCTAGCATCTTACCAACTACTTATTTTTTTTAAAGTATTTCAGGTGACACTATGTGAAAACTGATCATTGGAAGATTTACGCTCACATGCACAACCATTAAAGCAGCATGAGGATCACCCATGGAAATCAATATAAAAATAAGAGTTTAGCATAACCTTTTTTCCTACTTATGCACACTGTAAACCAGTAGGAGACAGAGAAATTTCAATAACTCTTTACAATTGCTCAATACAGGTTCTCCTATAAAGGTAAATTAAGTGACCCCAGCACTGTCATTCCTGTCGGTGGCACCATAAATATCAGCACTGAAGTCAGTGAATCTCAGCAGGTTAAGGAAGGTTTCCACACTCACCTGACTGTGCCCTCACTCTTCCAATCTGATTAAACTCCAGTGACATGGGAGATAATTAGTTCTACACCTACCTGTAGCCCCTTCTGAGATTATTTGGGATAAAGGAGGTCGTTCCTGTCACAAGGAGTTTCTTGGGTGCCTACAGTTTCCAAGCCACTCTGGCCCAAGCATTTATTCAGTTTCTAACTACAGCTTCTCTAACCACACCTGAAAAAGGTAGGAATATGATCCAAGCTAGCTGTTCAGTCTACCTTTGTTAGCATTAATTGATTTAGGACTTTCTATACACGGATCAAAATTACCTGAATCAGGCCATAGTTTACAGTTCAGCCTTGCTCTGATTCAACATGAATTTCAAAGCCCAGAATTCCAATAGAAAATAGGCTTAGAACACCTCATGACTCTTATTTGAGTTAATAGCCAAGTCATGATTCACTTTCTTTCCTGTTTGCTGGACTCGATCTGCAGCCTGAGCAGCATCACCGTTGCTCAATTAAGAAAGTAGCAAGGAAAACACAAATACTGGTAAATCTTAACTAGAAAAATGAGCTTGTAATGCTATTGTCAGAAGGCAAGCTTGGTTTATGTCCCTTGTTTCAGTGAACTAGGAAAACTTAGGCTGACTCAATTGTACTTCTTACAGCATTGCAATAATCCAGATGCATCAATCTGCACAAGAATATCCACAAAACCTTCCTGACAGCAAGTTTCTCTTGGAGCTCATTGCAAACCTGTTAGGGTATTTAACACTCCTGTTCATGAAAAACCCAATGCACTTCAACAACTTCAAGGTCCAACTTTTTAAAGAGTTTGATTATTGCTGTTCACAATTCCAGTTTTCCAGGTTCCTTAGGTCAAGTGTGAGCTTTGCCTGGTCAACAGAGGCTGTTACACCAGAGGGAGGTTGGTGCACATCCTCTTCCCCATATGTGGGAGCTCTTACAAATCCTATTACATTATGTCCATTTCACAAATATCCTGGTGCAGCAAGCCAGGTTCATAATCCAGATTAAATGATCATTGGAGAAAAAGTCCCCACTAAACCCAGTAAGATGATCCATGCAATGACACTGGATTTACCCCTCAGCATGACAAACGCTCCTCTCTGTAACCAGATTTACAGATTAGCAGCACAGAAACTTTAAAGTGTTCCTGCTGCCCATCAGTACATAATACATCCAGTATTATTTTACACACAATCAGCTTGGTTCATGTGAAAAGGTCTGCTACAACATTTAATTGATAAACCACATGCACTACATGAATTTTCTTTTGCAAAGCTGGTATTAGAAATGCTTGGAAAACTTTCAGCAAGAAAAAATTTCAGCAGAAAATATTTTGGGGGTAAGGGCTGAAACACAGGAAAAACTCATAGATTTTTTTCATACTTTTAATACAGCTACTATCAAAAAAGACCTTCCTTGTGTATGAGGAGAAATTTTGTTCCTGTACACATGTGAGGGTATGGATTGTGGCTTCTCTTCTCCTCTGTTTAAAAATGTCTCCCTAACCCTCTGCATCAACCTTTGACCCACGCTGACTCCTGCCTCTGTAATATGTAATTTGGTGATTCGTGTCATTATAAAAACAAAACATGGAAATATTCTTGTGGAAGTTTGGGTTTTTCCCTATTGTGTCTTTCATTTTTCAGTGTCTGGTTTCGTGTATCGCCCCCCGCCCCCCCAGTTTGTTTTCATCAATCAGTGGAGACCTACCCATTGTACCTCTCAGTGCTGATCTTGTCTATCACAAGCAGACTCACAGTTGTTTGTAAAGACAAGCTTGTTACTCCTGTCAATGATTTCATTATGCATCTTTAAAACCCTTTTACTGTACCTTGCTGACTCTTACTGTAAGTTACTATTGTGTATTTTTGTCACTTTGTAACTGTCTTAGAAAATGATTGACTTTTATCCATCCACTTTTGTGTGTGAAGAAGCTGCTGCTTATTTGGACTTAGACCCCAAGCACAAAGCTACCCCCCAAAAAGCTGCCTATAAAAAAGGCAGGAACCAAGTGAAGGATGGACTGTGGTGGAGCAAAGTCTTCCCCATCCCCAGTGCTGTTTGCTTGTTCCTTATCAATGAACAATAAATTGCCTTATTAATTGACCAATTCAATTGTGATGAATTATTTATAACACCTCCACTCTGTTGAGTTAATTGTGTGGGAAGTCACTTTACAAAGCAGACAACTGAAATACTTGAGTTGAAGGTATAAAAAGAACAGCTCAGTGTACAAAAGAGGAGCTCAGTGGATAAATCATCTTCCCAGAATGTAAGAGGAATGCCAAACAGGATTTACATCCAAACATTCCCTTCCATTGTGCATCATATATCAAGCAGTGATTGATTTTTTTTTTTTCCCCTCCAGGAAATCTCCAGTCTTATGGATTTTTGTAAAAAACTGGAGATAAACTCAGCAAATGGTTAGGAGGGATGGTGCCCATGGGAAAATTGCTGTCTGAGAAACAGTATACCAGTAGGGAAATAAATATTTTTCTAAAAGGTCACAAGATAGGAACCTAAATTTTCACCCGTGCCTAGATAGCAAAAAACCAACCAACCAACCAACCAAAACCCAAGAAACCAAACCCCAAAAAGCCAAACCCCAAAAAGCCAAACCCCAAAAAGCCAAACCCCAAAAAGCCAAACCCCAAAAAACCGTAGATCATATCTAAGTTGTTTTGATAACTTTAGATCCTTCTACCATAAAGACAGGGTGGATGATATAGACTTTTCACTCATTAGCCTAGGAAGAGTGGCCATTTCTTTTTATGCTCTGAGTCATCTAGAATAAAATAGAAACCAAGACTACACAAATCAAGACTATCATTCCCTGGAATTCTTTGAGAATAATGTTGCAAGAACATCAACAAGAGATCTGCAGAAAGAAAGGATCAATCTTCTTTTGAGCTGGAAAAAAAAAAAAGTGACTAGAAATGTCAGAAGTTGACAGCTTTGCTAAAAGGGAACCTAAATCTTCTGAACAGATGTCAGTTGGTATTTCTGCATTTCTAAAAGAACAAACAGTAGCACCTCTGAAGTTACATCCTAATTCCACAACACTGCTTTGATGATCAGTGTTTAATGACAGAAGCTACAGAGAAAAGCTGAGAAACTTCCAGCAGAACACATGATGCAAAGCAACAACATAAATGACACGTTAAAGCAACAACAAAAGTGTTTACTGTTCCTCGTGGAGGAAACAATGGAAACGCAACATGGACAGAAAACTGAGCAGACTGATTTTACAATGTTTGATTCAGTAGCAATGCTTCATCCTTTTCTTGTTAATTCCACACTTATTGGAGGCCTAAGGAAGAAAAAAAAAACCCATATTTTCAGAATGAAAATAATGTTGGTAGAGTAGGGTGATTTTTTGCTCTTCCATCCATTTCAAACCAGAGAAGCTGTTTCCTCTTACCTTCTTTCCACTGTCAGCTTCCCCACAGCAGGAAATTATTAATAGCCTGCTAATTATTTTCCTGATAACTTAAGAAAATCTTCAGGACTCCCCATAAGACACTGAATGTACCTTAAGAGATGAAATAATGGAGTAAAAATGTAAAAATAAGTCAGCTCTATATTTAGGGCATTTCTGAGACAGAAATCATAACCCTGAATTGTAGCAAACAAACGTTGGTTAAAAAGGAGGGGGAAAAAAAATCCCCCAAACCCTGCTCCTATTGAATCATCAAATAAAACAGATTGGTTCTAAGTGTATGCATGCAAAGGCAATAAAAAGGAATAAAAATGCAAACTTTAAATACAAGAACAATAAAAGATGGTATCTCTGATCAATAAAAATCCCTAAATGCCAAGATAGCCACAGGGGGGTCAAGGTAAGTTGGAATAGTGACAGGCTGGTTGTAAGGTCCTTAACATGGAATGGACTCCAACCAATGCACCTCACACACTAAAACAATGGATGAAAACACATAATTGTGCTGTAGATATAATTTTTAAAGCAAAATGTCCTATCCTTCCATCTCTTCAGGGAACTACAATCAGAACTAGGAGTCTGATTAATTAGGTTTTCTTTATTTTTGCCACTTTGCCCTCCTTTAAGTGTCTACAGGCTTACGTTGTTTAGCAGTAACATATTCCTGGACTCTTACTTATATTTAATATCATAGAGAGTTCCAATAAAACAGAAATATATTCACTTGCATTGCTATATTTCCTGTTTCAGTTAAAAAAAAAATACAAGATTCATTCCTGACTCTTAGCAACAAACTCCTGTACTAGCAGAGTCACAGTGCTCCTGATCCATGTTTGGATCCCTACCTGTGGGAGGAAAAGTCACACGTTGCCTGAAAGCATCCAAATGCCACTTCTTATGAATTTCCTTATGAATTGTTGCATGATTCAAGGGGAGGATAGGGGGAAAATATAGTTTCCATTGCTGTTCAGGGAGATTGTTGCCATTAATTATCAGGGTAGGAGATAAGACCTAGTCCTTCATAGATGTTGTCTACCTTCCTTGAAGCATCTATTTGTGAACCTTTTAAAGCCTATATTTAAGCCCCCTTTCTCTTCCAGGCCTTTATCTGGTTATTTTAGATGAAGCAGCTACTCTTCAGAAACTGTCAAATAAATACCATTTTTTTTTCAATGTATAAACACCACTTATCTAATTGCTACTGTTACATCTCAATTGACACTCAAAACCACTGCCAGACATATTCCCAAATGTGAGAAAACAGAGTGCAGCTTTTTCCAGTTTAAAACAACAAGAAGTCAGTTAACCTCTAAAGAAAATACTAAATACCCTGTTCCTGAAGCATAATCAAACTTAACAAACCAGAAGTATTCAATGGAACAGCTGATCTGCATGATCCCATTGGAAAGCATCTGTTATCTCCAGCTGAGCTCCAAGCCTGCATGACTCTGTGAGGTCCTCAGGCTTCCCTCAGCCAGGTTCAGACCATATTCACACATTAAGGGATGCTATTCCAGCATGGATACAAATACCAATCACAATCTGTGGGATTATCCCCAAATCACACCGTTTTTCCTTATCATAAGTGGCACACAATTTTGCCTTCAGTGTAATATACGTAAAGAAATCATTTTTTCAGAAGTCTTAATGTGCACATAAATGAACATAGCAAGTATTGTGAATACAGAAATAGACCCTTGAGAGCTTTTCTTTATAAAAACTGGTACCTGAACTGTTCTGAACAGCTACAATCTCCTGTTCAATTCATGTCCCTCTCTTTTGCCATAGGGAAGGTGAGAAAAGCAGGGGAGATCACGTTTACCAAGTTCTTCTGCTTTTCAATAGGAAAATCATGATGACTGATATTATCAGCTAATCACACAACTGAACCAATTAATTTGCATTTCAGTGCCTAGCACAAACATATGTTCAAGATAAAATTGAATAAACACAGTTTTAAAAATCAGTCAATTATTTATAGACACAGAGAAAAGGGGTTTAGGTCTATTATTAAGTACATTAAATATCTGATGAAAGAAACCTGAGGGGGTAGTTTCCCAATTGTACATAAAAGCCTAAATATTTGAAGTGTCTCTTCTCACCTGTAAGTGCCTGCTTGATCAGACTGTGTCAGCTTCTCATTTGTAGTGAGTGACCCAAATGCATGGCCTGAGCATAACTCTGAAGGCTTAAACTGTGCAGAATGTAATTATTTCAAGACAAACATTTTATTTTGTACTTAAAAATCTAGCAGAAGACGGAGAGTTAAATGAATGTAAATACTCTCCTTTTTACAATGTAACTTTCTTTGAAAATGAACAGATACAAGAAAGGAAATTTAAATTTTTTTAAATTACCTTGTACTTTTACCTCTAAACTGGAAAACTCCTTTTAGCAGAAGACCAGGCTTGAAAGCACTGCTGCAACAATTACCAATGGTCTCCCAAAAATGAATCAGACTGTAGGGTATGAGGTGTATTTTTGGTTGCTAAATACTGAGATATTACCATCAAATACATTAATGATAATTATTGCCAACATTTTCAATGGAAATGTCAAAGAAAACGGAATATAAATATTAAAAGTGTATTTTTTCTAATAGGAACAAAGTCTGTATAGGAGTAACACAAAACCAAAGTGGTGGCCTTGCATGAACAGTCATCTCTCCCTCTAGCAGAGACTGAAAAGAAATCAGCCTTGTCCGTGCCTAAGAGACAAAGGAAGGGCTGCCAAGGGCCATGGGTGAGATGCAATAATTTAGGCCTGCTTATCTGTGCTCAGGAACTCACAGATGAGGCTGGAATTCAAACACACTGATTTGGCATTTTGGGACGTACATGGAGTAAATGTCACTGACAACTGAAAAATTTATTTAAACTAAGTTGAAACAGATTGGGACACTTAACCTCTTTCTTTAGGCTTGCAGCAGCTGCTTACACCAGCTCTGTGGGAGCAAAAGCCACCATGGTACAGAACTTCAAAATTCATCCATGGAGCTTTCCTTCCAGCCTCTGTAAGTGATTCCTGTGATATGTGGTCACAGGGAAGAGAGGGAGGCTCCTACATCCATATAAATTTTATCCCCTCTGCTCTGAGTCAAAGTCACGTGACATTTAAGTATCAAAGAGATGAACTTCACAACTCACTTCAGAGGAACATTAATTTCCAAGCTCCTTTGTGACCAATATATTCTGACATTGTCGGTGTCAAACTAAAGAGCCAAATTTCTGAGTTGTGTCATTGAAATGTAATTACAGAGGGGCAGTTTTGTGCTGTTCCGTGCAACCCTGAAGAGAAGTGCAAAATAAAACACCACAGAACCAGGAGCATCCTTTGACAACTTAATGGAACACAGGCAACCAAAACCTATGTGTGATATATTTTAAATTGCTGCTTCTAGTAGAGCATTACAGAACATCAACTAATAAGCAGTTTAGCTCATTGGCATAACCCAAAATGACTTTTGAGAGTGTATTTACTAGGGTCAAGTCTCTCTTGTATACTGAATTTTTGTAAGCAAGTGATGGAAAGGAATGCAGTGTTGTCCATTCCATTCCAGCCACTTCTATATTTGACTGCAGAAAAGCAACAATTGCAAACAAACAAAAAAAAAAAACAAAACCAAACAATTTAAAAAAATTTAAAATATCACACAAAACCACAAACCCTCCCTCAAAAAACATAGTTGTAAGCAAAGAAACTAAATAAGGAAAGGTTAGACATCAAATTTTAAAAAAAAAGGAAATTTGTTGTGGAGTATCAGGTCTCTCAAGCAGAGAGGAATTGTTTGAAATAGACTCCTGAATACATTCTCTTAATACCTGAGAATTGTATCCACGTGCATCTCTACACTGTTAAGTTTCACAAATTCATCACCCCTTCAGAAATACGCTAGAATCACGCAAGTAAAAACTAACTCAGCATGTCATCATTACTATCTTTAGCACTTCTGCTCCTTCAAAAATACACTTAGAACCATGAGGTTAAATAAACATCTTTAAAAAACCAACCAAACCAACAGGTATCATGTTCATGCAGACAATGCCCTTAGTGTTAAGCTCCCACGGACCTAAGCTAAGAGTGACACCCAGTGGAAATACAGTCTACATCCTCTTGATGGCTGTAGCTCAGATGAAAACTATCATTTCACATCTGTGTTGTGAATATTCAGAAAGATATGTCTGTCTTGTACGTGTCACTGGGAAGGCACATGTGTGCAAGAATGAAAAGTAGTATCGGATTTCTACAGAGATGAAAGTTGTGCCACACCTTGGTTCATTTGGTCAAAGAGACAAAATTATTTATCAGTGCTTCACCAAAACAGATTCTCTGCCTTAGAGTTCACTGTTAAACCAGGGAGATTTTGCACAAAAAAAAAACATGTTTCTGATGCTGCATTTGCACAGGTATTTATTGTCATTGATAATTAAGCTATCTTTGGTAATGTTCTATCCAACTTCCTAATGGCAATTAATATTATGAGGTAAGAGAGATACTGATGGAAGCTGTTATGTTTTGATCAAATGGACCTGAACTGGGAACAAGCTGAATAAAGGCTAACAAACTGGTTTGTTTTTTTTTTTTTTTTTTTTTTTTAAACAAGATGGAAAAAAATCCCTTGTATGTGAACAAGACTGTTTCCCCAATTTGTCTCTTTGGATAGACACCCTTCTGGACTGAAGGAAAAAAACCCAAGGAGTTACATTTCAGAGTCGAAGATACTTTCCTCTGTGGGAGATGTGAATATTTAAGGAAAAGGAGATGTCCTCCATGTCACCAGCAACCTTTTCCCTACTTTCTTTCACACACAGGGAGGGAGCTCAGCCATCCATGATGCTGTTCTCCTCCACCTTCTCATGTGCTCCCAACAGCTCCAACACACTGGACCTCACTCCATTATTCTCTGAAGAAAGCTTCCCAGTACTCTGGCTCCATTTTCACTATCTGTTTCCCACATTGCTTGATGTGAGAATCAACACATCTTGAGAGAAAGGACTGGGGCAAAACAGGGCTTTTGCTTCCCATCACATGCCTGCAGCTAATGGCTCTTACCATACCAGCTCTCACTTCTGCAAACTCATATTTAAATCAAAGTCTCAGAGAAATCTGGTAGGTGCTGGAGGGTCTCCCTGGCCCTGTCAATAATGGCATTCAGTTATTAACAGGCACTGATAGAAGACAAAATAGGCAAATTACCACATAGTGATTGTATGAATTTCTGTGCTCCTGAAAGAATGTTCACTTCTGATCCCAGTTGCAAAGTAAACCCAAACTAACTATAACTAGAC
Source organism: Promerops cafer (assembly GCA_013398275.1). NCBI lineage: Eukaryota > Metazoa > Chordata > Aves > Passeriformes > Nectariniidae > Promerops > Promerops cafer. The sequence goes on along the minus strand of VZSE01002505.1, from coordinate 744,010 downwards.
ATGGTTTTGTACCTAGGCAACTTCAAATCCACAATCAGGAGCTCTTATTCAGCTGCTCACTACCTCTGTCCTGCATACAATACTGCCTCTGCAAGAAAAAATGGTAGTATTCTACTCCAAGGTTTCATAATAACCACTTGCAGGGTATGGCAGAAATATTCTTCCATTGGGGTGTTCATCTTTAAAATATTCCAAAGCACATCTTCAAGTACTTTTCCCAATATATTCCCTGGCTTCCAAATCAAATAAGCATTAACAAAGAAAAGATGACACTTATATTTCTAGCATTCTGCAGTAGATTGCATATACAAAAAGATACTGAAGTAATTAGTGTTGAGTATTTTTCTAAATTCTTAGAAAATTAAAGCAAGAACACCTTAGTTTAAGGAAGGCACCTTTCCAGTGCCTAGCTTTCTGTTCACAGAGTTTAGTTAGGGCTTAGTGTACTGGCAATCTCTTCATTCAATTAAATTCTCTTTTTATAACAATAAATAAGTGGGACATATAGCAATATAATATAACAGTATAACAATAAGTGTGTGTGTGAGTGATGTTCATTATTCAAAGTAAATCACCCTACACAATACTCTTTCCATCAGTAAACAATAAAATTATTTTCATTCAAAGTGTCCTTAAGAGTAGTAGGATTAAAGCAAGCCTAAACCAGAGGATCATTGGCACTATCCAAGAGCAGAATTTCCATAAAATTAGGTTCTATAGCCAAAAAGGACCAGCCTCTCAAAGACACAGCAGATGAGGTGCTCATCTGCAGACACAGAACCTCTGTCTAATCAGGATGTGCACTTCATGTAAAATTAGGAATTACTAAATGGGCAACCAGCTGTGGGAGTACATGTCATAACCAAGCAATACTGCAAAACACAGGAAATAGAGTAAAAACAGAGCTCTGAAATATTTAGTTGCCTGTAACAAATAGAAAGCATGTAGATCTTCTAATTATTGCATTGCAGATGGAGCTGGTTAAACCACAAATATGATTGAAAGTGTGAAATATCAGAAAGATCTTTCTGAGACAGAAACAGTGGCTATAATAATTAAGAATGATAGTAAGTCTCAGAATATTTTGATGGGAAAGATGGAAGACAACTTAGATAAACATAGAAAGGCATGCCCTGATGCACTGGGTATACTACAATTATAAGTTGAATTTTTCTCAGTAGAGGGGAGAAAAGCAATTCTTGATTACTGAATCCTTTGAAAGCAAATTGTCACCTTTTTTTCCATCCATTTATACCTCAGTCCTGCAGCTAGAGCTGCATGAAGAGGCATTTACTCTCTTTGTACTACACTTTCATTTTGATGGGAGACTTCAGTGGAAAAGATACCAACCTTAATATTTAGTACAGTTCAAGAAATATTCTAAGGATAGAAATATAATCTGCTTTTTGATAGAATTTGTCAAAACCCTGCTGTTGTCTCGCTATAATTGAAAGCAGCCTGGAAAGTGAAAAAACAGGCCTACTTCTAAAACCAGAAATAGTTACAGAAAAGCAAAAAGGGATCATGGACCTAGTACTGAACATTGAGCACATGTTAAGGTGCAGCCCTGGTCATTTTTGTGTGGCTACCTAAGTACCTCCAACACGGCAAGTACAGCTTAACAATCATAATTACATATTGAAAACAAAGGGCAGTTCTTTCATTGCTTTAAGGCAACAAATCCATTTAAATCAGTAAAGAGCTGTGAAGGCTGCATCAGTTGAAATGCAAATTCGACATATTTAAACTGGCTGTTTATGTGTCACACTAGGGAAAAATCACACAGACAGGGTGCTGATGTCACCTGAATAGCTACGAGTCACCTCAGATTAAACGGTGACCCAAACAATGAGCCCAGGACTGGATCAACAGCCAGCCTAAGAAGTCAGCTGTGAATCAAACTGAGGGACAGGGCAACAAGAAATTAGGAATTACTTGCATCACAGGCAGAATATAGCGAGGACTAGAGTCTCCTGACTAAGCAGAACCACCAGGAATCAAAGAGGCTCAGGGATGTTTCTGGTCCTCAAATATCTCTGAACAGAAGAATTAAATGGCTCCCTCAGGTCTAAAGTCTGCAACAGGCAGAGGAGGAAAGATCACTCTTGGCTGCACCAAACCTCATCAGCCTAGGCTGAGCTTTTATATACCCAGTTTGTCAGAGAAAGCTGACAAAGGATTGAAAGAATAACTATATTGGACAGAGGGCAGCAAGTTAGAAGCAAAGAAAGGGATTTGTAAACAGATTTAAAGAATCTGATTTTAAAAGATGATGAGAATTTAATTTCACTTAGCAGAGTGCATCACCTAGGGACAAACCAAAAGAAGGAATTCTTTATTAAATGAGACAGCTGTACTGCAAAGTGGGTGAAAAGAACAAATGAGGCTCCCTGAAGCCATTTCCATGAAGTTACGAGCACACACTGACAATATAAAAAGGAAAAACGGGTACAAAGATTCATTGCCCACAGAGAAAAACAGTCACAAAATAGGATGTAACTGTCAAGACAGGTTTATGTTATTGCTAAAATAAATTCTGGGAAGTACAATCTGTGTACCCTTACCCACACTCCTGAAGCTTTGAGGGTCAAGCAATCACTGAGGTCAGAGCTACAGGTTTCACAGAACCTCACATAGACACAAATCTGAACAGGGATCCTATAACTACTCACCACAAAATCAAGAAGGAGGAGAACTTTTGAAGTATCCATCCTTTCTCCCAATTATTTTCTCTGTGTTAAGGAATGTGGCCTGAAACACTGTGAATAGCACTATGCAGAAATTCATTGTGTTTTACTTGTCAAAACAGCTTCAGAGGGAATGCAAGTCAGACTTGCTTTTTCACAGCAAGAATTCCACTGGAACTATAGTTAAATATAGTAGAAGCAAGATAAATCTGCCACTGGCGCCAGGCAAAACTCAAAAACCACCACAAAAATAACAACAAAATATAAAAGAGGACACGAGTCTTCTAACAATGGAACAGTCTTTAAAAGGACTGGGAAATATGTTCAATTTGCTGTAAATTATAGCCCTGATAGAAAACTGCACATTGAGTAACAACATTGAGTGGCTGTTATAAGAGGCATAAATTGTCCAGAAGTGCCTTGTCCTTCAGCACTGCCAATCAAAGTGAGTGTCTCTGAGGCTCTCTGGAAAATACCATTACAGGAACAGTCACTGCAGATTGATTGTGCTGAAACAAGAGCTAAGTCACTCAAACAGCAATAACAGCCTTGATCTGCTGCATTACCCTTACTATTAACAGTGCAGGTTAATGAATTCTATGGAGACCATAAGGGTGTCACAAAGTTTTGGGACATTGGGGTGGGTTTTTTTGGTTTGTGGTGGGTTTTTTTGGTTTTTTTGTTTTGTTTTTGTTTGGGTTTTTTTTGTGGTGGTAGTGATTGGCTTTTATTTGTTCAGCTTTTTTTTGTTGAATTTTCTTTGGTTTTTTGGTTGGTTTTTTTTTTTCCCCCTGGGTTTTTTTATGTATGTATTGCAGCAGCATCTAAAAGAATCATTAGAACTTAGAGCTCTGTTTGACTAGCAAAGCAAAACATTCAAAGAGAAATAGTTCCCTGCAGAGTTGATTTAAAAGGGAGTTGGGAAGCAGCTCCTGTTGAAAATGTCATAAAAGAAGTTAAAAGAAAAATAGTCATAATTCATCTTCGAAATATTTTAGATCTTCATTTAAAAGTTGCAGATTTCACTTTTGGGCTAGACTTCTTCAGCAAAACATTCTAAATATGCAGAAAATACTTGCTTTTAAAAAGAAGTTCTATACTTATTCACTACTCAAAAATACATAATCTCATTAAACACAAGATAAAATTAGAGAGTGGAACAAACACTGTGAGGCAGACAAAACCTGCTAACATAACTATTGAAGTTTGGTACTTAATCTTTTGAGGGATCTGTATTTTAATATTTGCCTTGTTGCAGCCTAGGTTTCCCTTAAACTGCCAGGCTCTCAAAGACCACCTATTTCTAACCTAAAACCTCTTAGAGCAAGCTAACTAACCACATATAATAATAATTTGTACAACAGGATAAAACACGAGCAGAACAGAGGCTGAACATCAAATCATGATCCAAAACACTTTATTTGAACACGAAGATTATAGAGAAAGCAACCTAAAGTCTAAATGTTAATGACTCTTCTCCTACAAGCTTTTCAGAAATCTATATGGTAAGGAATCGAAATACTCTACGGTATTTTACCACTGAAATGTCCTAAATTTTTTAGGAGAAGGTTTGTGCTGCAATGAAAAGTTTTGTGATTCAAAGAATCCAAGGCCAAAAGCTCCAAAGACTTAACAGTCTGCACAATTTTATCTTCTGACTGTATTAACATGTGCTCAGCATAATAGAACAAAACCACATAATACTGGATAATATAGATAGAGAGATTTAATTCCTTATATTCAGACTATTAACTCAGCCATTATCCACGGTGAGAATGTACACTGTGTTGTATAAGAAAATGGCAAAAATGTATTCCATTAATCTGTAGGTGGGAATAGATCTCTTAGGGAGAATTTAAACCGTTTTAATTTATTCCAAATTGTGCCAGAGGCCAGCTGCACAAAACCTGCTGCACAAATAAAAGTGCCAGCTCACCACTGATATCTATTCCTTACAAACCTTCCACCAGGGCCTTGAGTGCACCAACAGCCCTTAAATGCCCAAGCAGTCCGAGCTGGGAGCTGCAGCCCCAGGACCACTGCGCTACTCTGTGAACATGCCAAGGAAAATGTTTCATTTTACAGACCCATTCATATGTAACTCTAGAATACAAAGCTAAGTAGGCAGAATTTAAGTGTTTTAATAAACAAAATTAGGAGACAAATGAGAAAAAAAATCAGTAAAGTGTTAAACTCATCCTTAAAAAAGGAAGGTGAGATTAAAGCACTACCAGTATATAGCAGTCTAATTTCCATCTGCTTTCTTACCTCATTCAATACCTAAACAACTTCATAACATTTGCTTAACAGCATCTTATAGTTATGCAAATTACCACCAAATTGTATTCTTGAATTAAAGCATCGAGTTTGGGGTTTTTTCTCTTACCCCCAAGCATATTCAATACGCTGAAAAATGATGCACGGAATGAGTCTCCAGTGACCCCAAAATGTCTGTTCCTCTGGCATTGTACTCTCCCAGTCATTTGACTACCATGAAGGTTTCAGAAGGTTTATACAATTAAAGTATTAAATTCAGAAGGTTTATACGATTAAAATATCAATTGGTTTTCTGCTAGTTATTTTACTTAAAAGACCCAAAAATCAAGCGAATAAAAGCAGAAAGCAGCTACAGTTTGGGATGCTTTTACTGTGCAGCCATTGCAGAACACATACTGCTCTCCAGGATAGTGATGATGGAATGTTAAGGGTTGGAAAGGACCTTCTAGGTCCTTTAGTCCCAACCCCTCTGCCATGGGCATGGACACCTGCCTGGTGACAGTGAGAAACAGGGAGCTTAAGACATTATCTTTCATTCCAGTACAGAATGCTGTTACTTGGTAATTAGTGTTTGAATAAGGACTTTCATCTTTCAATTATTTTTTTTCCCCCCCATTTCATCACTCAGGAAATAATTTGGTCTTCTCTGATGTAGCCACAATGGAAATGAAAAAGTGACAGAAACATAACTTTTCTGCAGAGTTAAGGAGGGAGGGGAAAGAACAGGCTATCAGAAAGGAAGCCTGCTTTTAGAAATCCATATCTGCTTTTCCAGAGAGTTCTTTCAACAGACAGCAAGAAATTTTATTTTTGTTGCTTTGTCTGCAATTTTCTTCCATTTCCGATTTCCCCTTTCAGATGCAATTAAAAGAAGTCCAATATTCAACAGACAGCAAACTAATTGCTTGATAACGACCTTTTAAATGCCCAGATTAACTTTAATGGCTTTAAATGGAATTTTAATGAGTTATTCTGAGTATAACTAATTATTTGCTATTTATACACATAGACATGAACAGAGTATTTTTGATTAAATGAAACTTTATCATAACTGTTATTCCAAGCTGCATTCTTTGCACAGAGCTATACCGTAGGAGAAGCATGCATATGAATATATTCACATAAACTTGTGCTCTGGCTTGATAAGCCTGTCTAGTGGCATGGTTTGAAACAGGGGATCCATATTCAAGTCCATGCCCTGTATGCCTCCAAGTAATGCAGGATAAACTGCTCGGAATCAAGAAGAACAGAGATTTAAATCTAGACCTCCCACATTTTGTGCTAGTGCTCTGTGCACGATACACATATTGGTGATAGTCACACGCATAATTCCCAACATCAAAAGCTGAAATTCTGACTTGGACAACCCAATTTCAGGAGAACAGCCAAAACATTTCATGCTATTCTGGCATAAAAGAGGGAAACAACTTGAAACATCAGGAGTTCTTTAAAAATAGCTGTAGAAAGCATAGACTTGCACTACAATTTGAATTAGATTTGCATTACACTTGCATAACGCTTTACTGTGAAAACCAAACATTTTGAAAGAGGTAAGGAAGCCAAAGTCCTAATTTATTTAGCCTCTTAGTCAATTGACAAGGTGAAGACAGGTTTGTTTTGCTTTTGACGTAGTTTTTGTTTTATTAAATACAGGCAATGTTTCTTTTACAACTCTTCATTTCAATATATGCAACTCCTAGGCATGAAGATTGAGGGAAGAGAATACTACCTATAGAATTTACAAAGGATAGAGAGGAGAAGGAGAAGAGAGCATTCTAAGTTGTCTCACAAGCCTGGGATGGAGTTGAACAACAGTTAATGTCTTGAAAATCTGGCTTCCTTCACAGGGCCATAAAATTGATGCTCCTGTGTGCTATGACATGGCATAAACTTGGACATAACTACTTGTATACTCAAATTTGTGCTTGAGCATTTTTACATCTTCCAGACTGCACTGTCAAATGAACTTCATCCATCTCCATTTCAGCTACTCTAAAACTACACTTCAAGATGTTTTAAATAGATTGCACAAAACTGCCTTTAACTGTGAGCATGTCACTCAGCTATAACAGAACTTCAAGGTATAATACAAAATGAAAACACAGATAATCATTGAGTTCTTCTCATTCGGTCTTAATTTGGATTAATTCACTCATTTTGCTTTTCTCAATAAAAAAGTGTATCTCATGTTATAGGATATCTGCCACCTGAGATGTTTATATATAAACATAAAAAGATCTGAACTTTACTTCAAATATCTATAAGAAAGTGGCTTTTTCCCATTTGTTTCCCACATGATAAAATAAAGGTATTTACACGCCAAAAAAAAGCCACATTACGGAAAATTAGTGAAAAGCTAAGTTACTTCTTTATCCAACAGATTGACACAACAAGCTAAAAATATATTTTTTAGAAGTGGAATATCTTACAGGTTTTCAGGAAGTAGATAGCAACTTCAGGAATCCAGGGCCAGTATAGTTAGTATCTCCAACTAAAAGAGCATTCAGCTTTACCTTTCTGGCAGACATCGACTTCCTTGTATTTTCAAACAACAAATAAGCCAGAAATGGCATTCAGCTACTGTCCTTCATAGCCTCACCTCTTCAAAGCTCTCTGTTGTAATTATTTACAAAAATATTTTGGGGGCAGGGGGTGATTTAACCACATTGAGATAAAAAGTAAGATATCTTGAGATAGATATCTACCATAATGTCTCACCAGTGTCTCACACTCTGCTAAGCCTATTGGCCAAGTTCCCTAATAAATCAGTGTATTGGGTCTGACCAGGGTAAAACAGCTTTTACATGCTAGTCTTTTCTTCATTGTAAAGCCTCTTGCCACAAGAGAAAAACATCATTAAACCAAAAGGAAATAATTCCCCCAAGACTGGGAAACTGAGGACACCAGAATAGTTTTCACAAGTTAGTACACTGGCACAGCAGAACCCACATATTGTAAGGTCATGGAGCAGATGTTCCTGGGAACTATGCTGAGGCACATGGGAAATAAGGAGGTGACTGGTGACAATCAACATGGCCACACCTAGTGCAAGAAAACTAAAACAAAAAAAATTTGCTCACACCCTTAGGCAGCTAACAGGAAAGCAAAGCAATTTTAAGAGTCAACTTAAATAGGTTCTTTATGATAAAAGTCAGCAGAACTCCTCCAAGTAGCAGTACGTGCTATTACATTGCTGTGTCATACTTCTCAGATGTCAAAGATAACTTTACCTTCAAAAGTTCACTGGACAATTGTGTGTACAGAATTTTTTTTTCTTTAAATAATTAGAAGGCTGTAAAGCAATATTGCCTTTGCCTGACTGACAAGTTAATGATCTGCACTTTTCTCACACCAAGACAGGCTAAAGAGAATGGAAACTAGCAGAGGACTTGAAATACCCATCACCATCATTAAGGGTTTTGTTTCCAAATTAGTATAGAAATTCAAGTTTTGAGGAGTTTTGCACAGAGTGATTCATTTGTCATTTAAGCACACCATAATCCTCTTGTGAGTGATGCTGTGTGACACACAGCAACATGGCAAGTCTAAATGATAAACTACCAGCTCTTCACTGAACTGGTTCACAGTTATTGGCACTTTGGTAAGCTGCAGTCATTTCATATTTCCAGGAAAAAAGGAAGCAGAAAATTGGTGTGGCAGAAATAGAGAAAATGTTCTTGGGCACTATGTGCTTCCAAGAAGAAGAGGAAACATCAGCTGATCACTGGGAGTACAACCAGACTGTGCTATCTCACCCTCATCTCCTATGGGGCCCAACAGGATTCATCCCAGGGTACTGAAAGAGCTGGATGATGGCATTGCAGCACCTCTCTCCTTATTTTTGAAAAGTCTTGGTAGTCCAGAGAGCTCCCAGCTGACTGAAAAGTAGCAAAAGTTCAAGAAGGGTGAGAAGGAGGACCCTGGTAATTACAGGCTTGTCAGTCTCACTTCAGTGCCTGGTAAAGTTAGGGAGAAGGTAATTCTGTTCATCTTGGGATCTTATAAGATTCCAGTATCTCATAGTTGGGATGCATCCCATGTTCGATCAGCAAGTTTGGAGAATAAGCTCAATAAAAAGATATGAAGCAATCTGCTCCTGATTCAAGGTTTCTTCCTAATTATCAAAGTTCACAGCTGTGCACAGTCACTCAGAAATTATCATACTCTAATGACATTAACCTCAAATTCTACCTACTGTAGACAATTTTTGTAGAAAATTTGTTTATAAAATACAACCTTTGAATAGCTTTGCCCCCCCATTACATTAAACAAAAAAATAAAAATGTTTTCTACAATCATATTACAGGGAAAGCATATTTTAAACCAAACTTCCCATGGAATACAGCTGGTGAGTGGAGGAGGACACAGCTAGCCTAAAACTTAGGATAACCTAGGTCCTCACTCACATATAACCTGTATTTTCACTATAACTGATATATCCTGATATCCCTAGGCTTCAGCTGGGCTGATTATAATGCTGAAACATTCAGAGTATTTTTTTATTTGGAAGTAGAAAGGCAAAACACAAGAAAAAGAAGTTTCTATTGTTCATAGCAGAGCCTAGCAGTCACCTATGAAATATAAAGCTCAACCTTGATTTCCCCTCAGAATGAGGGAGCTCAAATCCATGTCTTCCATTTTCCCAAAGAATGTATTAAGAATCAGGCTGGAAACTATTCTACAACATTCAGCAGAAGCTGCATTATTGCAAGGAAAATAATTCAAGGTTTCTTTGGCCCAGTAGAAGGATCACATTATGAAAGAGCAACACAGCATCTTATCAATTATTCTTACATTTGTTATTGGCAATAGAAATTTCACTGGAAGCCCAAACAAAAACATGAAGCATTCTTCATCTCAGACAGATGCTCTATTGAGTGGAATATAGAAATAGCACACATTTTCTTGATGGCATAAATACAATTGCATATGCCTTGAAACCTGCTATCCACATATTTACTCAAAAGAATAACAAATCCATGAGTTTCTAGTGCTCAGTTTGTCAAAACTGAAAATGTTTTAATCATACTGGGGAACTTTCGACTACAAAAACAAGCCAAAAATGAACTCCACGTGCCAACAGAAAGCACTTGCAAGCATTTTCAGAACTGCAATTTAGACATGTGACTTTGACAAAAATTATGCCTTTAAACACCTGATCTTTTGGGAGAATCAAGAAAATTCAGGCTTTTACTCTAAAATACTGAAAATATAAAAGCAGAAGACAGTCATGAAAAGACAAAAAGCATAAAATCCAAAATGTTTCAATATGCTACATTCTTCCACCATAATCTTCTGACAGTGGGCTAGTGCTTATAAGGGATTAAAGGTCCAACAAGGCCTGCAATGTTTAGCAGAAGCAATGACAGGATGCCAGGAAAGATGTTACCTTTCTGCCTCCTGTAGTCTTACTTTCAATATACAGTGTTACAAGGAAACAGGCATGGCATTTTTTCATGTTTTTACCCATTAAACACAATCCTCCACTGTAAACTTACCAGATGGAAAGGTGGTACCAAACTGAGATCCTCACATTGATGCTGAAATGTCTCATTTCTCCCTCCCTAATACAGGTCCAGGTATGAAAAAATTCCACAGAATTTGTTATCATCTCCTAGATAATGGTATTCTTTCTCTGCCTTAATGGTGGAAAGTATTTTAAGGCTAACTTTTGGGAAAGTACAAATTAACCTCATACCTGACAACAGCACTGCATGAAGTGGAGACTGACCTGTTTTCTCTACCCCTCACAGCTGGCAGCTCCAACAAATTATAACCTTGTTTGTAAAACACATAGCAGAGAATTTTATGCCTTGCAAAAATTGCAGCATTTGACATGAGGCCATGAACAGACCTCCTAGAGAGGCAATGTGACAGGAAGTTAATTTAAAAACTCCCCCAATTAAGTGTTCTTACCTCAGGTAATTAGATAACTGCCTGAGTAATAAACATGTCCAAGAGAGTAATCAAACAATTGGAGTAACAAGGACACAAATACTGTCATTGTTAAATGGAAAGTTATAATCAGCTGCTCTATCAGCAAAACCTGTTTTAAAATAGTGTGTTGATACTATTAAATGAAAGACAAATATTTGCCACTAAACATGCTCAAACTGTTCACACTGCACAATAACATTCTTAATAAATAACTGAATAAACCTGAGTCAAGCTCAGTCTGGTGCCTCTGAGAAACTAGAGCCTCATTACCAATATCATTATCTAAAACTAATTAGTAGTTGGTGATTGTAGCCTGCTGGCACTAGGAAGCTGATTAACATTCCTCCAAAACAAACCGGGCTGGGTTGGGGGAGGAGAGGGATGTTTCCCTTTTGCTTCAGACTCAAAGAGCAGAAAGGGAATTAAATATTTAATACCTGTGAACATTACAGCTCAGTTTCTTTCATTAATCTGTATAATGGGCTGGTATTTAATGTGCTTGAGGCATTTTCATTGCTTGATATATGTTGAGTTTGGAATTTTTCACCTGGTGGGATGACAGAAATAGAAATCCTAAAGTGCAATTAAATATTTTATTACCATTGTTTAATTAAATAAATACTGGATTAACTTGTCAAAGCAGATTTCACTGGCATGGTAGAACAGCATTTTCATTTTCCTTTATGAATGTAATCTATGCCTAAATACTGTGATGATTAGTATAATTACATTAAGTAGTACTGGATGCATTCAGGGGAGAGGGATGGACCAATTACTGAGTATTCCACAGAAAACAGTTCATTTCCCTAATAATTTGCTATGTGACCCTTTTCCTCCTTTTTTAACTGAAGAATGAGCCTATCTAAAAATCATAAATTGAAGTTTAGGTTAAACTTAAATTCCATACCAGAAGAAAGCCCTGCAGTGTGTCCTAAGTCCAAGTTTCTAATTTAGTGGACATAGTAAGAGCCAGATGTGCAAGTAAACTTTCAACAATTGAGATATTTGTATTGGAAAATTTTCTTTCTGCCACTATCCAGCCACAGTAAACCTGTGTTGTTATAAATAGTCCATGCCCAGTGTAAACCCCTGACACAGTAAAAGCTCTGATGAGGAAGGGGTGAAGTGTCACTTGTATCTCTGCTGGTTTCTATATGGTGAGATAAACATACCTGTACATATATATGAATATGCACAGATAAAATATGGGGAGAGGACAGACCTGCTGACTCTGCTGAAAACAAAGCAGGGTTATTTGTCTATCCTTGTTTTGGTTAATATTCTGAAGCACTGCACTGAGAGCTGAGACAAGTCAGTGCAGTAGTGACCTCCAGTGAACCAGGTGCTCAGCACCACGACCAAAATCCTCAAGGCCACTTCTTTAGTTTCAATATCTTCTTTTGTCTGGGTGGGAGATTATCCCCTCTAACTTAATGAACTGGAAGAAAACTAACATTTGTGCAGCCCTAAGTACACAAAAATACACTACATTAACATTATAAAGCACACTAATTTTTGGCAGACAAAGAAAAGTTATTTAAAGCAACAAGTAATATGACACAAAGGAAAAGCAGGATTCTGTACCTAAAAGTCTTTATTTCTGTCACACCCTAAATACAAGTACTAGACATTTTGTTTAAAGTATTTTATTCATAAGATTAATTACAACGCTCACATAATGTGTGCAACATTCAAAATGTGCCTTGGTGCAAAAAATATACAACAAGCACAAAATACTTCTACAGAGTAGTGAGCAGCACCTGTAAGACTAAGCTGAACAAATTGAAAATGTTTCTCAAGCTTTGAATTTTAATGCAGGTGATCATGAGCCTGTATTAATAACAGCCTCAGGAGAAATGTTCACTATTCATATATAGCAACTGAAACAAAATACAGATGAGGTATTTCTGATTAGAGTAATAGTTTCCTATAAGATTGGTACCTTTTACATAAATACATGTTTGAATGCTGAAGAACTGCACAGTTTGAGTACCTGAATTCCATAATTCTAACGTGGCTTAGGAGGACATCATGTGGCAGAATAATATATGAACAGACACTGCAACTTTCCCACACAAAAACCCCTCCTTCTACAGCTGCTGCCCCTTGCAGCCAAAAATATTCAATACTGTCGAGAGACTCGGTGAATGTAGAAGCAGTGCCCAAAAACAGATATTAGGATACAAGAAATGATTATTAAGATGATCTGCAATTCTGGTACAAACGTGGGGGTGAATGACTGGACTCAGAGGAGGTTTCCTCAGTTACCAAGCCCTAAGCAGCCATTTTAAAATTTTGGAAGCACACAGCCCCACTTACAGTATTAAATTCCCCCCTTCTATGCTCTTGGTTCAAACTGCCTTTGCCAGAGCCCTACCAAAAGCAGGAATTTGTGCAAATGGGACCTGAAAGCATCAATAAGGAACTCCAAGGAATATATGAAAGAGCCCCGTCCTACTTCATCAATAAAATCTCTCATGAACAACTCCATGATTACTAGCACTTGAATAAAATATAGAGTTCTAGAGAGGTATTTTTGGAATTTGTGTTACATTTATCTTAAAATCCATTTGATTTCCCTTGCCAGAGGCTGATAGTAAATTCTTAGAATATCAGATGAAGGTAGAATCTACTTACACATTAATTTTAAATTTAAAAAAAAAGTAATCTGCTTTAGTTATAATACCATTATATAGATTATGGAATCAATTCAGAATGTTATGGTATCAGTCCAGAAAATAAGAACTGAAAGGAAAAAGAACAATTTAATGGCATGGCTAGTGGTGGACATAGTTAGAAATTCACCACTGAAGACAAAAGAAGTTGGGAATAAGGAAAAAAAAAATCTGGAAAAGAAAATTTTAAGGAGATTTATGTCATTCCTGTTTCTGCCAGAAGACATAGGCTTGGGTCGTGCTATTTCCTTTCATAAAAGCCCTGAGATGAGCTCAGTTGGTCAGAGCATGGTGCTAATAACACCAAGATTGTGGGTTTGATCCTTGTATGGGCCATCCACCCAAGAGTGACTCGATGATCCTTCTGGGTCACTTCCAACTCAGAATGTTCTGTGATCACAGAAGCATTCTTAAAGTATTTTTTTCAGTGATTTAGAAAAACTATCATAGAGACAGTAACACTACTTTTCAATGCATTCTAAACTTAAATCCTCCCTCTGGATGAGAAGAATTCTGTAATGCTGACTTTAAATACACAATTGAGATGTCCTGAAATATTTCTATTTACAAAGCTTTTGTAATCAGGCTCAGTCTGTTCATACTCAGGTAATCCAGGCATTTCTTCCCTTACTACAGTATCATTTAGCAACCCTGGATCTTCCACTCTATTCCTACATTCTTCTTGTAATGTAAACTGACAAAATAAGTTTGTGCATTCCCATAACTCAGCTCAGTGAGCAATCCTAGACTTATTTGAAACAAACCTCCCCAGAAGAGTCCTGACAACACAAGAAACTGCACGACCAAATCTGCAAGCTGGGTGACACTTCCAAGCACAGATCAATTAGCCATGAAGGCTGAGCAAAATAATTGTGTTTCTAATCAGTGGGGTCCCAGAGCAGCATTCTGGCAGGAGCAGCTGGAAAGAAACACCTACGCACCATTTTTAAATGTGTATATCTTGGGGGAAAAAAGCTTACTTAGCAGCAGTGAGGAGAGCTGAGACCTTTCAAGTTCATTAACAGCATTTTTTAAACAATACAGGATATCTCAGAGCAGGTGAGGTGCATGACAAAGCAGTTTCAAGACTAAGTTTGGATGTTTTTAAAGGAAGTTTATAAGATGTCATGAATGCTGCAGCAGAGAGGTGGATTCTGTGATCCAATGAGTCACTTCCAGTCTCACATTCCTGTTCTGCAGGCAGAGATTGGGAAAGTATAGGGAAAATAACAGTAGCAACTTACAGCAGGACCACAGCTGTTCACTGCCTTGAACTTCACTTCTGATTGGTCAGAATCAAACTTAAGTACAAAATAAAAGAAAACTGCTTTTCAGGTTATTCTGAGAGAGAAAAAGGAAAACTGCATGGTTAAAATCACACCATATAAAATAGCACATAGGATCATCAAGTCTGCTGGTGACTACGTTAAGTAAAACTCATTACAGAATAAAAAAATAAAATTGTCTTTATCTGCTCTCATCAAACCTGCTATGGAGAAGTCAACAGTATAAAGTGATTCTTCTGTCGTTCTTCCTTACTTCCTGCTTTAACTGCTTTTGAGTTTTCCTAGGCAAATACATCAATAGGTAGAAAACTTTTATGAAAGGAAAAAAACCAGTATCAATGAAAGCACATTGGTTTTGCATAGGAGATTTCTATTTAAACAACAGATCCCTCCACATCTATTGAAGTGAAGCAACAGAAGGATTAGAGAGACTGTGCCACCAGAGCAGTATTTTGTCTCAATGAAAGGGGAAGGGGAAAAAGAAGAGTATTTACAAGTGAACATACTGTTCTTAGAACCCTGAAGGAACACTTCCCAAGGTCTATCTAACAAATGCTCCCTGTGAGGGACAGAAATCTCTGCATGCCAGCAAGGGAGCTCGCACCATGGGATTTCAGTCTCACCTGACCCCATCAGTCCTGCCTGGTACAGCCAGTGGGATAAAATGCAAAAAGGAGGAATGCAAATTTCTTCAGTCTCAGTGCTCAGACAACAAGGAAAAGGCTCTTATCAGCCAGTATCCAAAATAACCCAAGGTCAGGTTTCCGGGAACCCGGCTGCAGAGGGCACGCACTTGAGCGTACAACCCTCTGCCATTCTCATATCTCCTGGTTCCCTCCAGGCTCCTGATTTACATCTCTCACCTGCTGAGTAAATCATACACTCCCCAGCAGTAAGCTTTGTCTCATGGACTGCTGTTTTCTACATTGGGATTGTTGAAGTTCCAAACCTCAGGTGGCTGTTCCAGTTGCCTGGGACAGGATTGTGCAGTCTCGCTTCGCAGGTGCTTTGAAGGCATTTTGCATCTCATCCTTTCAGCAGTCGGGTGAAAAATTTCTTGAGCATCTGGGATGACATGTATTTGGGGTTTTACACTTAGTCAAAAAGATATTTATCCAACAGATGGAAACATGACAAACTAGTCTCTAAGGTAAACATGTCTTCTGAAAATCTCATGCCTGAGTCAATATCTGTAGCTGGCAGGAGACTGTTACGATTTTAAAAGTGTCACTGCACACAACTGAGAAAATGTCAGAATCAATCTTCCCTCTTCTTTATATAAAAAATCAGTTGATAACCTAGGAAACATATGAGTAATCTGAGTAATTGAGAAAAAATCAAATACATTAGAGGAGCTATTTATACACAGGATGAGTCAAAATTACATTTGTTTTAGGTACTGTAATAAATTAATCCAAGATTTGAGAAATCTTCAATAGGGCCTGATCTACAATTAAAATCTTTTTCCACCTTAGAAAGGTTGGCTAAAAGGACAACAAAAAAAATCACAGCCCTGCTGAGTAGTTTTATGCAGCAATTCACTTCTTAAAGACATAAGTGTATTTGAGGAAAGGAAATTGCTTTTGAGTATATTTTATTGTGCTGTAGAGGAAAAAGAATTTTATGTAAGTGGGAATTGTCAATGGCAGCACAGAAAACTTCAGTAGGAAACAAACAACACTGGGCCTAATCTAAACAACACATTTAACACTGGTCATCTTTGATATTTACTTCCAGACCTGAACTTTGCAGACAGAGTATTTACCTAACTAGTAAGAGGTGGTACAGCTGTGTTTGCATTAGCAGACACAAGTATTACCTTGATTTCCTTTACTTCCATCACATATTGTGCCATCAGTTACGGAGAACTGAAAACATTTGGGCACGTAGACATAATAAACTCTTTCCTGGTAAAAAACTAGTGACCCTAGCATTTTGATTGCACAACTTATCACAAGCCACAGGAAAAAGAAGATGTGACATTTCATCCTGAAGAGCCCTTTGTCAACAATTATTCATTGAGGTGAAGTTCAGGAAAAATTGCTTTCTACTTTCTCGCTGGTAACATTTATGAATATTATCAATAAGATCTTAAGAGGATCTTTAAAGCTTTTGTTCTGTTTCAAGGGACTTCACAGATTACCTCTACATAAAATATTAAGCAAATCAGAAAGAATAATCTGCATGAATTACCAGAAATTACTTGTCTTTACTCTTTGCACTTGTTTTTTTGTTGTTCTGGGGGAGTTTTAAATTTATTTAAATATGTACTGCTACCTTCTAGAATAGAAATTCATGAAAATGTTCTTGTCAAGACTTCATAAGCATGACCATGCTCTTAGAAATCAATATTTCTGTAGCACAGAACTTTTTGTAAAGTAACTTTCACTCTAGTGCAAGACCTTCAACTTGACAGATGTCAAATATCAACTCAAAGGGAAAAAACCTAACTAAATAGTCAGATCACAACCCTATGAAACTCAAGAAGTTACACTCAAGCACTTATAGTTTTTTCCCAGGAAATTCCCTCTGAGTTCTACCGGTCTTCTTGGTGAATAATATTTGTAAAGTTGAGTATTTTTGGGGTCAGACCTTAGTACATAATTTTACACTTTCTTCCTTGCTGCTTTCTCAAAGAAGAGGTGCTTTTAACCTGCATAGTGCACTTACTCATTGCTCATAAATTGGCACATCACAGAGAATTGTTATTCTTCTCCTTCATTTGTATCCAAAATTTGAAAGTCACCTCTGATTCCCCATAAGACACACTGAGGAGTTCTTACAGGTGTCACGTACTTCAGCAGAACTAATTCACCATCTTTACAGGGCTGTTGATAGATGTTTCAGCCTTAAAAGTGTATTGACAGCCACCATTTTTCAAAAGACTTCAGAAGAAAGAGACTTCAAAAGAAATTTTTAAGCTTCATTTCAATCAATAATAATGACCAAAGATTACACTGGCAAAAATGCTGTGTAGTTATTTGTTCTCCTAGGTCTCAAATCAGCTGGCATTAAAATTCCTGACCCTCTCTGTTGCAGGTATTTTGTGAAAGGCTGGAGGAGAGAAATAGAGTTTTGGTATTTTTCAGTGACTTTTTCTTTAACCATAGTTGCTCAGCTGCTGAATACATATGAACATGCAGAAAGATCCAGAAAATCAGATTGAGAGTTGAAGAGAATATAAAAACCTGCAGGGAATTAATTAATTCTTACATATGCCATTGCCTTAAAAAAAAAAAAGGCCAAATCCTAAGGGACCAAGTAGCATTTACTATTCAAGCAATGGTTAGAATTACTTGGGCCCTCAATAAGATTAAAAAGTAGATGTTCACAGTAAGATCAAACCTCAAATGCTCAGGGGTCAGAGAGTTTTTGAGTGTGGTACACTACACTATATTCTTTTTTCCCAAATAAGATGCTGAGGATGCTCACAGATACCCAGCAGAATTTAAAAATATCTCCAGCTCAAAAAAATTGAATGCTGCTCACCACATGATCTTAAAATCAACAGGATGAGGAAAGGACTTCTCAGCTCCAGGGCTTCTGCCCATTACATTAAACAAAAAAGAAAAATGTTTTCTACAATCATATTACAGGGAAAGCATATTTTAAACCAAACTTCCCATGGAATACAGCTGGTGAGTGGAGGAGGACACAGCTAGCCTAAAACTTAGGATAACCTAGGTCCTCACTCACATATAACCTGTATTTTCACTATAACTGATATATCCTGATATATCAGTTATAGTGATAATGAGAGTTTCTGAGAAACATATTGGTTCTCTTAGCCAGCTTTCTCAGTGTTATGGCTCCTAACCCCATGCTAACTCTGCTGCCAGCCTTTTATAATCTGCAGTCACAGTTTGCCAAAACCTGCTTTACACTGTACTCCAGCAAAACTCCCACTGACCACCACCACACCAGCTGATGTAGTGCTGAAGGAAGTATCACATGTGGAACAACAATATAAAGTGGTGCAGAAAGGGGGAGAGAGAGTTTGGGTTAAAAGAATGCTCATTTTACATGTATTTTTTGAAAAGACAGCTTTTCAGTTATGGATTGACTTCCTTTACAAAAGGCCAACAATATTCATGTGTAAAGCTACATAAATGCTGCAGCTCTCATGCTAAGGCTTGTAAAAGCTTTGGTACAAATTTCTGCATGGCTCATTACCTCTGCTCACCTGACCACTTACCTATTTTAAGTAAAGTCTGTGTAAAAAGTTCCATGGCCTCTGGCTTTGTATTCTCACCTTGGTGGTACATACTGGTGTTACTGGTTTCCACTGAGAGCCATACCAAACACAAGTGCAATACAGCATTGTGCAGACAGTTGTTTAAACAGAGTTTGAATACTAAGATGTAGGGGTTGGATTCCATCCTGCTTTGTAGTCCATTTTTAGACTACCTCGTGAAAAAGAATTCATTCACTGCTCAGAGCAAGTCCTGCTTCATCTGAATGAGGCAGCAGAATCAGCCTCCTCATCTCATCTCATCTTTCCTCACGGGCTTCCGTGCTACAACTCCTGTAAACAATCACAGTCTCAGAAGACAAGCCTTGGCAAGAAATCCATAACTCTATTACTTTCACAAGTGTTTGAATTATATAACCTTCTTCAGTTCCACCATTATTACAGGACCATCATATTTCTCTGTGTTCACTGCTGCATTATTTTACAGTACTGACTCAGAAGAATAAAGGTAGCAATAGTATTATTGTTTGCAACTAATGCTATGGAATGAAGTGGTGTACTGGATTTCATGCAAGGCCTTAAATTTATCAGTTTTCATTTTATGAAGAATAAAAATATTTGAAATCAGGGAAAGCTCTCTTAGTTGCAGCTTTAGAAAAAGGTAAATATTGAAAGCTTTGAAATAGTGAATTCACATATATGGAAGACACCTTTCTGTCCATGTACCCCCTCTATATTATTTATGAAACAGAATGTCATCACTTACCAGGTGAGTCCTTTGTTATTAACCAGACAAGTAGCTTCCCTTGTGAACACCTTTATATTCTATCATGTTTCCTTCTCTCACCCTAGCACAGAGAATAAATACTGGAATATTTTTTTAAGCATCAGTGAATATAGAGAGAATTTATTTTCTAAGGGCAGAAGGTACTAATTCCCTAGGGTCTGGCAGAATATGTTTACTTTTCAAACCATCCAATCAGTGGAGGCATCTTTATGAGTTTGTAAGTTCACACCAGGAATGTGCTTTTTTGTGCTTTTGAAGAGAATCTCCTGTTCATTCCCACTCACCTTACTTTGTTTCACCCAGCCCAGACCAGAAAGTACAGCCAGATACCCCCAAAAGACACAAAGCTGAAAGATGCACTCTACAGACTCTGCAGAGCATCTCCTGTGCCCCAGCTATGACTGGACTTCCAGTTCACAGGAGCAAACTGGTGCTAGTTCAAAGCATATTCCCTCCTTTCCACCCACTCACATGCAGTGTGGATACCAGGTTCTTGGCACCAAAGGCAAACTGGCTCTAACTGCACGGCACCACTTGCAAATGTAGACATGGACAATATTAGCTCAAGGTGGTGGGCAGGCTGGAGCCAAATTTTGCACGGCAGGATGTATTTCCTTTTTGCATCTCAGCTTTCCTCTTAATAAAACTTCCTTTGATTAAATCATTCTAAAAATAGGTTGTTTTGTTTGCCTGGGAGGAATGGAGCGAGTTAGATTCACCTATGTCAGGAAGTTCAGGATGGAGAGTCGAAGTTGTAGCAACCCCAGCACGTTATCTGCATGCACAAAGACAAATGTACTGAGTGTGTGGCCTACGTAGATCCTTTTACCATGTCTAGAGTCTGCTATCACGCTTATCCTGCAAATCCAACACATTTTCACTGAAGGTTGAAAGCCTGTGTATTTATTTCAGCCTGTTTTGTGGCAAGCAACTTCGTCTCTCCACTGAAGCACTTAAAAAAAAAAGCAAATTTGGAAATCACAGCTAAATTAGGGAGAGACAACTAGGAGTATAGTAAAATAATAAAATGCATTTATTTAGTCTGGACATGAACTCACAACTGAGATAGGTTTTGCTGTTTTTGAAGCACTATTGTAGAAAGGCTGAAGAGGGTGGATGAACCAACCCTATTAGAAGACTGAACTGTTTTTTGAAAATAACCCTGATTTTTCTGTCCAAAAAATGAAAAATAAATGTACTGAATAGAATAGAATAGTTCAGTTGGAAGGGACCTACATTGATCATCTATTCCAATTGCCTGACCACACAGATACAAGTTTTTATAATCAAGAGATTTAGTGATGTATGTTAAGAAAATCATCCTATAAGAAATCAACACCTTCAGCAATTTTTTTTAGCAAAAACAAGCTAACTTCACAAAAATGTAGGATTTTTTTAAAGGCATAAAAGATTAAAATATTAACATTGCAGCTACTATTTCTAGTTACTTAATAACTTACCATTTTCATGCTTCCATCTGTAACATCCTAAAGAATTAGATATTTTGCAACAAAAATCTCATAGGAAAACAAAAAGAACGTGTAAAAGAAAGTAAGAACCTGTAGAAGAAACGTTCTGTTCTGTTCTGTTCTGGCTAGAACCTGTAAAAGAAAATAAGCAGTGTATAAGACAATATTATATTAGGAATAATATTTATAGTAGATACAGCTTGGTCAGATGTCCATTGAGGACATGGTTTAGTAATTTAGTGGCGAACGTTGCGATGGTGTTGGGACTTGGGGATCTTTTGGATCTTATGGTCTTTTCCAGTCATAATGACTCTGTGACTCTAACTTGGGACTTAAACTGAAACTTATAACTGAGCAAACAATACCAAACACAATAACTTCATTCTCTGAATATTGGACAGCTTAGTCGATTCCTGATGGGAGGATGTGCAAGCTTCTCTTTAACCTGAAAGCTGTTCGGTGGCTTACAGGGAATCTTCCTGTGCAGTTTGGTTGCTTTGCATCAGAGATGTACATCACTGCAACCAGCACTGCCTGTCACCTACTTCTGCAATTAAAAGAGAGGCTAATTGCTGAATCTAAGAGTGAGATACCATATCCTCTTTAGAACTGCCCTCTTCACTTTAAACTGGCAGAAAGGAAGGGAGAAACTTACTCTGTTTCCATGTGTTCTGTGTCCTCTGCTACACAGTCTGCTTTTTTGTGCACTTAATGTAAGCTGAGCACAGGCTGCCACATGAGCCAGCCTGAGCGACCAGTGCCACCAGTATGCCCAGTGCCTGCTGGGCCCCAGCAGTGCTGGTTCACTCAGGAACAGGAACCAAGTCTCTCACAGCACAAACACCTGTGTCCATCCATACTTCAGCAGGGCTTCAGCATCTGCCTTTCCAGCTCCACATCCTTGGCACCACTGAAGCACAAAGTATGGGGCAGAGCTACAGCTTTCCTCTGTTCCCTCAACTGTACTTGCCAGATTGCCTCAGTCCTAAATACAGCAAGTGAGGCTGAGGAGGTGAGAAAAGCAGTGGTGCCATGTGGGAACCATAAATAATAGCAGTGCTATGACAGCAAAGCAGAAAAGGGATTTTAAACCCTGCCTTCACCTGAAGCCCACTCCATGGGATCACCCACAGCATGCGATCATTTCTATTTTTAAATGCAGTATTTTCTAACATGAGTCAGTTACCAATCTATTTCTGATCTGAACAGGAAGGACAGTGGAACATCCTTAATCACAGCTGAACCAAAATTAGAACAGAAAAATGGATCAGTTCAGCTCCTTTATTTATACTAACCAACTTTAGGTGTATCTATATGAAAATATATACATAAACTCCTTTTGCAGATCCTCAGTAAAGGATCAGAAGCTAGTTTAAAGAGAAATTTAAAATGCAGAATTGGGTACTGGAAGAGGCCTGTTCCCTCCAAGGTTTTTCCTTGGAATTCAGCCAGCCAAGCCACCATCTAAGGGGTGGTGACAGCAGCATGTCTAAGCAACGCCTGTAAGAGTCACCTCTTGGTCGCTCTTTGCTCAGCACTTGTCAGGCCACAGCCAAAACATCCTTGACTGGAATTCTGTGTCCAGTCTTGGCACTCAGCATAGGAAGGAGGAAGAACACAAGGCCCTGAACCTCAGAGATTAACCATGCCTGGAGCAGGACTGTGAACTAGATGACCTCCACACACCCCTTCTGACCTTAATTCTACATTCCTGAGACTCCCATAACACACATATGTTAAAAGCATGTCACAAACTGGTTAAAAAGCAATTTTAAATAGTTTTTAAAAAATAAAAGGTCATGCCAATGTGTGACAGCAAAAGTCCTTTTCTTCATGGCAGAACAGTGATACTCTAGCAGCAAAAATAACATTGAAGAAAATAAGAACAAATCCTTAGTAATAAGACAATGGCATTACAGATAACATATTATTAGAAGATCACCAAAATACACTGGATGACACTGGAAATGCAATGAAACACCAAGATGGCAAATAAGAGCTCAATAAATTGTTACATGTATAAGCTTTGTAAAAAACTGCAGAAAGACTGCTGTCACTACAACCTACTAAAGCCCTGCTGTTGGTTTTCACACTAAGTCTTCTATCTCATAATTCCTTTGGAAAACTTGCAAACAGAGAATCACAGTAATCAAAATCTCACAGAAGCATTAATTCAATTAAGGAAGTATCCTGATGTAAAAAAGTTGCAGTGATTAATACATAAATCCCTATTTCCTTTAGTCCAAAAGAAAGAAGTAATTTTCAGCGCTAAGGCTGCCCTTAAAGATAGGTACATGTGAGGGAAACACATCTAAAAAGGGGGAGGGGAAAATCTGTGCCTTTTTCCAAGCTGTTTTGACTGTTAACAACTCAGTTTCAAGACAAATTCCATATGGGTAAGATACACAGCATGTTTACATTCGATGTTTACTGCTGCACTTAGGTAATTTTATTGATGTATGTACAGATAAGCACAAGGTCAGCATGGATACAGCAAACTGCTTCATACAGAGATGGAGATTTCTCATTTAGTTGCCTAGCAATAAGATCTGACTCCTGGAAGCTAACAAATACTGATTAGAAAACAGAATATAATTATTTAATATATCATATGCATCATACAAAAAGGAACATAAGGCTATTGAAGAAAGGAAAACATTAGGCCAGAAAAACTAAATTCTATTCAGTGAAATTTATCCAGGAGATACGTGATACTAAGAAATGGCAATATCTAAATCAAAGGAAGCCTTGGCCTCTTCACTCTGTCAGTACTTTTCATCATTCTTCTTGTAGCAGAGAGCCCAATTCCATCTTGGCTAATGGATCTGACTTTTGAATTGCTGTGTTTAACTTTGTCTCCTCAATAGTGTTTTGAAGCAGGAGACAGAGAGAGAGATATTTTTAAAAATTGAATAGGATGAACATGATGGCATTTGTCTTCTTGGAAAACACAGCATGGTACTAATGGAAAGTTTGATGACATTTACTACACTGTTGGAGAGGCAAAAGTCCACATTTGTGTTTTACTTTTTACAAAGAGCTTTAAAACTGCCCTGATGCCTTTTAGCACATTTATAAGGTCTCTCTCAGTTCTTTCAGTATTACAGATGTTTTCCTTTCAGTACTTTAGCAGCAGAACAGGAAGATCACAAGCCAAGGATAGGCAGCCTACCACAAGTCCAGCACAGACCAGGGGTACCCACATCTTGGATCAGTACAAGCACTGGTCTTTCCCCCTTATAGTGTAAATTTAAATAGATTAGTTGACAATAAAACTGGGGAAACAGAGGCCACTGGATAGTGTTCCAGCATTATAAGCAGCATGGACTTGTAATGCACTACTCAGGCATTATTTAAACCTGAAAAAAGAACTTGATTCCGCTTTCTGCTATTTCCAATCTTTCTTTAAAACACTCTCCTTTAACATGCCTTTAAAACAGTACTTCCCAAATCTGTTCCTGCTGGAGCTGTCACTTAACAGTATTTCATCTGCTTGGGACAGAAAGTCATAACATTTCTCTCACGTCCTGTTACATCAGCATAAATCTGGAGTAAGTCCCCAGACTTCCTGTGTGACGCACTCGCTCGGGGTTTGCCTACACAAGGAAGTAAACATAAAGGGAAACTCGCCTCAATCTGAGCCCAGTACCAACCCTGGCTCACTCCTGGTGGAAATATTCTTACCAGACAGAAAAGAAAAGCAGCTTTTCCCACTCTGAATATGGGTTAAACTACTTTGAACAAAGAGAATCCTGGTAAAATCCAAAGATATAATCACATTCCATAATGAAGTGCTTTACAAAAATAAAGTTTCAGGATCAGAAGCAGCATATCTTCCATCTAGTCATAAATATCCTGCTTCTCAAACTTTCCCTAACTCAGTTTAGAGGTACTTTTAGATATTGGACACAGCTTTGCATTTCAGCATGAAAATACCCTTTCACTGTCCATAACATACATTTTTACAGAATGGTGCATAACTTGGTACTTAAAAAGTACTACTTTTCCATGAAGACAATGGCTTTATTTCTTAATCTTCCTTTCCCAGTTGCAAGGACTATCACACAGACTAATTAACTACATCTTAATTTGGTCTTGTACTGTGTCTCCTTTGTCCTTGTTACAGCACTGTGAAAAACCCCTAAATGGAACATAAATTATATTTAATACATGAAAGGTTGTATTAAGACAGGAATTTACATTCTTTTTTTTTTTTCTATGTTTGTCAGACACTATAATGACAAAAACTACACAAATATCAAGAAAAGCAAAAGCAGACAAAACCAAAGGACACACAAGTGAAGATTTTGATGTGTGAATCATGGTAAGTTATCAACCAGGGCTAATTTACTGAGAAGCAAATCAATTGGTAGTTTCATTACGGTACTCTCTGTATAATAATAATGATAATTGACAGATTTCTAATAATGTAATGACCTATGTGACCACCACCTACATGTTTAAAATGCTAAGAAACAATAATATTTATTTGCACACATTCATTAGAAGGCACTTGCTGCTTACAAAGATCTGTCAATAAAGAATAGATGGTCTGGGATGAAAAGCCTTGCTCCTAAGCTTTCCCACACGGATATACATCCCAGAATAATCTGGCACTACGATAAATTCATGTGGTCAACAGAAAAAATTGTAATTTCATGGGGAAAAACTGTAGAGGGAGTAGGGACACAGAGTTGTCTCTGATCTCTTGTTGATTCTCACAAGTTTTGTACACATTCTGTGCTATAAACACTGATTTCAGAGAGTTTCTGAAAAGGAGTAAATTGGACAGAAACCTCAAAGGTGGAAGTAATTAATTTTCTCACTTGGGGCTGTGTGGTCATCTTTGCATCTATTCTGAAATCCCAAGTACAGAATCCAACTTTTACTTTTTCTCCCTATGTCATAACAAATAATAGCTTGAGCTATTAAGTTCAGTTTTATGCACTGTAATTTGAAGTCTGCTCTTCCCTCCATTTTTAAAATTTTGATCTCTTTTGACAAGTAACAAGAAAAGTAAAATACTAAGTTTGAACTCTTAATTCATTGTGAAAATAGTACACCATCAACCCCACTTTGTATTTCCATGTCTTAAATACTCAAAGATCTGTTGTCAATTACATAGCAAAGATAGTATCTAATTTGTAAGATGAATTGAAATGAACTGGTATTTATGAATGTATGAACCAAAATACTTCATGTTCCCAACCAAGATTCAGCAATTCTGGTTGCCTATGGATAGTCCAGTGTGGAGAATGAGAAAAGGAGATGCTTTGGTAAGTATTTATAGATTCTGTGTTTATATATTTATGTATTCTGTGTGACTACTCTTTTCTATCTTTTCATCTAAATTATAACAACCAAATAGCCAAGAAACTGTCTTGTCAAATAAATTTCATAATAAAACAGAGATAACACATATATGTAGCACAAAACAGGTTTTATTCTGGCCTAATAGCAAAAGTTATCAAGCTAAATGTACCACAAATTCTCACAGTATTGCAAGCAAGGCAGTAATGCCACTCCTTCAATGAGACACCAGTTTGGTGTGTATTGTTTTACGTAGTCTTATCCTCATCCTTTTTTACCACCCAAACTACAAACCTTGCTTTCACTGACTATTTCTAAAATTCCTTTCAAAACTTAGTAGCAATAAGGCCTGCATAAATACTGCAACTCAGTAACAAAAAAAAAAAGATATTTTGGTGCAAGAGTATTTTGTATAGTTTTATCTACAACTTTGTCTACTCCATTTCTAAGTAACCATACTTAAAATTGAGGTAAAGCATGTGTTGTATGCTCTCACTGTAAGCAGGAAATATCCATCCCACTCTCTGTGTTTGTTGTCCTGTGAGGCAAGATGTTGCCTGAATTCTCCCTCTCAGAAAACACACCCTAAAAGCAAGAATCGCTTTTACAGTAATCTGACCATAATTTTTTAAATTGCAGGTAATTCAAGCTGTTATCTGTAATAGGTTGTAACACCACACAGAGGAGCTGGCACCATGTGAGACCAGATCACTGACTGACATCAAAAGGGGCCAACAGTGTTTTCAGTTCTTTTTTTCCAGGCAGCGCCAGCTGCATTAGTAGTGATTTCCTTTCAAAAGCTCAGTGGCAGCAGGTCTTAGAGGGGACAACAGAAGTGACAATTTTGCATCTTGTAAAAGATCTAATGGTTTAAAACATGAGTGCCAACCCTTTTAAGATCAGCTCTAGCAAGCCCAAGAAGTGAAACTTCTGACATCAGTTTTGTTTGTTTACTTTCCAGTAAAGTTTCGAGCTGCAAATCTCTCTTCTCAGTCCTGAAGTTCACGGATTCTGAGGCCTTGCTGGCCCAGACTATAAATGCTGAAGTGTTTTGTTGGTTTTTTTTTTCTTTTTTTTTTCCTTGCTAGTTGGCTAAACCCAAAAAAACCAATTAATGTTTCTCAGTAATATTTACAGAGATTTTCACATCTGTAAACATAAATACCATGGTGATGGTCTGCATTTTCTTAAAGAAGCCTGAAGACTTCTTTTAGATTCTTTCTACTTAAACCCTGTGAATCAATGAAATAGCAATTGGAATAAAGGAGCAATAATTGACTGATCAATTTTTTCCATACCAAGTAGGATGTGTTTTCTGTTGAAATATTCTTGGTCTTGATACAGACTTGCAACTTGTGAAACCCTCCTGTCCTTCAAAGCTTTGTGGAAAGAGACCACTACCAGAATGGAGGAAGTCACTAAAGCATTTAATGTATCAGCAACACAAATATCAGCTCTCCAAATGCTGTGTCTTACCCAGAATTTCTGCAGGTCTGGGAAGTCACTGACGTGAATATTGATTACAATTTCTTTTAAAACACTTTTTGTTGTTATTTCCTTTGAGAAGTGACAACTATCTCCAGCAATTATAAAGCTAAATTTTCTGTTCCATTGGCACTGAACTAGATAAGATTACACTCAAAGGTTTAGAGGGTCTAGGAAACTTTGATAAGAAGAGAGAAAGGACCTCTGAAGGATCCAAAACATAGCTTCTAGAAGGTAAAATACCTGCCCAGGTGTGTTAAGGTTTTTGCCTGTAATTTATCTGAGGTTTCTGTAGCAGTTTATGATATAACTTGGGCAGGACGAAGCTTGTTACAGATAAAATCTGTCTTCCATAACTTCGCTTTTATGGCTTTGCAACTTTTGTGAACACAACACAAAAAGCTGTTAGAAGGGAGCACTCTGCACCCAGAGTTCACTCCAGTCAGTGAGCACGGAGAGTAACTGTTCTTGGCACCTTTCCTTGCTCTGCCTGTTCAGGCTTTGCTGCTGCTCACAGTTCACAGTGCAAGGCAATTGTCAGTCCCTTTCACGTTTACTCTTCTTCTTAAAGAAAGCACCTTTCCTGTGAGTGACCCTCTTGGCAATGCATCATCTGGAGATGAAGTTGTGTGTTAAACAGGGCAAGTATTAATGCTGGTTGGTCCCAGGTAGGAGGATGAATAATTTCCTTCCATAATACAATCTAGCTTTGTACAAGCTCTTCCTCAGCCTGTCAGCTGGTGTGACTATACCTGTTGCTACCAAACTTCATGAAAAGTGAAACTGAGAAACACAGCCTAGAGTACTGAAAAAGGATGAGAGTTTTATGAAGATTCACTGAATATAGCTATTGTTTTACTCCACTTTAAAGGCAGACAGCTTTCGACCTTATTTATCTGTATGAGCTGAATTGCTCTGCTTAAGTCCTCTGCTGTTTCTGTGGGTATATACAGAAGTTATTTTAATTATCTGTTAAAATGACCACTTAAACTGAGCTGTATTTCTAATCAGATGTTCTTACTGCTCAAAATTAATTTGGTTTAACTGTTTTTGTAATTTACTTAGAAAGTAATTTAATAATTTAATTGAAGGCTCTTGACTGAAAGTATCCACATTCTAATTTCAATTAATCCATAAACTGTGTGTGTTTGGACTCATCTTCCAGAGTGTTCTCCTGCTGACACATCCTCATCCTTGCACTTTTTCTGTTTGCTACACTGCTATCATGGTTCTATATCTGTTTAGTGAAGGACATAATGTGAGTATATTTACCATATGGTTGCTGGGAGCAAGATGAATGGGGAGCTGACTAAGAATGTATTTATTACTTAAAAAAAAATCAGAGCCAAGGAAGAGAAGGACAAGTGTAGAGAACTCCAGAAAGCTTTCACCAAGCTACCTGAGGATGGAAATACCCATTGGCAGGAATAGTTTTAAAACATTATTTGTACATATTTTGGCTTCTCTAGGTAATTTAACCCCTTACAGGAATAAGAGTCTGAGCTTGTGCTGAGGTTTTCTAGTGCAGCTTCTGACCTGCAAAGGTGGACAAAAGAAACTGTCTCCTTTAATCAGAGCAAGCTTTAAATTGAAATGACTGACTCCTCTTTTTTGTAAGTTTTCTACCAGTTATTTAGGAAACAACCACGACAAACCTGTTATTTACAAATGGAACCAGATGAATTATCAGGATGTGAAGCCAGCACCCTACAGTTGTGCTCTCAGCTAATTCTCTGAGAGCTGCTGTGTTCAATGAGTTAATAAAGTATACAATATGGATAAAATACTGAGTGAAATTTGTCCCTGATAAAATTGACCTTAAGTCAGTGGTTATGTCCTTTAGTGTCTGTTTAGGGCCTAAACAGAGTTCCATTGCTAAAAACACAATACTAGGAGTTTCTAGAAGGAATTAAAGCTTTTGGTTAGCTCAAGAGTGGGGTTTACCTCTCTTCAATACTTCAATCCCAGGAGGCTCAGCTCTTGCTGTATCTGAACAACACTTAACCCAGGAATTATCTGTAGAACTTACCCTGTATAAACCTACCCTGTATAAACTTTTGTAAATTCAATCCAATATCACCTCAGTCTAGGGATCCAGCTATTCACATGTGAAACAAAGGTGTCTGTGGGCAGAGGAGTTAACCCAGATTCACTGCATGTGGGACTTCTGCTTCAGACACACAGCATGTAAATGCTAAGCCTGAAAGCCTTGCAAAATTAGCACCATTTCAGAAAATAATTTATGTTAACCAGAATAACTGCCTAGGATGAAATTATGCTTACCACCACCAACAAAAAAAACCCCAGCAAAACCCAAAGCAAACACCCTCAACTTAAACAAATGACCAGAAAAAAAGAGAGACAAACCCACTTCCTTTTTACCAAGGAAAAAATCTCTCCAGCTGTAGATTCTTCTCCTTACATGTATTTTACAATAACTACACATATAACTGAATTCCCATACCCCCATATTCACCTTGCAATCCTTGAGATCACTCCCCAAACATAATAGAGCAATTCCCACAGCTCCATGTGAGGTTGCAAAGCCAAACTCAGAAACTCAAAGCCAAGCTCAGAAACTTGCAAAAGAACTAGGTTTGCAGAACCTTTTCTTTTCAGACCTTCCATTTTTACTCAAAATTTCACAAAAGAGAATCCAGAGAAATGGGACCATGCTATACAAGTACATTTCTGAAGTATTTCTTACCTTTTGTTAATGATTATGAATTTCCTGTTCATTAAACTTGTGAAGTTAGCTAACAGAAAATAATTATATGGTGCTGAAATGGCTTGTATTGCCCCAGAGAACTAATTATTTTCAATCCACAGAACACATTTAACATTTTCATAGAATCATAGAATACTTTGGGTTGGAAGGGACCTTTAAAGCTCATCTAGTCCTACCCCCCTGCAATGAGCAGGGACATCTTCAACTCAATCTGGTTGCTCAGGGCCTTGTTGAAGCTGACCTTGAGTGTTTCCAGGGATGGGGCATTCACCAGTTCTCTGGGCAACCTGTGCCACTGTTTCACACCACATTGTACAGAAATTCTTCCTTATACCTAGCCTGAATCTACCCCCTTTTAGTTTAAAACCACTGTCCCCTATCCTATTGCTACAGGCCCTATTAAAAAGTCTGTCCCCATCTTTCTTAAGAGTGCCCTTCAAGTACTGAAAAGCCACATTAAGCCCTCCCTGAAGTCTTCTCCAGGATGAACAACCTCAGCTGTCTCAGCCTTCTCCCCCTGATCACTGTTGTGGCCCTCCTCTGGACCAGCTTTTCTGTATGACATAAAACCATGCCACATGAAGCCAGAAATACCTTCTGGTTAATAGGAGCTCCTTTCAGAGTCAGATCCAGCCTTCTTTTTTTTTAACATCTGACAGTCTTCCAATGTTTGTCCTGATTTAGGTCATGTTCTGGTAGTGGCTTTGATTCCCTTCTCCCATCTCTCTTCCCAAAACAACTCCTTTATGCAATTTCTTTAAAAACAAGAGATTTCACCAAAATAGGAGAAAAATTACAGCTGCACTCAAGCAGCTGCACTTGCTTTAAACGGATTAGGGACTAAAGAATGACAATAAAAAAATTGATCTACAGAAATGCAAAACAATTTTAACATACTCTAAGTAGACTGGATTTAATAAAGGAAACCATAGATCAAACAATGGAAATGCTGTTTATTGTAATCTAATGGTTTAACGTTCTTGAACCTCTTTAAAAATACAGGTTTGCAATACCACGCTCATACATACAAATAATCATCTTTTTTTAAATTTAAAAAAAGGTTTTAAACTTTTCAAGTGGGTAACAAGGGAAAACAGATGGACTTCACTACCTTCCAAAGGTTAATCTGGATTTATAACTATTTGCCTGATATCCCTGATTTTTGCTTCCTCCTCCCTGTGTTTTTGCTTCCTCCTAAGGACTGCAAAGGCAAAGTAGCTTTTCCTCATCCTTTTTCTAGCTCAAGTGGATCTTTGATCCCTAAATATCAGGAAATATGGTCCTTACAGAAATCTAACAGAGAATTAATGCTCTCTTTCTTTCATTAATAGAAATCATATTAATGGCCACCACTGATAACTATTATGCCTGAATATTACCTTAAATTGTAATAAGCCATTCTGTGTTTCTGCCCATGGAAAAGTAAGGCAAACAGCAAGGAGTAGCTCTTTACATCCAACAAAAGCCCTTTGCTAGAAGCAGATAAATGTATATAAACATTCTGTGGTGTATTCCTACTGTTTCTTCACACACAAACCATGACACAGCATCTTCTGCACTGAAAAAGAGAATACAAAATTAGTTCGGTAAGATCATGTGCAGCATTTCAGTAACAATAATTTCCCATCCATGCTTCTGAGTTCATCAATAATACGTATTTTTTAAGGAGTAATGCAATGCAGCTATCAGACATTTGGATGATCTTCCAACTCAACCAACTGTACTTTGTGTTCAGCTGCAGTAGGTGTTTCTGAATATGATAAGTATTTCATATAGAAGATGATTCCCACAAAACCACTTAAGCAGGCAGATTACAATGGAATCAAGCCAATACATCCTAAAACTGATAGAAGAATTATTACTTCTTAAAACTGTACAATTAAAGCACAGAACTCAGTAAAATGTGCTACTAGAGGGCCTAAAAGCTGTCAAAATTAGACATTAACATCGAAAATAGAAATTCTAATAACTATAAAATTACAAATTATGGACATGCTTTAAGGTAACTCAAACATGAGCTAGCAGTGGTTAGGAGAAAGAAAAGCTCTTCTCCTAACAAATAACGAAAATTATAAATTTGAAATCTTTCCTGCTATATTGTAAAACTGGTGCTAACCAATGCCAGAAACAGAACATTGCAGCACAGCACACTCACTCTGCTGAGCTAAAGACCATGAACAAATCTGTCATGTTAGAAGACTAGAGAATGTGAAAATTTTGCAGCTTATATATTTCACTGAACTGGACCTGATGAGAAGACAGTCACTGCTGGGTTTATTTTTTGTTTAGTTTGTTGTCCTAAACCATTCTGGGAATACATATGCAATCTTCTTCTTTGCAAGTTATGATGATTATGCGTTAGTACAATTATATCGGCTAAAAATATTCCCTGTTCTAAATAGCCTGTGAAAGCAAAGCAAGCTGTGCTGCTATGGGCACTGCCTCGCTTCCCTCACGGCCTGTACAAACATTCCCTGGTGAAATCTCACTATCTCTGACACTTGACTATTCCAGGCAGTTTTCACTGGCTAACTCTCAAGTCACAGCCCAAGTATCTCTCCAGATTTAGGAGGGAGAACCACCCTAAGAGTCCTGTGCAATTGTAACTGCCAGACGTATTGTTACACTTGAGAAATCCAGCAAGTCTTCTGAGTCTTAAATTGGGAATCAGGAGGTGGATTTTTTAATATTTTTTTTTAGTATGTCTGGTTCTGAGCAGCAAGAATCCAGCTGATGAGTTAAGGTATCAGATGCAGCATTTCAGAAGACAATGGAACGAAAGCAAAATAATTTATTAGATGGAAGACTCAGTGAAATCCACTGCAAAGGATTTTCCAAAGGAAGGGAAAAGAGAAGGGACCTCCCAGGTGGTTTAAAGCGCACCACTGTCTAGAAGGGTTGGAATGCTCTTGCCTCAGTGAGAATTGTTAAATCAGTGTCACTCACAGTCACCTGTACAGATATACAAAAGTTTAATACCAATACTCTGCAAATTAAAATCCTGTAGAGAACAACCACAAAGCCTTCCGCAATGCTTTGACATCATCCACGCTGTACTGTACAATTTAGGCACATACCTAATGTATTATTAGTGCATTTCTCCAAGAGACAATGCAAACAATTCCTATAAAAGTGAATCTGCACAGTATGAATGGGTTTGCTGTTAAGAACATTCTGCTTCAGTAGAAGTGCCAAAAAAAATGTTTAAATGAAAAATATAGATGTATTTTTCAGTTTGGGTTTTGCTTTTTTTTCTTCTTTCCCCAGGCATTTTTTCTACAGAGTACAGCTCTCCTTGAGACAGGCTTCTATCACAGGAAAAACTAAATGAGTACATTTCACATTTGGTTAAATGTGTGTGCCAGCTACTTCATTCATCGGGCGGGTCACGATGGCTTTGGAGAAAAGTAAGGCTCCCCTGAAAAAGCACACACTGAAAAACTTGGGAAAATTAGAAAGTGCAGGAGGTGATTATGTTGGAGAAATTAACATGAATATACTAGGGTGTGAATTGCCAGTGCATTACTTACTCTGCAGCAATTCTCTACACGGGTGTTTTGGCTCATTCATTATCTGCATGTCCACACTGCATTAATGGGGCACTCTGAAAAAAGCCAGCCCAGCCAGCCCCACGGCCAGCACGGCATGAGATGCAGGATGCACTGGGGTGGTGCAGTGCCACACTGACCCAGCCACCCTGTCACCAGCACTGGAACCCCCACCCAGCAGGGCCCAGCCTTGGAATCACTGCAAGGCAACCTATTACACTGAGTAAGTGGTGGTGATTCCCAGCTCGGCAACAGTAAGGGAAAGCTCCCAGTCCTGAAAGCTCCTTTCCCACATTTTGTGGGCTGTTTTCATAGGAGCCTGCCCGGGTTCTGAGTTCTCCCATATGTGCAGCAAGGGGCATCTCTCTTCCTCTCAGCCAGATGCTGCATCTGTGCAGCAACTCCTGCTCCTGTGCCACACAGCCTGCAACGCAGAGGGTTCCTCAGGACACTTGACAGACATCCCTTCTCAAAATAACCAGTGGCAGTGCACTCAGGCTGGAATTATGCATCGATTCTGCAAGTTCACACTTGCAGGAACAAATCCAGAACTACCACTACGCCAATTGGAAACCACCTGATTTGAATTAAAGCATCACTGGTGTCCAGTGCAAGTGGAGGAGAGAAAGGGGGAAAATACAAAGGGGAGGTCGAATTTGGACAAATCACAAAGGGCAGTGATGGATGCAAGGTGGTACTGCAAGTGCTAGCCATAAAATTCCTTTTTGCTTTTTTAGTTGTTTTGTTTGTTTGTTTGGTTGGTTGGTTTCTTTTGTTGGGGGGCCAGGGCTGTGGGTTTTTTTTGTTGGTAAAGTCAAGGGAATAGACTGAAAAAAAGATTCTTTAGATAAATTTTTTACCGAATAGTCAAACAAAGAATCGGGCTACGTTCTCAGACATGAATAATGGTGTCTTCCATGCCAAGAAGCAAAGGAATTTAAGGAGAGTGTGAGATGTATAAAATAGAAGGCGTTTCACAATTTTTTTTGTCCTCTGCATTACGGTTCACTGCCTTCATCAATTGTACTTGTGCAGCAGGTCTCTGAGGCTGACAAAGTGTGGCACATGTGAAGGGATACTATGAGCAGCCAAGCACAGAAACTTCTTTGGTTCCCACCTGCTAAAGTCAGTGTGAGCTATGGAACACCATATATCCTGCTGAATCCTTCAGCGTTCAATCCTAAAAAAAACCAACCACAGCTTTAAGAAAACACTGATATTCTCTTACTGACCAAATCTTGGGGGATTTTCTGTTGCTGTAAGTATTTTACAGTATGCTTTGAAATCAACAGTGAAAGGTGACACTTTGTCACTATGTACCTACTGTGTTTTGCAGGTTTCCCAATCTGTCCTCTTCCCTTCCGGCCCTTCCCCCCCAAATATATATAAATTCTTAGTTTTCATTTACAGTTTAACAGTATTGGAATGCTTATGGTGGAAACACTGAATGAGAATATTCTGCCATCCAATCAAAATCCCTGCTTTCACTTCTATTTTTAAGATTTGCAAGTAATTTTTTATTATTTTTTACTCTGAAAATGTTCAATAACCTTCATCAGTTTTAACATTGGTTTAAATCTTGTTGACTTTGCTGTTTCCTCTGTGCCCATTGTTGCCTCCTTTCAAGCTGGATTCCATGGATTTCAATGGCATCCTGCACAGTTCTGTTCTTGCAGATTTACTTGTTAAGTCCAAGCTCCTGCAGTAGTATGCTTATTGTTGCATGTGGTAAAGTATCATTATATAAAAATTCTGGTATGACAAGTACCTGTCACAGTTGTGTCACCTTTATTCAACACATTTGAGCTCAAAACTTACTTTCAGGTAGTTTGTTTGAGATTTTGCATAACACAATCCAGTGAGTAAATTGTGCTTAATGCTTACAGGTATGATATGGGGAAACCTACCTTGAAGAAGCTTCATCCCAGGTAAGATGCAACATAAGAACTTCTGCATGACAGCCCCCTTTGGGCCTTACATAACCCTTGGGACATGGTGCCACGCTGCGTTGAAAGCATTAGGAATGAGGTTGGCTTTGGAAAGCAACTGGAAGTTCTGCAGGATCATGTGTTCGGACTTGCCATCTGCACGGTTCAGGAGTAACTACGTGGATCACTTTCTCCCAGTCATCTGAACTGTGAGTCACACAAACCTAAAGTGGAAGGCGGATGTGTGAACAAAGCAGATGTGGGTGTTCATGGGGCTTCTCCTCACCTTTCCAGAGCCCTTGTTTTCTGCCCTGCCCCATCCAGGGCAACTACATTTAGACCTTTGGGAAGCCCGGCTGGCAGCCACCTTAGCCACCGCCTGGGATGCAGGCCGGGCTGTTACAGGATAAAACCCCTCACGGGTGAGTCTCTGGAAGTCTCCATGACTCAAACTTCCATCTACAGCTGGAAGCCTGGCCATCTTTGTTTTGTTTAACTGAGCGCGAGCAGGAACAGTCCACTAGCTGAGTGCTTACCACGACAAACACAAACGCCTCTCCTGAGCCCTGGTTGTCCGAGGGGTGCCTGCAGTCCCGGACGGGCCGGTTCACGGTCAAAAGCACACGCAGAGAAATAGTTTCCAAACCCCAAAAGCAAACCTGAAACTGGATCCGTACAGACAGGCTCCTGGAGCTCAGACAGCAAGCCTCCTCCTCCGGGTCTGATGGCAAGCCCAGGGCTACCGTCGGCTATCGGCTCATTTTTTTACCTCAGCCAAATCCGAAATATGAGCTGACGGAGGGGGCTTAAATAAATTTATTAAATAAAATTTTTAAAAACCCCGAACAAACAAAAACCTTACGAACATATACACTAGCATATATATATATTAAAGTACCCTTCTGTGAACGTGCCTGCAGCTCGCACGACAGGCCCCTGGCACTGGAACTCTGTGAGGGATGCAGCTCGGCAGCAAACGGCGCGGCGAGCGACCGCCATGGAGCGGCTACGCTACTTGCGCAGGCCCCAATGCCCTGCGCGGCAGCACCGGCAGCCGCTGGCGTAGCAGCGTTCGTGAATACCGGTGCTGCACTGCGGCGGCGGCACAGCGCAACCAAACCCCCTCCCTTCTCCGCCCACCCCGGCCCTGGCACCGCCCCCTTCCTCGGCTGTGATTGGCAGGACGGGTGGAGCGGTCGGCGGCGATTGGCGGGTGCCGGCGGGAGGTGGGGTAGGTTGCGTGAAGGGTGATAAAGTTAGTGGGGCTGCCGGGGAGCGTCCGAGACGCGGCGGCGGCGGTCGGCGCTCTATGGAGGTGGCCGGGGGCGGCGTCGGGTCGGTGCTGCTGCTGCTGTGGTGACTCGGAGACTCGCCCTGTCCCGCGCGCTCCCCCCTTCCCCTCCCCAGCCCCGGTCCCCGGCTCCCTTCCCCTCCCCCCCCTTCTCTTGCCTTTTCCCCTGCCCTTGGTAGCCGCCGGGACCCGGGGAAGCTGACAAGGCCTTAGGGAAGGTGAGAAATGCGGGAGTGGCGGGAGAAGCGCGGGTCTGGGGCCGGGAGTGAGCGGGTACTGCTGCAGCTGCAGCCTAAAATGGCGGCTGCCCAGAGCGGCCGCCATTTTCTTGTCAGTTGCTTGTCTGTTTCTCCCGCACAAAATGGCGGCGCGGGCCGGCGGCCGCTCTCGCTGCCGGCTTTGCGAGCCCCGCCGCCGCTGAGCGAAGGGGTGGAGGAGCTCGGCAGGCCCCGCCGAACGCGGACGCGAGGCTGAGCGGTAGCGTTTCAGGTTAGAAGAGACGGTATCAGGCAGTGCCTGTCCGTATGGGCCGTGCCTTTAGTTGCCTCGGGTCAGCTGCAGGATGGTGGTCTGGCCGCGGTCTGCGGGCGCCCGCACTGCCCCCCAAGTTTCCCTTGGAGGGAGAAGCCGCGGTACACGTAGCGGGCTGCGGTCTTGAGGATCCGCATTGCTGGTGGGGACGTGGCGAGAGGATTTTCTAATTATTTTTTTACTGTTCATTTGCCCTCTCTTCGCGCGAGTGGAGAGCGGGCTGCCGAAGCGCCGCGTCAGCCAGCTGCACCCTCGCCCGCGTTTCCTGTTTGGGGGCTCGGGCGCCGCGGTGCGGGGCGATACCTTCTGCTTGCCCCTCGTGCCTCCCGGGGCGGCCGCTGTGGCGCGGGGGAGCGGGTCCCGCCCGGTGCCTTGGCGGAGAACAAAGAGCCGGGCGGGCGCGGGCAGCNCGCCGCGCGGCGCCTGCGGGGGGCGCTCTCCGCGGCCGAGCCTTTTGTTCGCCGCGGCCATGTTGTCCCCGCTCCTCGTGCCCGCGCCGGGCGGACGGGGAGCACTCGCCGCGCTGGGCTCTGGGAGGGCTCCGAGCGCATCTGGGACACTTTCAGGCTTCCCTTCCCCATGAGTTTCTGTCGCCGTTCTGCTACGTGAGCAATGCAGTGGGGTTCCCTTTGCAAGCTGAAAGTTGAGGTGGTGGGTGGACGGTACCTTTTTTCCTGATTTCGTGGCTTAGTACGCCATTTGTACGCAGAATACACGCCTTTTGCTGCATTAAGCGTGCGTTTTGTTGTCTGATACTTTTCACTTTAGAATTCGGCTGCTTTGTCGTGCCATTATATATCATAGTTTCTAAATCACGTCAGTAAAGGACTCATCGTGCTGTATAATCACAAAAAAGTACTTTCGTTCTTTTCTGCGAGTACTCTTGGTTTTTGGGTAAACTTGAGGGTTTTGCTTAGTCCATGATTCCCTTGTCTCTTTCCCCTCACCTCCACTGGAAAACACGGCTATAGTGATGAAATTGGCCTTTCTGTGACTGTCCCAAGTATTGCATGAATGAAAGTTTTCTTACTTTTTGTAAAGTTCAGTGTTGGAGGGTTCTCATTCTCAAAAAAAGATTTGTATTTTTTAAAATTAGATACTATGGCTGATAGTAAATAAGTATAATATGAATGCTTGGTTTGTCTTTCTAGGTTTTGTTTTTCCCTACCCCGTCAATTTAATTTTATTCTTTTGAAGATTCTTCGTTGTCAAGCCGCCAAAGTGGAGAGTGCGATTGCAGAAGGGGGTGCTTCTCGTTTCAGGTACCTTCTGTTTGTTTGATGAGTAGTTAGCAATGGAAAATCTGCTTTGAGGGGATCGTAGTGTAATGTTCATACCAAAACTGAGATGTTTGGACTTACTCAGGATTCCATGGTTGTTTTTAACAGTGCTTCTTCAGGCGGAGGAGGTGGTAGGGGTGCACCTCAGCACTATCCCAAGACTGCCAGCAACAGGTATGTCGTCTTGCTCTTTGATTGGCATGATTTTGGAGTCAGAGCATGCTTGATAGTGAATATAGAACTGAAAATAGGCTAGCTTTAAAGTTGTACCAGAAATACCTACTGAGTTAAAGACCTTTAAATATTTTCCACTCCGTGCCCTTTAAAGTGTACCTCATGGTTGATAGGATGTGCATGGGCTTGTTCATATATTTAACTTAAAAAGTGTGGAGAGTTTTTTTGGGTGCCAGGGATTGTTGTTGTTGAGTGAGTACTTTCCTGTGCAGCAGATACTGCAGTGTTGGTAGGAGCAGTAGTGTGCTCTTAACAAAGCAAGTAATGAAACTGGTTTGAGTAAGGCAATGCTGAAAGGTTAAAAGGGCAGTTCTTTCAATCACTTGTTTCTGTTTTAACAACTATTCTTCAAAATTTTGCAGCGAGTTCCTGGGGAAAACCCCAGGGCAAAACGCTCAGAAATGGATTCCTTCACGAAGCACTAGACGAGATGACGACTCCGCAAACGACAAAGAACGACATGATGCAATCTTCAGGAAAGTAAGAGGGTAAGTTCTTCACAAAACTACTTCTTTCCTCACTGTTTTCATTAGCAATAATGTGTACTTAAGAAATGGGCTGGAGGAAAGGAAGATGTATGTGGGCCTTGATTTTGGGGGAGGTATGTCCTTTAGCAAGGAACCAACCTGATCTAGCAGCAGAAAACACTTAAAATAATTCTTGTAAGCAGATTAGTGTTTTCAATGATACTTCACACTCTGAAGAGCTCAAAAAAACCAGTTGAATGGAAAATTGCACTTTTCAATTTTTAATAGACTTAAAAAATAAAAAGATAAGTTGAGTCTAAAGTGACTCATAGCATGCTTACAGTATCTGTATATTCTGTGTTTTTGGTTTTTGTTCCTCTTCAGCATACTAAATAAGCTTACTCCTGAAAAGTTTGACAAGCTATGCCTTGAGCTCCTCAATGTGGGTGTAGAATCTAAGCTCATCCTAAAAGGGGTCATACTGCTGGTAAGCTGGTTGCATTTCTTCTAACTACAATTTTTTTGCATGCTAAAAAGCAGGGGGTTGGTTGGTTTTGATGGGATACAGAAGTAGCATGAATAATGCTTTTATGTATTTGGATTATCAAATACCATCTCCCACCCCTGCTTTCTATGTAAAAAAGGACCTACTGGGCAGGAAGTATGTTTAATGGTTCAAGTTTCTCATTTAGAAGTCTTCACGATCACTAAACGTGATTGGGGGTTCTGTGATTATTTTTTTTTATAATCTAAGATGCTAGTTAGCCATCTTACTTGCTTGGCGTCCCCCGCTTCCTCTTTTCCTGAGGAGCAAGCCTCTTGGTTTTGGAAAGGCTACTGCTGGTGACCTCTTGGGACACTGATGTAACTGTTACATCACTTTTTTTAAACAAGATCAGATTGGTGATGCTAACTTGGGTGTTGGGATAATAAACTTGGGTTTTGCTGGCCAAGGATTGTAGAGGCTCTTCAGTAGCACGCAGTGGCTTTTGTCCTTTGCTTCAGCACTAAGGCTGGTGTTGGACTACACTGTTTCTGTGTTTGATTTAGCAGAAAACAGGATGTTCTAGATGAGAGTGGTAATAATCCATTCTGTGTCTTGTAACTCACTTCCCTAACAACATTTGCACCCTGCTGCTGCCTGCTGCCTTACTCAACCTGAATCTCTGCAGATCGTAGACAAAGCCCTTGAAGAGCCCAAGTATAGCTCGCTGTACGCTCAACTATGTCTGCGACTGGCAGAAGATGCACCCAACTTTGATGGCCCATCAGCAGAGAGTCATCCAGGACAGAAGCAAAGCACAGTGAGTGCACCTCTCAATCTGCAGTGGTAAATTTTGCATGCATTTGCAGCTGCCCTGATTAGCTTAATTGTTCCCTTTGTTCTATTTTTGTAGACATTCAGACGCCTCCTAATATCTAAACTTCAAGATGAATTTGAAAACCGAACCAGAAATGTTGATAGTAAGTTTTAAAACCACTTGTATACAGAATCTATTTGTTGTTTTTTCCCACAGCCATGTAAAACAGGCTTCTTTGTTTTCCAGTCTATGATAAGCATGATGGTCCCCTCCTCCCAGAGGAGGAGGAACAGAGAGCCATTGCCAAGATCAAGATGCTGGGGAACATCAAATTCATTGGAGAACTTGGCAAGCTTGATCTTATTCATGAATCTATCCTTCATAAGTGCATCAAAACAGTGAGTATTCGGATTGGGTGGAGGCTAGGAGCAAAACAGAACTTAAAAACTAAGGAAAAAAAAAGTGCAAATGTTGGCGCTGCTTCGAGAGTCTTAGAGCAGGAGCATAAAATGGCACAAAAATGTTACCTGACCCATCCCCTTCTGTTATCTTTTGGCATAATTAAGAAGTAAAATCAGATTTGTTCAAAGCCATAGGAGTTGTCTCCAAGGGAGAATGTAGTTTTGCCCAGACAGAAGTGTGCTGTAGGTGCTTCAAAATACACACACTTAAGAATTGGCAGTTCTTAAAATTTAATTTTTAAGTCCATTTGCCTTCAGAACAAAACAGTGTTTTTGTATGTGTCATTGTACAAAGTTTGTTGCTTATTATAAGTTGTCATTTATAAAATTTTTAAATTTCCCCTTTAATTTTTCAGCTTTTGGAAAAGAAGAAGAGAGTTCAACTCAAAGATATGGGGGAGGATTTGGAGTGCCTCTGTCAGATAATGAGGACAGTGGGACCTAGATTAGATCATGCGAAAGCCAAGGTATGTGCCTATCCAGTGCAGTCATTAACCTAATTAAATTGTGGCTAAGACTTCTGATTGCCTGAACCTCCTGTATTCAGTATTGATAAGTACAAAACAGAGGTTAGATTCTTTCAGAGAAAAGAGTGCCAACTATGGCTCCTAGACCAATTCTCTTGATAGAAAAAGCCAATCTTTGAAACAGTTCTAAATATCTCACCAGCATGTAGTTAGGGTCATCAGGAAATCATGTAACTGAGACTACTGTTTTTTTAAGTGCTTGAAAAGATGTGCTGAGGAACTATTCTTAGCATAGCTGTGTGATTTGAGAGATGGGATTTTGGAATGTAAGCTTAAAATGAACAGAAGTTTGTCTGTTGCTTATCTCTGATTCAAATGTCTTGAGGCATTAGATCTTTAAACTCTGTCATCAAGGAGCTAGAGATGGCAGGAAAGGGCAGCTTGTTGCATTTTTTTGTCTTTAATGTCTTGAGTGAAATCACTTATTGCACTGATAGAATTATCCCAACTTGTAACTTCTGTTCCCGTAGTCCTTAATGGATCAGTACTTTGCCCGTATGCGCTCCTTGATGTCAAGTAAGGAATTGCCAGCAAGGATTCGTTTCCTGCTGCAGGTATGATGAAAAAATGGCTCTCTGCTGCTTTTTTCTTGAAAAATTGTCTTGAATCCTTTCCTAATAATCTATTCTGTTCCAAGGATACTGTGGAGTTGAGAGAACACAACTGGGTTCCTCGCAAAGCTTTTCTTGACAATGGACCAAAGACTATCAATCAAATCCGTCAAGATGCAGTAAAAGTGAGTGTTGCATGTAAGGTCCAGAGCTGGCTTGGTGCTTTGCCCTTGGGAGTAGTTCTCACGCAGTGTGACAGTTGGCTTAAGGGTTAAAACCAGATGGACTTCAATAGTTGGGGGCTAAAAACTTTCAGCTTTCTTGGGACTGCTACTTGAAACTGACCAAAATTACAATTCCTGTTTTAAAGGATCTGGGAGTTTTTATTCCTGCTCCTATGTCTCAAGGGATGCGAAGCGACTTCTTTCTGGAGGGACCCTTTATGCCACCCAGGATGAAACTTGACAGGGACCCACTCGGAGGGCTTGCTGATATGTTTGGACAAATGCCAGGTACACTGACAGCGCAGGGGTGATGGAATGGCTGTGGCTGTGCTGTGCTGAATAAGAACTAAAACTGTCATTTGTCTCCTTGCTAATCCAGGTAGCGGAATTGGTACTGGTCCAGGGGTTATTCAGGATAGATTCTCACCCACCATGGGACGCCATCGTTCAAACCAACTCTTCAATGGCCATGGGGGTCACCTCATGCCTTCTGCTCAATCCCAGTTTGGAGACCTAGGCAAATCTTTTCTGAAAAGTCAGGTAAGGAAGATGTTCACACAATGAACTTCAGCTTGTTTAGAAGCACTTCCTGAGATGCGTATGTTATGGATTAAAGTCTGCTTATGTTGAAAGACCTATTCAGATTTGATTCTGATAACTGATGCTCAGCTGATACAAAAATTCTAAACCACTTTTTAAATTGTACAAAAGATGGAAGAAGTACACTTTTTGTTTTTTTTTTTAACTGCAAGAAAAGGTGCATGTGGCTTTGGTGGGTCAGAACGGTGTGTTTTATTTAAAAGATAGCCCTGTTTTTAGGGATAGATGCTACTCTCCCACCACCCCTGCTCCTTCTTTCTCCCTTCCTGGCAAATAGAATCTTTGTTCCTCTGGTCCCTCTGGTACTACTTACCATATGATGTACGCCACTCCATCATCTGCACTTCTTTCTCTATATCTCCCTTTCTGAAATAGGGGCAAAGCCAACTCTACCATACCCAGAATCAGGGACTCTTATCCCAGCAACAAGGACAGTCGAAGGATATGCCACCTCGGTTTTCTAAGAAAGGACAGCTTAATGCAGATGAGGTACATGACATGCCTACATTATTTACAGCCTATTCTAAATATTGCCCAATGATTATAGCAAGACGCGTTATTATGAGGACTAATGCTGGAACTCTTTCTCCTCCTCCTCACTCTCCTCCTCCTTTGTCCCTTCCTCTTTCACCTTTTATCCCCCTCACTTTCTTTAGGGTATCCAGCGTCCTATGAGCAAGACTGAGATATGAGGGCAATTTTTTGGGGTGTCCCTTCCTTCCCACACACTTCCAAGAACACTACTCTGACATCAGTTCCCATGCATCCTATTGATAACAGTACATTTAATTAAAACTTCAGAAAATCCTGAACTTTAGAAACCCTGAAGTGCTGGACCAGGTTAATTTTTTTTTGTTTTCTTTTGTTTAGAACTGGCTAACAGGCAAAATTTCAAATGCAGAGTAAACTGCATTGTGATTTTGAGTGTTAACCAGACTTGTATCCCGATTTCTGAGCAATTTGGTAGCGTTTTATCTCGGCTGTAAAACACATCAGCAAACATGCTGATTATCTTCTTGGGTCTCTAACATACTGCATCTAAAAGGAGCATTTCCAGGTTTTTATACCAGTTGAACTAAATGCCAGTAACTTGCTTTTGGAGGAGTTTAAAAACACATGTGGCTTAGTCTGTATTTGAGTATTAATATTGTAGAAATGGAGTCATGCTTCAGTGAGATCAGTTGGAGTGAGTCCATGGCTGTGTATTGTTGGTCAGAAT
Source organism: Promerops cafer (assembly GCA_013398275.1). Lineage (NCBI taxonomy): Eukaryota > Metazoa > Chordata > Aves > Passeriformes > Nectariniidae > Promerops > Promerops cafer. The sequence goes on along the minus strand of VZSE01002505.1, from coordinate 699,015 downwards.
ACTTGAAACAGTTTGAGTTTTTTTTTGACTTACTGTTTACAGATTAGCCTGAGACCTGCTCAGTCTTTTCTAATGAATAAAAACCAAGTGCCAAAGCTTCAGCCCCAGATAACTATGATTCCTCCCAGTGCTCAACCACCACGCACTCAGACACCACCTTTGGGACAGGTAAATACAAAAAATTCCTGAATGTTGTTGGCTGTACTTTTCTGTTTGTGCTTGGAAAACCTAATTTCAGATGAGGGAAGGGAGAGAGAACTCTTTGATTGCACAGAGCAGGACTTGGGAAAAGAATGTATGAAACCAAACTAATTAGATATCCATCTGCTTTTTTATGTTTTGAATTGTAAAACTTGATATAAGCAAAGGTAGATGTGCTACAAATAAATTCCGGTCTCTTTTCAGCCGCCTCAACTTGGTCTTAAAACAAATCCACCACTTATACAAGAGAAGCCTGCAAAGACCACCAAGAAACCACCTCCTTCTAAGGAAGAGCTACTTAAACAAACTGTAAGTTAGTGTGCAGTAGTGAGTCTTACACCTTTGGATGTGCTCTTCAAAAAGAATGTTTAACTGTACTTCTTTCCTCTCCAGGAGGCTGTTGTGACTGAGTATCTGAACAATGGAAATGCTAATGATGCTGTCAATACTGTGAGAGAAATGAGAGCTCCGAAACACTTCATTCCTGAGATGCTGAGCAAAGTAATTCTTCAATCCCTGGATAGATCAGATGAGGACAAAGAGAAAGCAAGTACTTTGATCAGCTTGCTCAAGCAGGAGGGAATAGCCACCAGTGACAACTTCATGCAGGTACTGTGGTCTGATAATCTTGCAGTTCTTGTTCTCATGGGGTGTAGCTGTTGTAAAGGCAGTGTGCAAATACTTTTTGAGTCTTGTTAATCTGAGGAGGTAAAAATAGTACATGAACTTGTGAGGGGCACAAGAAGCAGTGAAAAGAAGACGTAGTATTTGGGTAATTGGAACCTGGGATCCTCTTTGCTACTGAGTACAGAAAATGTACTGAGTATTATGTTGCACGGGACCAGAATTACTTTAGAATTTCTTTAGAATCTTGTGTGTGTCCTGTTTCTTAGGCATTCCTGAATGTATTGGACCAGTGCCCCAAACTGGAGGCGGACATCCCATTGGTGAAATCCTACTTAGCACAGTTTGCAGCCCGTGCCATTATTTCAGACCTGGTGAGCGTTTCCGAACTGGCTCAACCACTGGAAAGTGGCACCCATTTCCCTCTCTTCCTGCTCTGTCTTCAGCAGTTAGCTAAGTTACAAGACCGTGAATGGCTAACAGAACTGTTCCAACAAAGCAAAGTGAATATGCAGAAAATGTTACCAGGTAAGATTTGCCACAGAGCTCTTCTGATCCTAGAGTAAGCGAGATGTTACTCTGGTTTATGCCAGAGTAAAATAACATGCAGGGTTACATGGGTGGAATTAGGAATGTTGTTTCTTAAGGGGTGGGTGAAGCCATAAACTATCACTTACAGCTCTTGAGAAGCACTTAACACTTTCTTATTTCCTTGTCAGAAATTGACCAGAACAAGGACCGCATGCTGGAGATCTTGGAAGGGAAGGGGCTTAGCTTCTTGTTCCCGCTTCTGAAACTGGAGAAGGAACTGCTAAAGCAAATAAAATCGGATCCATCCCCTCAAGCCATCTATAAGTGGATTAAAGATAACATTTCACCCAAGCTTCATGTAGATAAGGGATTTGTGAATATATTGATGACCAGGTGAGATGCTGTTCTGATGTATTTTAGGTACTTGTTTGGTTAAGGTACAACTCCATAAAGGCTCAAATGTAGCTCTGCAGAAATCTGAGATGCAGTACATGGGGAGACAGATGGTTTTGAGTGGACCTTCTCTAGTAAAATCCCATTGTATTTGAGAAGAAAAGCAAGTCTCCCAGCTTGCATCAGTGTGTGAAGTGTTTTCTTTGGGAGGAAGTCTAGACCCATGTGTTCTTCTAAAATGTAGAGCTGTAACAAAGGCAAAATGAGGATTTTTGTGGTGCACCGTTAAGCGCAATACAAGTCCCTGTGCTTGCTCCTGACTGCAGGTGCAGGCAGGAAGATAGTTGTAGTGATAGCAATCTCAAGTTGAAATGTCAAGTGCTTTGGTCTCTGAGTTTACAGAACTCAGCTTGGCTTTTCTTCTGTACAGTTTCTTGCAGTATATTTCTAGTGAAGTAAACCCACCCAGTGACGAATCAGATTCTTCATCTGCTCCATCTAAAGAGCAGCTCGAGCAGGAAAAACAGCTGCTTCTTTCCTTCAAACCGGTGATGCAGAAGTTTCTCCATGACCATGTTGATCTGCAAGTGAGTGCTTTATATGCACTCCAGGTGCACTGCTACAACAATAATTTTCCAAAAGGTAAGTGCATCAAGGTCTTACCTGAATTGGCTTGTCCCTACATTTCTTAAAACTCAGTAATCTGTAGAGAAAGTGACAAAGCTAATCTTAACCAGGTTTAAATTTACTTTCATAGGCATGTTACTGCGCTTCTTTGTTCATTTCTATGACATGGAGATCATTGAAGAAGAAGCCTTCTTGGCATGGAAAGAAGACATTACTCAAGAGTTTCCAGGGAAGGGCAAAGCTTTATTCCAGGTAAATCTGCTAATGTTAGAATAGAGATTTGTTTTTTTGTTAGTTCTGCTGCACTGGAGTGTTTGAGAAGACTTCTGAAGTGTCAAAGACTTGTAACTATCTAGAAACTTCATGGAATATTTCACTAGGAAGGAGTAAAAAGCGAGATGAACTAAATCTCTCCTATTTACTAGAGACTTATGTGTAGTGCAAGTGTGGCTGAAAGGTTTTTTAAAATGAGTTGGGGGTGAAGATGAGTGTTCTGCAGAAGTACCTAATGGAGAAGCAATTCCTGCTGCCTTAAACCAATTTTCTGTAACTGCAGGTAAACCAGTGGTTAACCTGGCTGGAAACTGCTGAAGAAGAAGAATCTGAAGAAGAAGCTGACTAAAAGAACCAGCCAAAGCCTTAAATTGTGCAAACATACTGTTGCTATGATGTAACTGCATTTGACCTAACCACTGCGAAAATTCATTCCGCTGTAATGTTTCACAATATTTAAAGCAGAAGTATGTCAGTAGGATATTCTCTGCAAAAGGTTTTTGTAGTGTCTTAATAGTCTACAATAAAAATATTTTAGAGTATCTTCAATGTTTAGATAACAGTGTATTAGCAGCATGCAATAATTACATCATAAGTTCTCGAGCAGAAGCAGTCTGTTGCAAGGGTCTTCTTTGCTGCCAGTTATCATAGGCTGTTTTTAAGTTAGAAACTGAATAGCAACACTGAATACTGTAGAAATGCACTTTGCTCAGTGTAATACTTGAGTTGTTGCAATATTTGATTATCCATTTGGTTGTTACAGAGAATCCTTAACTGTAATCGATGGTTGTTGCCGTAATAGTATATTTGCCTGTATTTCTACCTCTAGTAATGGGCTTTATGTGCTAGGTTTTAATATCCTTGAGCCTGGGCAAGTGCACAAGTCTTTTTTAAAAGGAACAGTTTACTTGCACAAGAACTGATCGGCTGAAGAGATGGTTTAATGCCCTTTGGAAGAGGTTTTTGTGGGTGTGAAACATGACATGGTGAGAAATTTGAATTGGTCCCTCTTACAGTACTGAAATTAAGTCTATTAATTTATCAAGACATGTTCATGCCCTGATTTTATATACTTGTATCTATCAATAAACATTGTGATACTTGACTTGTTTCTGAATGTTTCCCAGTAGAAAAGCTTTGGCTGATGACTTGTTCACTTAAGAAAAGAAACATCAGTGGGAGTTGCCTTAGGTTGCAACCATCCTGAAATTATTTTTACACTCCTTGTCTGGATATGCAGATGAATTCTAAATAAGGTCACAGACAAGATGAGACACTACAGATGTGTTGTGACAGGAGGAAAATGATGGAATTGTGCTGAAGAAATGGTAGGGGTTTGCCTTGTGGTCCAGTGTATGCTTTATCAGTGAGTATGTGCTTTTGACTTGGTAATGCTTTGAGCTTCCCCCCAGGCCACATGCATGTTTCTGAATCAAGTGGCACTATTAGCTGCCTGTTTTTCAATTCAAATTGGCCTAGAAAATCCCTACAAAAGAGTTGAATGATGTTGCATTGTACAGGCTTGAAATGTCATCTATTAAATGCTCAAAATACCTTACTTCCTAGAACATTGTCCCCAGTGAGTTTTTTTGTTCTCGTTGATACTCGACACTTAACCTGTTGAAAGGTGATGTATTTGCAGTGACAAAAGGGTAGTGGCTCCTGGACTGGAGCTTTGTTTGCCAGCAGTGTGAGTGCTGTAGCCTATAAACTGTTGTGCATGACAGGAGGTGTAGAAGTGGAGCCCAAGAAAAGGACTGGAGCTGATAACTAGGCTTCCTTTGAGAAAAGGGAGAGTTGGAGTTGGCATGGAGCATCTTGTAATGCTGCTGCTGGAAAAGCAGGTCGTGGTTTGCTTTGAAGGGCTCCCTAACTCCAGTCACAGCTCTGCCCTCCTGGNAAAGCAGGTCGTGGTTTGCTTTGAGGGGCTCTGCCCTCCTGAGCTGTGGGCTGTCAGGGGGTTCTGCTACTGCCTTGGGACCTTCTATACAGTGTGGAGCCCAGGAACCCCAGGGACTGCTCTCCAAGCCAAATGACATAAAGGGTGTTGAATTCCATGGCACCATCTCTGCGTTTCAGAAACGGGGTGCATTCAGCAGTCTAAGGGAGAGCAGGATACTGCTGTGGGATCCAGTTAAGAGAGACAGGAAATGCTCTAAATGCAGTTCAGTGGCTCGAGGTTGAGAGCCAGCTGCAACTCCTGCGTGGCAGTGGTGAGCACTGACATCCTGGGGCTTCCCAGAATGCTTAATGGGATGTTGTTCCTCTGCAACAGGAGGGACAAATACAGCTATAGGGTTCATTTAATCCTAATTAATTCAAAATTCTGTGCCAGAATTGCATTTTTAAGTGTAATAAGGTGCTGTGAAGAGAAATTTACCATTGTTTCACTAAACAGTGTTGTGTTTCTCCAAGTTTGTCAGTCTATCCTTAAACTTTGCTGTTACTGCTGGTTGGTTTAGTGGTGTATGGTGCTGTAGTACCTTCTGTGGATATGGTAATCTATACTGAAGCATGTGGTGCACTTCTCTCCTGTGCACTGCAGAGAGAAGATGGGGAGGAACCACAAGTCAGGAAAGAGTGGTTTCCAACTCAAGTTACACCAGAGGTGAGAAGAAAAGGTAGAGGGATGTGCAAGTAAAAACTTGGGACTAGGTCCAGAACCTGCAGCTGAGCTTTTCTGCCACATTTTGGAGAAGGCTGAGCTGGCAGCTCTGGGCTGCTTGAGACAGTAACTAAGCCTTGTATTCTTGCCCAGTCTAACATGTCCTTACTACAGCCTGTGCATGGAAGCTTTGCTGCTTGGCTTGTTTCTAACTGACCACACAGTTGAGTTAGGAACTCTGGTAGAGGAAACTATAGAAAGAGCAACTGAAAATGCAGAATAGAACATAAACAGTAGAAAATGCCACAAAAATGTGGAATTACCATCACATGACTTGGAAAATCCTCTTGCAGTGTGAACAGGTCTGGGTTCTTCAAACTGGTGTGAAAATGGTGCTTACTGCAGTGTGCACATCAAAGTGGTCTCTCCATAGATGAGGAGAGGTGGTAGCATCTTCATGATCTTTACTGCTGCTGAAGTTTTTCAGTGCTCAAGTGCAAAACTTGTGGCTAATCTGGAACAGGGGATGGCTGTTGGGTTGGTTTCACTTCTGTGTTCCTGTTGACTATGAGTGGCATTGTACTTAAAATGTAAACAGAGTGCTCAATTCTACAAAGTAAAGTCACAGTCAAAATTAAACCACTGTAACTGATAAATGATAATGGCTTTTATTAATATTATTTTTGTTAAGTGTTGGGTATAATTACACTGCCAGGAGCATCAGGAGAAACTGCATATTACACATACTTCCTACCAGTTACAGCAACTCAGTTGATCCTCTGAAATTCTGAATTAGGTTGCAGTTCCTATTCAGGAGCCCTCACCCTGTCAGGTGTGGGTTGGATTTTGAGGAGGACTTGTCATGGTGAATTCTCACCGGCTCCTAGAGAGTGTCACAGTTGACAGTAGAACACAGTGGTGCTTAGGTATGAAAGCTGAGAATTCCAGGAATGTGTTCTGATCATTGAATCCTGGAAAACCATCTAGTTTTATCCTCCCTGTGGCGTGCAGGGATACCTCCCAAGAGACCAGCTTGCTCAAAGTTTCATTAAGCCTGGCCTAGAACAGTTTCAGGGATGGGGCAGCCACAGGTTCTCTGGGCAGCCTGTTCAGTGTCTACCACCTTCATAGTAAAGAATTTCTTCCTTTTATCTCACCTTCAAACTCTGTTTGAAGCCATTGCCCCTTGTCCTGTCACTACCTGCCCTCGTCAGAAGTCCCTCTGCAGCTCTCTTGTAGAAAAACCTTACACAGGCTCAACAACCCCAACTTCAGCCTCTCCCCCTAGAAGGGGTGTTCCAAATCACTTGATCAGTTCCTCAAAGTCAAAACAACTTCTTAACTCCTATGCAGTTTTGTTTTTTGGGGAACAGTGCAGGAAGAAGCCTTATGCTGTGTGGGAAAAGGAGGAGGCTGGGTCCAGAATAAAATTTTTTAAGAGTGGCTTACCTGACCTGCTTTTTCAGCAGATAGACACTTCCCTCTGAATGCTATTTGTACTTGGAGTGCTTTTTCCCCAGAGCAGTGTGTAAATCCAAACGATTTGATCATTTCAGCACACTCCTGAACTGTAAAAATTTAGAACACATCTGAAACATGAATTATCACAGCTTATGTTGCAATCCAGGCAAGCAGCTGCAGAGACTGATTTTAAAAGAGTCTATTGCTAATTCCTGCTTATTCTCAAAAGTGAATTCCCAAGGAGCTGGTACAGCACCGTGAAGGGTGGTGGGCTTGTGCTCACAGGTACCTGAGAAACCTCCATTTAGCAACTGTGGTTGCTGCAGTGTTTGCTTCAAATGCTGCTCAGCTCCAGCCTTGTCCTGGTGTGGGGGGTGTGCAGGGGCTTGGGCTATGTGGCACCACTGATGTCACCAGGATTCCCCTAAATTTGGGAGGAGGTCAATACTTGGAAGCTGATAAATAGCCATGGTGCAACTCCTCCATCAAATGATTTGAACAAATTATGAGAATGGACAAGAGTGTGAGTCTAGTGGCAGAATGGGTCAAAGTGTTACACAAAGGTAGTGGCTTTTTCCCTCACCTCACATAAATCTCCTGTAAATTGATCACTGCTCCTTTTTATCTCCAGCAATGTTGGGCAGACAACCAGAGCAGGCTGCAAGTTCTCTTGCCCAGCAGGCAGATACGGGCTCAGTTCAGGGGGCCAGATCCTGTAGGCACAGCTCTAGCCCGGAACAATTTTATCTCCATACATTGCATCTGCAAAAGCAAAACAGAAACAGCAGCTGGGTTGGGAGCTGTGCTCTGTAACAGGAAAGGGAAAAGCTGCACAGCTACAGTTGCAGGCATCAGGGTGTAACAATAATTTAAAGGACACTGTATCAACATGGCTTTGAGGTTTTTTTAATGGCAGGGTGGTTCTACCTACAACACAAGATACTCCAAAAAAAAGCCTTGTCATTACTTCAGAAGTAGCTGTATTTGTTTTTCAGCAAGATACAAGCCAGTTACAGTATCTCCCAGGATCCACCCCTATCCTGGCATTTCAGAATAAGCTTCACTTCTAAAAGACCAAGAATTCTCTCAAACAGGTTCAGGCCCTTCCCTCTGACAGTCAGGGACTAAGACTCTTCAGGCAGGAGTTCCTTGAATAATGTGCCTTTTAAGTGCTGCTGTAAAGGCACACAGGCTTGTCTGGGTTTGATTTAGGGAGCCCACATCCCTTTCCTTTAAGGGAGGGTAGTTGGAGAGAGTGAACTGTTATTTTTAATGAGTTGACGAAGCAGCCATGGCAACAGTTACACTTGGCATGGATACATGGCTGGAGTGAGGAAAGCAGCCAGCTGAGGGGATTTTTATCTTCAAATATTTTGCAGTTTAGAACAACGTCAATCTTGCATTTAGTTTTTGTTTATGTTAGCAGTAGAAGTGCCTGAAGGATCTGATGTGTGAAGTATTCCCAGAATTGTATTATCTAAGAAGCTATGCAAAACCACTTAAGTTTGTGAAAGGAAAAGGGATCTTTAACTGATTGGATAGTGTGGAGGAGTTTATAGAGTTTGTTCTGTTAGAAAATGGATGCTTGTCTTTTTGGTAGGAGGACCAAGTGAAATTTGAGAAGTGGAAGTACATAGGGTTAAAACTGAAAGACAGCTGAAGGCTTGATCTGCATTTCTTTATGGATTTTGTTTAACCCTTTAAGAAATGATTGCATGTTCTTTCAGATTTCAGAGACAGCTGCCTCCACAGCAGAGTAGCAAACGAGGCTCCAGGCACATGCAGCAGGGGCAGCTTTGTGCTCCTTCCCAGTTCCTTCCCAGAGGCAGAAAGCAGGGGAAGGATTAAAGCCTTGAGTTTCTCTATTTGTACAGACATACACACATACATACACGTACACATATACATATGTATATCCCCATTTGTCTTCATTCCTTTTGTTCCTCTTGGGAAAACGCCATTCAGTTACTCGATTATTTTAAGCTTAGGTTGTTAATATTTCTGAGTAACAGTAGAAGCATTAGTCCTAATCCCTCTTCCCAATATTGACAACAAAACAGGAACTGGCCTGGGGTTCAGCTGCCATGTTAACCTTAAACAGCCCCCTGAACTGAGCTGAGAAGGGCAGGGCTCACTCAGTTTCATACAAAGAACATTTTCAAAGCCAAGAGAGCCCCAGCCAGGCTGTGGGGAAGAGGCCCAGCACGACACAGCCAGGGTAGGTGCACTGCCCTGCACTGCTTTTAGGCTGTACATAACTGATTACTCACTTGATCAACACAGCAGTTTCATTTCCTGCTCCAGTGAAGGTTTCCATGGTGACCTTCTACTTCCCACAGTTTCACATCTATAGGATTGATGTAATTTAATTGGCAAGACCATGAAGTATTTAGCTGTGATGAAAGGCCCTTCATAAATTCAATTAGATAAATATCTCAGTAGATTTACCATGCAGGTAGGGACCAAAATGCAGTAAAACCCCAGCACAGGCAACAGGTGAAACTTGTCAGTGGGAGTGCACTGATTGTGGCAGTCCTCTGATAAAAGACATTAGTTATAAATACAGAATGTGCTATTCTATCCTTGTGGAATTCTTGCCAGTGCAAATTCCATAATAATCTTCATGAAGGACTGAAGTGCAACTTAATTCAGGAGCCATTTCATATTTTACATAATCTCCTCGAAGACTCTACACACTTTAACTGGTTTGTAAGGGGAAATGTCATTGATTCAAACTCTTCCTTCCCCTCTTGCATTAGAAACAGGCTGCTCCTTGGATATAAATCCAGGTAATCCTGTTACTTCTGACATCACAAGAGCTTTGGATTTCATCCTTCAATAAGGCACAAAAAAAGACACTATAGATGGGGTTTAATACACCTGTTACCTGTACAGTAAGACACACAGCCAGCACTGTGTAATTTAGCCAGCAGCTAAATTAGACACTAGAGCCTGGAAAGATGGGAATGGGCTTCCTACAGAACCTGGTGCAGGCACAGGCCACAGCTCAGGCTGAGAGCTCTGGATCCCAGCATGTGCACCACAGAGGAAGAGTCTCCCTGCACTGCAACACCATAAACACTGTGCTGTCTCTGTACTCACCCCAGCACCTCCAGGAGCTCCCAGTTCCCAGATGCTGTCTGCCAGGCACTTTCACAGCTCCACAAGAAGTAATCCTTAGCTTGCCTGACAATCTGAACAAAGCTTGCTGTTGGCATTTGCTGAAACGGCAGACATAAAGATCAATTTGGGGAGAAAAACCCCTAAATGTAACAAAAAAATCTCATAAAAGCACAATTAAGAAGGGAGCTGGTAGATGGATGCTAGCTGTATTCATGCCTGTTTTGGGAAATCTCCACTTCAGCTCCTCAGTGGGACAAAGGCTCATGTAAACTTGATCCTACTGGATTGGTCTAGGGAAGAGAGAGGGGGAAAATTACATCTAAATTGAATGATTCAAGTGAATAACAAAGGAAACATCTGAGCTCCTGCAGTGCTCGGTGGGATTCCTCTTACTTAACTATCCAAATGCTGGGTGTTTAGACATCCACACACTCCTGGGGCAGCAGACAGGAACAGGTTCCTCAGAGTGACTCATCCCTCCTACCTTACACAATTACCTTGGGATGGGATGATTTGCCCCCTGGGGATGCCGGGCCATGGGTCTCTCTCTACAAGGTGTCTAGACTGCTAATTTTTAGATGTCTGAAGATAAATAAAATTTACTTAAATCACCTGGCCCTATAACACTGTAATAAAATGTGCCATTGTTGCTAGAGGAAAATTTAGGAATGTGGTTGATCCAGCCCTTTCTTTTTTTTTTTTCTCTGATGACAATATGAGATTGATGCAATTTGGAAATCAACATAGTAATTTTCTCTACACAGCACTTACAGCAACCCATTTAATTACAATTTCAAATTTCGATATATAACCTGTAGGATCTGATGCAGGAAACACATACAGCTCTATGGGAAAAAACAAAACCAGCAACACACCTAATGAAAATCTTGGCCATAATGTGTCTCAAGGTCTCTGAAATTCTTATTTTTTTAATACTGCCTTTCAAATGCTTGTTTTATCAAATTGGTAATTATTGTTTACAGACTTAGTTTGTCTTTTTGTTTTTCCTTCTTGACTTTTCAGCTTCTAGAGACTTCAGGAGTTTCTCCAAAACACTGGATTTCTGCACCTCCAATCCACATTCCTTCCCCTTCTCCCCTTTGCCCTGTTGAAGGGTGTCAGCCCCACTTCCCTACAGCCTCTTCAGCTGCTGCAGCTCTGACTTGCAGACAGCTCTCTCTGAGCCCAGGGGAGACAATTATGGAATTTAGGACCACCACAAAGGAAAATAAATGCACACGTGCCTCTCCTCACATCACCCTGTGCTATCTCCCGCCTCATTTTCCTCCCTAACCATTCAAGGATGTGAGATGAGTCCACCAAAACCCAAATCCAGAATGTTTGAGTTAGAAATCTTGACACATAGTAAATTCTGGTTTGTTTTTCCTTACTTTCCCAGTTTTGTATCCCTGGGGCACTTCCCTTCAGACATCCAGGCTTTTCACTGCAGCCACAAAGGCTGAACACTTAAAACAACAAACAGCCAAACAAAAAAAACTCAACCAAAGACAATAAAACAAAACAAAACATCCCAAAACACTGAGGAGTGTTAGTTCCCATCGTTCTTGCAGGTGAGGCTTAGAGAAAGCAGCAGGTAAAACAAGAATCAGGATCAAACAAGGTGGCAATACTGAATGCAGAACTTCATGCTCTGCTGCTCAGAGACAACTGCATTAATCAAAAGGAACTCCAGGGAAGCAGACAGTAGGTAAAGAAGCCCTGTAATCTGACAAAACTCCCTAGATTTATTAATATATCAATACCTTTTATTTAAGAAGCTTGCTTTGCTTTAAATTTAGATTTGTCCTCTCCCCATTCTCTCAGATGGATTTTTAACTTATTCTTTTCATGTTCTACATGAGTGTTCTCCAAGATAACTCTCCATTATTCTGTGCAGCCCCAGCTTGCTTTCAAAATAATCCTTTTCCACTTGACACTAATCACAGCTGTAATTTCCTTTAACTGAAGAGACAAGAACATTCCCTTCTACATCTCTCAACTTCACAGGTCAATCTGAAATTATAGAGTAGCATTTTAGTTGTAAGATTAATGTTACCAACTGCTTTTGTTAAAAAATGAGAATTTAAAAAAATCACCAAATAACAAATTCCTAAACATTATTCCCAAGACTGGGTGTGGATTTAGCACATTTGTTAACAGAGGCTAAACAGCACCCACTGCCTCTCAAGGCACAGCAGTTCACAGGGAAGGGAAGAAGCTCAGCCAGGACATCACTGCCCACACCCTCTGCTGAATTGTGCTCACACTGTTGATTTTTAAGCTGACTTTGTTTTCTGCTCCCATGAGCCACTCTGAGCATCCACGAGAAAGTATATTCCATGTGTTGATCCAAATGGCCATCTCCATCAGTGAGATGCAAATCAGATGGATTTCTGCTTCAGGAAAAGAAATTACTGGCTGTGAAATAACCAGCCCTGCTGTAGCTTTTCTCCTATACCCCAAAGTTATACCACTGGCTGATTTCAGTCATGTCAAATTTACTAATTCTTAAAAAGAGATCACAGAAATGCATCCTCTTTAACTGTTAATAGAAGCAATGTCTGCATTTGTAGCAATTAATAGTTGAGACAGTTGACCAGGGAGTTCACAGCAAAGACCATCACAACTGGGCATTAAACTAAACCCGGGTGGAAGGCAGCAGGAAGGATGCTAAATATTAGGATAGGACCAGAAGTCTAGGGAGATACAATCACTGGACTATAGCTAAGGCAGTTCTGATTCTCTCACTGGGACATCTGTGAGCCTGCAGGTTTGTCTAGTGAAGTTTTTCCAGATAATCCACATAATATGTGGATTCTGAGAGGGTTTCTCATGGCTTTCTGGTCCTGCATCCCACACTCACCCCCCACTGCCACCCCCAATAACTGGTCTGTGGTTGTTTTGGGTTTGTTTTTTTAAACAAATCATCACAGGAAGTTTTCCCAAACAAAACAAATGCATGTGATTATTTGGCAATCTCGGTGATTGAGCAACTACAACCACAGCCTCTGCTGAAGCTCTCCAGGAGATATTGATTAATTGCCTACAAAAAGTACTCTGTGAGAGGAAAGCAGCTTTATAGCAGTTTAATTTCGACAGGAATTGAATCAAGTCATGCCTGGCCAAAACCCAGCTCTTCAATTTGGGGATCAACAAGGATGGCCAGCTTTTAGCAGTAAAGCTTTAATTCTGTAAGACAATTCTGGCCCTAATTTGTTTTCAAGTCATACTCTTGGCCAGCACTTCAACCTTTCTAATAGCAAAATTATGTGTTTATAGTTTTCTTTATGTAAATTAAATAATTCAAAGCCAAACACAGATCTTTTTCACTAGACTTCATCTTATGAAGAAGGAGAAAGAGGCTGTGGTTCTATTACTAATCAAGCAACAATGTTTGTCATTTTTTTTTAATCAAGGTACAATTTATGCTCCAAAAACCTTGCAGATCAGACAAAAATTCAGTACAGCTCAGTAAGGAAACATCCTGCCCCAAAGCAGCTTCATGTCAGTGCTACATGAAATGTCCTGATGTACTCATCTGGACCTGGGTCCCACATCTTCACCCACCCCATGTTTTCTTATGCATTTCTTAAAAGCAACATCAAAGACAAAAATGTATGAAAACCCTAAGAAATACAACATTACTTCAGCTGGAATAAAGCAACTGGACATTCTGCAAAAGTACAGCTGAAGGGAACTGCTGCTGTTTTGGGGCAATTTAGGCCAGGATGGAGAATAATTTAAAACTTGTAATTATTTTTCCCTGAGAATCATTTCTATGCAAATATTATAGATACCACCAACCTCTCACTTATGTAGAGCTTTCACTGCAGCCAGCTGAGGTGAATCTTGGGTTCTTCTAGGATCACAGCACAGTCTGGACTGAACAAATCCCTTTTATGTTACATTTTTCATATTTTTAATGTATACTTCATTTGATTTTACTGTTACAATTTCCACTCTCCAGTTGGATAGATCAATACTTCTTGCACATGCACCAAATAAAATATCCTTTCCCTGCACTGTTTAAAGGCAACAGAAATTGAAATACTCATGGCAAGGCAAGTGTCTCTTGGGGCATTAATTACAGACAAGTGAGTGCAGAGCAAAAAAACCAACATAGAGGATCCAAAATAGAAATAGAGAGACCCAAGTAATTAAGGGTCAAGACTATAAATAATATCTATCTTAGCACTGATCTGACATATCATTGCTTTTCTTTCCTTCCTTGCCCCTTCCAGTCATACCATTCTGTTCATATGGCAACTCCTAATTACCTCGTAGCCATACCTTGGCTTCTGCCTGGACAAACCTTGAGCAGCCCAGACTGCAGAAGGAAATGAGGAACACTCCAAGAGTTACAGGTTCAAACTCCTGCAGTCCATGCCACTTCCCCCAGTGCAGTGACCATAAAACAAAACAGCTGCAGGAATATGGAATTGTCTGTATGAACACTTGGACTAAAATCACCATCTTGAATTTGTGCACGAACGCGCTTTGTTCCTGCAAACCCAAACGAGACCTAATTCCTCTTTCCTTTTTGTCAGCTGCTGACAATAATTCTTCCTTTCCAGCTGGTCTGGGACAGCTTCCCAGAAGAAAAAAGAATGTTACCTTTTGGTTAGAGAGATTCCCATGAGAATGGAACATGTACTGGAATAATTTAGCACAGCATAACAGATACAGACAGTTTAGAGCAGTTCAAACTCTGTTGAAAGCTGGAACAAAACAGTTATCTGTCTTTAAAGAGTGGAGATGGATGAAGAGATGTTCCATGTACTCTGAGGCATCTTCAGAATTGGTAGTTACCTGTCACCAGCTCAAAGAAGACTGGTATTTATTAGTATTTATCAGTATCAGCTCTGCTTAAAGGAGTCTGTGGTTCAGCTGTGTCTGTACAGCCAGAACCTCCAGGTCCAAAGGTGAGAAGACTCCAAAACCAGTGTTCTCTAACAGAGTTGTGGAACCAGACAGAGGGAATAGAGCATTGCATGAGATTCTTCTTAAATTACAACCTCCTCTGTCCTACAGAATGAGCAGCCAGCAAAGATGAGCACTCTATTACTACCTGTGTGCCCTAAATCAGAAAGTAAGTCACTTCTGAATTAGCAGATCTACAGTCTGGAATGTTCTGGCTGAGACTTATCTGTCACTGAAGATAGACTGTGCAACCAACTCAACTGCACCTTTGACAGGAGGCCCTAAGAACCAGAGTGGGCCCACAATATTCCTCAAAATGTCCAAGAACGTTTTGGGTATTCCTCAGTGTGTCCAAGAATGCTTTAGCTGTTGCTATTAGCATATGGGATTTGCATATGGGAGAGGCAAGAGAGCAGATTCATGTGCTAAGAACTCTGAAGGGTTCAAAAACATTTAAAGAGCCAGAGCATTGCTTGGAGCCTTTAAAGGCAAAACACCCTGGAAGTCACTGCCACAAACACTCACTCTCAGGTGCTAACCCCCCTGTTTTCTTCAGCTAAAACTGGGTATTTGTATTTTCATCAGCAAAGGCTGGGTGGGAAGGTGTGAAATTCTTGTATGCTGTTGAGCCAAACAGCACTGCTAGAATTCAGGCAACACCACAACAATGCTGGGGGCATCTCCAAACAGGGAGATAAAGGGACATGCATAAATTAAGGATGACACATATTTAGAAGCAGCAATAGGGACTCTTTAGCATTTATCATTTCAAATGGAGGTAAACTCAATCAAGTTTGCCAGCCCCAAGCTCTGGAAGCTGCAGTGAAAGAAGTTTCTGCCTCAGGGCAAAGGAAGAACAACATAGCTATGATGAGCGTCCTTAATCTCTCCAATAGTTATGAACCACAGGTAAAAAAGACATTACAAGCTGCATGATTACACAACAGTACCTTCTATACTGCAGCCAAGACCAAAAAATCCTTAAGTTCCAAGTATTTCTAGTATAGAAGTATGAAGCTTGAGCAGACGTGGACCAAAATTCACAGACAGGATGGAAATAATACACGTTTTCAGTATATTGACTTTGAATTTCTCTCCTAAGTATTCCCATATCTGGTAATCCCTTAGATTCTCTCTCCAATACAAATCCTCTTCTGCAGAGCAATTAGTGTTTAGATAAATAAGAGAATACTATTATTAGGAGTAAGTACTAGTAGCTATGAGAATATTGAGCATTCAGTTACATACCTTTTTTCACATCCATTTTGCCAACTTGTTTTTTTACTCACATTAATACTGAATTTGTCCCTGCTAACTGCTGCTCCAGGTGTAGGAATTTTTCCAAGTAATTTCTGAACTCCAGATTTATTGACTGTAAGGTAACTACCAATATTTGACAAGGAAGTCTTAAAAAGCTGCAAAACAAAGTAAGGAGGAAAAAAGCAGGGAGCAAACTTTTTCCAGAAAGCCTGCAAGTCTTAATAGAAGATGTCAACAGTTTAAGCTGCAACAATCTAAGTTTAAGACTTTAGTGCAACAAACACTGCTCTAAGCAGTGAAATAGTTAATGTGGGAAGCAACTTATTCCCAGGAAGTGGCACTTCCTTATAGAAAGAATTGATATAATTTTAGCTGTTGTGCTCCTACCATAGGTCTTGCCTTGTCCAAACCCTTCCTTGGCAGCACATTCCCAGATATATTCCTTGCTTCTGTGTGGACAGAGTACTGTGGTTTTCTGAGTTAAATGAGCAGAAATGGACATTTACAAAGACAACGATTGATTTACACCCAGATGCTTTGTTGTTCAGCAGTGACAGCTACTCCTTCCCACCAAGTACTGACCTGGAAAAGCTTCTGAAAGAGAAAATTGAGTAAGTGGATTAAAAAACTTACAAACACACACCTCAACCAACTCCCCTCTTCCACCCCTTCTCCAAAAAACTCCCTAAAACAAAATACCTAACCTAGCAACTTTAATTTTTTTTGTTGTTGTTACATTTGAAATGTTCTGTGAAAGGCCAAATATACAAATTTCAGGAATGAGAGCAAATTCTACATGCCTCTTTCCTCTTGTATTCTGGAGATTATGTGCTGCTCACATGTGAGGACAGCAAAACTGCAACAGAGCTCACCAGGAAACACTTCTTACAGACATGGAACTGTGGATTGAATGGATGCAAAACAGAAACTAGGAATAAACTGCTTCTCTAGCAAGGCAGTGTCACACTTCTAACTTGCTGTATTTTATCCAGGAATAGATTACTGCTAAAAATAAAGGAATTTAATAGCTGCAAGCCAACCACCTACTTCAGAAGGCAAGGAATGCTGCCAAGAGAGAGTTACGGCAATGTTATTCCACCACGGCACTTTCAAAAAACAAGCATTAGAAAATATGAATTAAGCTAAAACACAGCTTTCCCTCCAATTACAGCACCACATGACTTTTTATATAACTTTAATCCTCCCATTAACTCTCCTCCACAAAGGGAAGAAAAGAGGAACTGACTTCTGGTTTTCGGTGGCTCTTTGATTCCTCCTTTGCTACATAAAAGCAGAGGAATAGCAAAGCAAAAGCATCCCTTGTCCCCTTTCTGTCCCTGTTGATTGGCCTCTTGTACATCACACAGTTCAAGCTGTATTAAGTCATAACCTCTCCTTACACAACTCTTTTCTGTGCAGAGTACAAAAAACACCTCTCACACTAGAGATGTCTGAAAACCCCTGTTATTTCACACTTCCAGAAAGCATTTCTCTCCAGCTGGATGTTAGGTCTGAAGACCCACTCAGCACTTCTTCATCTAGAGCTATCTTTAGCCAACACAAAATGTGTTTTCTGTACATACAGCATCAAACAAAATCTTCAGAATTTTCACAAGGAAGACAGAACTAGTAACAAGACAGAGAAAGTTATGACAGCAGAGATGTATTTCAGGCAGAGAAAAGTTTCTAAGATCCCATAGTTAAGTGCTGTACATCTTTTTCCTTCCTGTTGTTAAGAGCAGGCTACTCTCACACCTGCTGCTGCTGTCCCTGCTCCATTCCTTTCACCTTGCATGTATCAGTTTTCCTTAGTTGCACTGATTTCCTCACACTTCTCCACAGCCTCATAAATGAAGCCATGTGACATCAAGCATTCCCACCTCAGCTACCCACTGCTCCCCTGTGGTTCTGGGCCATGATTCAGCTTTGCTCTGACCCAACAAACATAAAGGTTGTTCTACTCTGACATTGAGATTCAGGTGGTAAGACCACAGATAGAAACTTGGTATCAAACTGAGCCACAAAGAGAGACATCTGGAGTGCTCTGCATTCTGCTGTCTGCTATGGTTACCAGCAGCCCATAAACACATGAACATACCCATGCACAATGAGAACAGCTCATGCTCACAGCAAACCACAAATAGCAGCATGGGAAACTTCACTTCCACTTAGTGCTTCAAGTGAACTATCAGTAGTGACAATCCAGGCCTCCTAAAAGCAAGGCAACACATTTAGGCCATGCAATCTGTTAGAATTGGTAGCAATACACTATCCAGACCTAGAGAATCTTCTCTTAGCAAATGCTTGACACGGGACTTAACGATCAATGAAAAAAGAAAACTATTTCCTTGGACTGGTACAAAATACTGATTTTTTTTCAGAACCACAGAGAGAAATCAGATTCAGTCTACAGCACAGCAATTTTTCATTGCTATTCCTGAACACATTATGTGGAAGGACTTAGTTCCCAAAGCCATGTACTCACAAAGCAGTTAGGACCACCTCTTCCAAAGAGATTCCATTGTCAAATTCAATGTTTTCAGGTATTCTGCTTATATTTTCTAAGGAGTAAAATAAATCACTCCAAGCAAATAAGCAAGACCATTTTATTGTGACACTTGCAGCTTTACCTTTCTCAAGCAATACACAGTTCTCCCAAATGTCTTTACCAGCCAATTTAAATATTTCATCTACATCTGCATCACTAGTCTATAAAATTTCTCTAAGATCTGCATATTTTCAACTGATTTACCACAAAAACAGAAGCAAAAGAACAAACGCTTGAAAACATAAAAGAGTTGCATCGTGGCACATTTATTCTTTAATAGAAAGTAAGAAAAACCTCCCTACTGACCTTTACTCCGAGTGAGGAAAAAGATAAATATCCACAGCTCTTTGTCGCATCTGGTAGGATTTTAAGATCCATCTACGCATGTGTAATCACAAAACAAAGTTTTAGCCACACTGAACCACCTAAGGAGATTTTATGTTCCATAGCTTTTTCATGCATTCCATCCTTGGTGTGCTGACTACAGGACAGAGGTTCTGTGCACCTACAGTGGTTTCAATTAAAAAATACGCCACGAACCAACTTAGAGAAACATCCATTAGTAACTAATAGAACGAATCACAAGAAGGTCTCACAACAGTTTACTAAAACATTAAGTTTCTTTAAATCACAGTTTTGAAATATAAAATTTCTATTTCCTCTGTAACTGAGACATATTTACATGAACGTTTTTAAAATGCGGTCTGTAATTCAGCTCTAATCACTGTCATCTGAGCCCCCTTCAGAGCCCTCATCGTTAGATGCCTCTGGTTCAGACTCATTCCCAGAAGCTCTGGCAGAACCCTCGCGGTCGGAGCCCCTCTCGGAGTCTCTGTCGGACTCGGCGCTGCGCGAAGCCGGGCGCGATTCGTTCTCGGAGCCGCCGGAGCCGCGGCTCCTCCCCGACTGCACGGACTCGTTGTCCGACTGCTCCGACTCCGAGCGCCGCCTCTTCCTCGGGGACCTGTCGCTGTCAGACTCCTCCTCGGACGCGCGGGCGCTGGACCTGCGGGGACTGCCTGCCTCGCTGCCAGACTTGTTCCTGGTATCGGAGTCGCTGTCGGAAACAATGCGTTTGCTGTGCTGCTGCTCCCCGTCCTCAGAATCGCTGTTGCTATTTCTAGCATGCCTGTGGGGAAAAGCAGAGGGAAAAAAAAGGGATTAAAAGGTGCTGCCTTTAGCTGATAAATAAAGCAAGACACCAGGATTTGGGTAATGCTAGCGTTAGAAGAATGAGTGGAATTAATTTGCACTGGGAAGGGATGTTGCGACTACAATGAAAAAACTTCTCATTATCTTTGTGTTATCTCATTAACACTGCATTTTCTCTTGAAGGCACGCATTGAAACTCTAAGTTCATACAAAGTTAATTAAGGTTCTTACCCATCATCAGCAATTTTGAGTTTGTCCTCATCAGAAGAATCATCACTTGATGAAATGATGGCTTTTGATTTGATCTTTCCTTTCATTGAAGGAGGCAGACGTTCTGGTTTGGGCTGTATAGGGGGAAAACAAAGGGCTACTTGTTCATGTGGCACAGGACCCAAATGTGAAAACACGTTCAGAAAACCAGACATGCTTTTAAAAAATTTTCCATTTACTATCACTTAATTCTAGATGGCTTTGGAAATATCCCTTTCATCCTTGAAGCAGCAACAGCAACAGGGGAGGAGGATAAAAATAAGCTCTAAGGCCAGTTGGCTTCAAGAGGTTTTGCTGTAATTTTCAACGCTAATAAATCTCTCTTGACCAGGGTAATGCTGAACTCCAAACACATATTTAGAGAGTGATGCAGCTATTCAGGGTTTAACTTACAGCCTTCTTCTTCTCTGCTTTGGGTGGACGTCGCTTTTTAGGCCGCGGGCCGTTTTCGTGTTCTTCATCATCACTCCCCTCTTCTGCCTTCTGGGGTCTTGAACAGAAACATTTTATATGGCATAAAGCATAATATTGCAAAAACCCCTTAAAACATACAACAACACCAGTCTCAAGACTGGTACTTCAAATGTTCATCAGGTGTTACTCCTGCTTCTTGTGCAGAGTGGTTGTTTAAGTCTTATAATGTGTAATGTGTAAGTAAAAAATAACCATGCGACCTCTTGATAAGAGTTTGTTTTTAAACTGTTACAAAAGACTGCGGAGAATCTACTTAAAAGGCCTAGTATTGCTCAGGGAAGTCTAATATTAAATTAACGTTATTAATTAATTAAAGTATCAGCTACCTCCTCCTCTTCTTCTTCTTTCTCTCACCCTCCTCTTCTTCCCCATCCTGTTCACTGCCACTGCCCTTCCTCTTCTTTTTCTTTCTAGAGATGGGCAGATCTTCATCACTGTCATCATTGACGAACTCATCAAACTCCCCTGCTCCTTTTTTGGAACGCTGTAAGAAACACAGACAACACAACCCAGTTACCACATCACAAAGCTACCAGGAAACACTTCAAAATGGAAATTCAGCTGAACACGTTCTGGAGGAGACAAAAATACAGACTTTATAGAGACTATGGCAAAGTTGGCACAAGATAGATATCATGTAGAAACTGATTCCGAATTGGCACATAATAAGATAATCTTCTGTTATTTTAACAACTGAACACATTTTAGTGATGCCACCACACTCAGAACTTTTAAATATTAGATTCCAATTTTGACATTTTAGTATTAAACCTATGCAATTTTACTCAGTAGAGCCTAGGAGCTTGAAATTAAAAACCTGTGCTCCTGCAAGAGAACATATATCAGAAGGGGAAAATTAAGGAGGTTTAACAGAAAGTAAAAAACAAAAAAAAAGAGATTAAAAAATTCTGTTCTACCCTGCCTCCACCACCACCACGTTTTTTCTCCTTTGATCCTTCCACTTCACCAGTGAACATCAGAATATTCTTGGTTTTCTCCACATATTGAGCTCTTTGTTCCAGAAGTTTCTTCTGCTCTTCTTTTTCTCTCAGGCGCTTCTCTTCCTGAAACACCAAGGAAGGCAACTATTACCATTGTATTTGCACCACCATGGTGATTGTAACAGCAGGCACAAAAATGATTTGCTGTCAGGAGACTGGAAAATTGCTTTTTGATGCTCTATGTCACAGCAGAAGGTGCACAGGGAAAAAAAAAAAAGTTTTTTACAGAAAGTTTTCTACAAAAAAGCCCATAGTGGAATAGGTAGAAGTCTGATGGCAGAACTTCTGGCACATCTTCTGGCAATACTTTATTGCATTATACAACTAAATATTTCTGAGGCTATGGGAAAGAAAGAGCATCACCTGTTAACTGTAATATTTTCACCTAGCACTTACTATGACTAAGACAAACAGCTACTACGTACCACCCTGGAGCAGCAGGAGCACACATATTGTCAGTGTGTACACTTCTAAAATGCAATATACAGAATTTAGTGGAATAAAACCTGTTCTTTAAGCAGTTTCTGGCGAAGCAGCTCCTTCTCCTGCTCCTGCTTGGCACGCAGCTCCCTCTCCTCCTCATCCTGCTTGCGTGCCCGAGCCACGTGATACTGGGCCTGGCTCAGTAAGTCGGAGCACTGCCTGCAAAATCCAAGGTTCTCAGGTAAGACAAGGTGGCAAACACAAAAAGAAATGCTTTTATAAAGTGCCTCCATCACAACATTATGTTCATATCCACAATTAACTAAAAAAACAGCTACTTGAAATAGTGTAAAGAAGAGCAGTGAAGATTTTTGAGTAAATTAAAGCATTTTTAGCAAGCTAATTTATCTTCCAATGTATCACTTCAGAACATATTGCTTCACACTTCAAACGTAGCCAATTCATATACAGAAAACCCACACATGAACATAAAAGGAACCGTGCCAACCAATCTGGAAAGCTTCAGAAGTATGGTTAATAAGAACTTGTATTTAATCACAACAACCTAACAAACCTAATCGGAAAGGCAGGGCAAAATTCAAGATTAAAAAATCCAATAGTGTGAGAGTTAAGGCTGCATAAAGTGTCCAAGTCACATGAAACATTAAAGCAAGGTGCTTTCAACACCCTCGTAGCTGATGCCAAAATGACACTTCTTTTAATACTGAAATTTTCTTCTCTGCACAAAGTGCTTCAATGATACCCACTCAGATGTACAGTGGAGGATGGTCAACACATAGTATTTGTATGGGGCTGTGGAAATCTTACAAGAATGTGCAGAAGTGAAACACAGGAAAAGAATGAAACAGTAGTAGGGAGTGACCCTGCACATGTACTTCAACTGTTGTAACAAACTCACAGTTGAAATTTTGGAATCGAGTTTTAATTAAAAAAAAAACAGGACAAAAATATTGCATTTAGAATCTGAATGAAAGATTTGTTTCTGGGTTGTTTTTTCTTTTTTACCTGGCTTCTGTAGCAGCAAGTGCCAAGTCAAATCTCATCTTATCACCTACTTTACTCAAGTAACTGAAGTACCTGGGGGAAATCACAAGATACCAAAGTAAGCAAATATTAAGCATTACTTACATATTTATTGCAATTTTGCCTAAAAACAAAGCATTTAGTCCTGAATTACAAACCTGTAAAACTCAACAGATGAGGAAATCTTGCCAATTTCCTCTGTGCCAACACCGTTTAATCCGGCATTTTTTAACAGTTAAAAAGCGCATTCAGAGTTCTCCAATTTAAAGCATTCTAAAAGCACTCTGGAGAAGAAAACTTCTTAAGAGAGTCCTGAGATTTCATGTGCTGGCTCCTACCAGTAAGTACATTGCTGACCACAACAGATTGATTCTTTATCTGTCACAGATTACATGCTTGAATTCAGCATAAGAAAAGGAAGGGAAACTTGTTTTTCAAAAATCCTTTCAGAACAGCCTCCTTGACCAAGTGGACAGGCCCTTGAGAATACAACAAACTTACAAGTAGATCAGCAAGCTATGACAATTAGTACTTTGAAAAGCTTCTCCAATTCACAAGAAAATGACTTCTAACTTTCAAGATTGCCACAGTTTCTTCCCATATACCTTCAGACACATTTCAAATGAAGTGTTTTTGTGCTAGACTCAAATTCTTGGGTATATGAATATAATAATTCCTTGCTTGAGGTCTAGACTATGGAGAGTATTTTCCAAAAATTTTAATTAATAGGCAAAAATAAATTCAGGCAAAAATAAATTCAGGCAAAAATAAATTCATGCAAGTTCTTCAAGACAATAAATAACAAGCTTCTAATTAAATTTAAATCAGAACTTCTATCCTTAACATAACAGCAGAGCTAGGGATGCACAAATCATGCACCAGCTACACCTAGGAGCAGGATAAATGGTTGAAAGCTCTAAGGATGGTGACAACTGGATCAGATTAATCACACTGGTGTCTGCACAAAATTTTATATTATTGTTTTTTAAACAGAACTACAATATCTCAAATGCACTCAAGAAACTGCTTCTGCTCTTGAACTGTGACAGTACTTGGGCTTTACCTGCCAAAAGGAGGGTGAAATTAGTCTCAAGGGACATCCAGTCAAGTTGTAGAATAATTGTCAACACCTTTTCAACTGTGCATTTCTGGGAACAAGAGCATCTTGGTCACAGCATTAACAAAACTCATCAAGAAACACATATTGGCACCTGGTCAAACAAAACTGGTTCTGGAACAAAATCTGAACACACAGTTTTGTCAGACCCAATATTTTGTTTTCCTACTAGAAAGTCTACAATTACACAGTGCTTTGTAGAAGATGATTGCTCTTCTAACCAGATTTGTGCTCAATACTGAAAGTATACTGTAAGGGGACAACAAAATAGATTATAGTGATTAGAAACAAGTGATTTTTACCTGTGAGCGAGCTCCAGTTCTTTCACAGCATTAAGCACTTCCTTCAGATTGCTTTTTTCATCTTTCAGGACAGAGGTAGCAAGTCTTTGCAGCACTAAAGCCACATTAAACATGAGGACTGTATCACTTGGAGCCACATGCCTGGCCTGGAAAAAAAACCATGTTTTTAAGAAAAGCTACAACGTGATACAGAAATGACATACAGAGAACAAACACCATCATTTCAATCAAACACCAAATTTAAAGAAACACAAACACACATCAACTAACAGTAATTTTATTCTGTGGCCCATGATGTTCTAGATCCGTACCTTCAGCAAAGTTTGTTTGCATTCCTGTAATTTGCCACATTTAAACAGTGCCCGGGCCAAATATAACAACACTTCAGTGTTTTGATGCTTATAGAACTTTCTGAGGCAGTTTTCATACTGAAATAAAAGAAAAAAAAAAAATCAAAGTAAGAGGCGACAGTGGTTTATTATTTTGGTTAGCCAACTCTAGCAAATGTTTCTATTCCTAAAAAGTATTACTGCTAATATCCTTTTGTTTTTAAAAGAAGTGTGTTATGCTACATGGGTTCACTGATCAGAACATTCTCTCTCCTAGTCCATAGCAAGTACCTGCTTTTTCTAGAAACTGGCTGCAGCCCAGAAGGCTCTGCAGGTCTCAAGTACAAAAGAATACTTTTTAAAGTGCTGTTTACTGCAACAAAGTCCAACCAACAGACTCATTTTAAGACACTCAAATATTCTCCACAGTATGGGGGGGGAATAAATGATCTATTTTCTTTACTCATATCAGATATTTTACCTATTGAAATATATCTAATATAGTAATTCCATATATCTGATGTAATTAGTTAAAAAAAAAAATATCCAGACTTTCCAGACTCAACATCAAATTTGTTCTGTCCACCCAGCTGAGGCACTTGGCCATGCCAAGGGATATCAGTTTCTCTAAAGTGTAAAAGATGACTTGTTAATGTAACTTTTGTGGGTCTAGAATTAAAGGCTTAAAAGATACCAAACTTTATAATTTTCCTTAAAAAGCACCTTCTGTTTGACATACTCTTTTCTTAAGGAACCCTTCACCCTCTGTAAGCCTCCAAAATAGCAAGAAATTCAAAGTAAGTTTTATTTGCAGCTCAAGTACAGAAATATTGCCCTGAACTGTAACACCTGAGGTTGTTACTCTTGGATCTCACTGCGTTGTGAGCACCTTCAGCATCAGAGATTTTGTGTTTAGCTCAAGCCTGCCTCAGAGTTGGATGCTTTAGGGTAGGGAACTCAGTAGCATAATTACTGTGGCTGCAGTAAGCTGGGCTAGTAAATTCAATTTGTCTCCCTTTGAGTCCAATATTTCACACAGTGACTGCATAGCAGAACCCAGGGAACAAAACACTTCAGTAAATAAACACACTTCCAATAACACCTTTTCTTAAATAAATCAGCAAATTAGTAAAATATTTTTTCTCCCAAATCGATAGGTGAAAGTGATACTCACTTCCCCACTGTAATTCACTGCTTAAACAATTGCTAAAATGAGATTTTCATTAGGCTTTTTGTCAATAAAAATAGACAAAGTGCTAAGAAAACAACAGACACCATTCAAGCCCAACAGAGTGAATGTGACTGTGTTGCCAAAGCTTGCTAACAATAGTTCACTGGAGGACAGTGACTACTGAGCTCCTAAGAAAGGCCCAGTAACACTTCTTTATTAAGCATCACAAAAAGCTTCAGAATAACTCTGAATGAAGTGATTTTGAGCCTCAATAAGGACCCATCTAAAATGACAGGAGTTTGTTCTTAGTTTCTGTCCTGTTCAACATATGCTGTGTTTTTAAGCTTATTTGTATGCTTTTCATCAGTTAATTGAGTCAATTTACTCAGAATAGATGGACACTTGAACATTTACTTGCTTGGGCAGGTCAGGTCAAACTAGCTGACGTCAACAAATTTCTTCCAACATGAATTATTTTGTGATTTTAACTGTGGTGAGTGAAATTACGGCCCAGTCAGCTTTTAAGACAGCTCTTAAAGTATTCATGTGGTCATTCACAAGAATAAAAATAGGAATTGCTGCTATTTAGAAGAAAAATCCCAGCAGCAACTTGTATTTACTTCCTTTGGAAACATCTGAATGCAAATCACATTCAGTAACTACACTGACTGAAACCCCTCTGACTAGTAATTTATTCCACAACCAAAATTCTAACCCTGCTACCAAAAAAAGTATAAAAGTTGTCAGATGCTTTGTTACCCCTCGCCCACATTTGGCAGTCTGTTACTAAATCTAGACTTGACAGCCAACAGCTTGTTAGAAATAGGCTTAGAACTTGTTAAAACACTGCTCAGAGACTTTCCCAGCTGCCCTGACAACAGAGAGACATCTAGAAGTCATTTAAGCCAAGACAGGAGGCAGTTCAATGTGGAGATGTTACCATCTGCACAGCACTGATGTACTGCTTCTGCTCTACGTAGATATGTGCCAAATTCAGCCACACGTCGCTGATATCGGCTGTGGCCTCTCTCACTTGGGCAAAAACATCACGAGCTTCACGGAAATATCCTTTATGTGCCAAGACAGCTCCTGAAGGGAGAGGAATATGGACAGTGTGAGCTTCCAGGTTCATGCACTGTGCACTCCTACCACAGAAAATTCAATACTGCCTCAGTAAAGTGCCCCTTCAAAAACTGACATAGCTGCCATTTCCTGGGCTACACTCTACAGCGCTCAGGCCCTGAAAAAAACAATTCTCTATTAAAGCACGAAACTTAAGAATATGATCACCTCTGAAGGAAAACTAGAGTCTGATATTCACCTATGCCATTAGCAGCATACAAATTCTTTGGGTCATTTCTGAGGACTTGCTTGTAGATGGCTAATGCACGGTCCTGGTGACGTTTCTCCTGCAGAAAGAAATGCCCCAATTCATCACTCACTTCTAAAGTGGGGTATTAGAAGATCTACCCCAGAGGTTTCATGAACTAGAAGATGCCAAACAGATATCAAGAAGAGGCTCTGAATAGCTAACAACATACAAAAAATAAACAAACAAACCCACACACAGGACAGAGAGATGCCCATTACCTTTTCTCTGTCTCTTGTGGGTTGATGGAGAGTCTGCAACCAGACGTTGCCAAGAGCCAGCATGGAATATGTATCATTTTGTGTGGAGGGCTGCTTCAATATTCTCTCAAATTTCTTCTGTCCTGGACCCCACTCTTGTTTAGCCAAATGAAGATTGCCAATCAGAGACCAGGCATCTGGATGATCCTAGGTAAAAATTCACTGTAAGTTAGAAAAGCACTCTTTTCCTTTGCAAGGGTTCTTTTCCAAGTATAAAGTGTTACTTTTCTTAAACATAATTCCATATTCAAAAGAACCCCAAACAAAACACAGAGAGCAGATCTGGCAGCTCTCTCTTCTTCCTCTAGTTTAAACAAAATAAAAACACAAAAAGAGGAAAATTAAATTTTAAGTTAACTTATTATTTAGAGTGTTTCATTAGACACTTAATTATTTAGAGTGTTAAACACTTATAGGGTTACAAACCTGATTTATTTGAAGTGCTTCTTTAAACCAATCAGAAGCCTCATAAAAATTCCCTTTATCCCTGGCCATAGCTCCCAAGCGCAAATAGCCTGAAAATAAAGATAGAAAATAAAATAAAAGTCAGGGAACAGGTTAAAGTCATCTTGAACAAAGAAAATATTGTCCATGCACGAATTTCAAAAGCAATCTTTCCCTTGATCAGCTAAGGACAGCAAACACTAAGACACCTTTCATATTCTATTCACAATGAGAAGTACGACGTGAAGAGGAACTTGCACTCATGATGGCCATACAAAAACTGCAGGTTTTGAATAGTTAAAGTATTGTAAATGTGTTAAACTGGCTTCATAAGTTAAAGACAACTGAAAAACCGCAAAGAAATAAGGATCCATCAGTTGCATAATTCTCTTCCTTCCACTTTAAATAGCTCCCCATCTCCACAAGCTTTGGGAAGGATTATCTGCAGATGAAAATGAAAAAAAAGCAGGGAAAAGGCTACAGATGAGGCTGGGAGATGATGTGTGCTGCAGCTTGTGGCAAATAGCACAGGTCAGCCTCAAAACTACTGTGAAAACAAGGGAAGACAGATTAGAGGAGAGCAGAAGACACTGCCAACCAGAAGATTTCTGGTATTATAAGGATGACTGTAGAACTGAAATACCAAATGTTTCTTACAATCAACGTAATTCGGATGTTCTCTCAGAATGTTTTTATAGAGCTTTTCCGCTTCGTGAAATTCACACATGGCCTCGTAGAGCCTGGCAAGGTTGTAGGATGTTGTCACAGAGATGGCATTGTAGTAATGCTCATCGTGCTCAGCCTCTGCTTTCGCACGATCCAGCGACGCCAAGAAGTATTTCTGAAGTACAGAAAGAAAAGAGCAATGAAGCACTCCAGAATATCCTCAAAGAAAAACTTCTGTGTGATCAAGAAACACCACTCAAACTGTGAGTAACTGCATACCTTTGCTTCTCCCAGGTTTCCCAGCCTGAAGTGCAGGGCACCCACATTATTCAGGATTTCTGGAGGGACATCAGCCTGTACTTTCTCCTGCAGAATGCGTGTGGCTGTTCCATAGGCTGACAGAGCACCCTTTGGAAAGAAACAGAAAGTGGATGAAAGAAAGAAGAGAATGAGCTCTATGTGCTCTTATGAAAAGCACACATGTAATTCACCAAGTGTGTATTAATAATACCTGTATATCAGTCTGTTCTAGAATTTGGGCTAGCTCAATCCATGCCTCTACATCATCAGGGTATTGTTCCGTGACTTTCTTTAAATGCCCCTGAAAAACAGAAGATAATTATGCCACTTCAAAGACACACAGACTGCTTAAAAAACGGAAATAAAAGAAAGAGTGAAGGCATTAACCTTAACATTAGAAAGATATACCATACTGCAGAAGCAAACATCCTAAACATCTGTACAGTAATATATCTGCATTAGTTTTCTTCCTTCATGATTCTATTCTTCTGTAGAACAGAACACCTACTTCAAGTCTTAGAGAAACAAAGGCTATTATACCAACATGAAAAGCTAAGAGAAAGCTAGAGAAATGTCTAACATTTCCTGAGTTTATCTACCCAACATTAGTTTTAAAATACCTTTCATTTAAAAGAAAAAAAAAAGCATCACTGTCCTTCCAGGTAAGCCAAGCCAAGCCAAGCCAAGTGTCTTCTGGAAATCACCAGCTGATTTGCTATCTCCAGGAAATCATGAGCCAACTTCTCCTCTTCAGACAATTTTATATATATATGGAAACACTTCTGCCCTTTTCATGTACCAAATAGAGACATGAGGCTGGGGCTTCTCTAAATTCCTGGACGTGCTATACCCAGAGCCCAGTGTAGTCTCAGTTCTGTCCAGAAGTTGTGACTCTTCACAGACAGGAAGATCCCTCATGACAGCCCATATGAAATATTCCGTATCTACAGCCACCTAACCCTTAATTTTTATTCAACTTAAGGAACAATCTGATTTCAAGTCTGATTTCCAAGTTCTACTCTTGCATGTAAACACATGATGCTGGTGGAAGGAAAACTCACCTTTGCAATATCCCGTTTCTCCTGGTCTTCTGAAGCTGCATAAAGAGATCCAAGGATTTTCATGGTCTCATAATTGTTAGGATAGGCTTTCAAGACTTTTTCAAAGCATTGTGAAGCATTCTCTTTGTCCCCTCGATAAATGTACATTTGACCCAATCCAAAAAACGGAAGTACAAAAGAAGATGAGGCAAACTGAGTGGCCTGGTAATAATACTGGAAAGCTTGATCATAATCTTCCTAATTAAAAGGAATTAAATGAAGAACAGTCAGTGTTTTTAAAGGCAACCTTTGCATGAACTTTTATAACAGAGACTTTTTTAAAATGTGAGCTCAAAGGGGACTTATAAAATCTGCCCTACCTGCACGTGAAAAGACCTCGCCAGCTGGTAACAGCTCTCTGCCTGCATTGCTTCTACTTCTGTGTTATGGAAAGCATGAAGAGCCAAGTGTTGTACTTTACCATAGTCCTGACAAAAAAAGAGGAAATTAAATGAAATTTGGAAGTCTTCACTTTATTTATGGCCAAATGATTTTATGATTTAAACATGGATAGCTCGAAAATATAACAAAGCTTTAGTCACAACACTGACTAAATAACAACAGATTTAGTTTTACCTGTTACTATTCTTTTCTCTATTTCATGTTCTAAAGCATGGAAGAGTGAGAAGGGGGAAAAACAAACCAACAAAAACCCCAACAAACAAAAAAAAACCCAATCCCAGACATCAAAAACCCAAAACTCCTTCAGGACACAAAGTTGATTTTGATTTAAGTAAGTGTACCTTTTCTTGGTTTTCCTGAGAAAGGTTTATACAAAATTCAGGCCAAAAACCTCACACCTCTTCATCTAGATTAACAGATACTAGGCACCTGATGAAATGTATTTCAATCTAACACCAGAATTCTTGCTGTTCAGAGGTTATCAAGCATTTAATTGTAAAATTTCAGCGATCTCTTACCTTCTTGAAAAAGAAGTGATTAGCCAAGTGATTCAACACCATTGGATTACTGGGATCAATTGTGTAAGCCCTAGAGAGGAGTTGAACACCATTCTTGATGGAATCAGCCTAAATGAAATATTGACAGGTATCAGCAGCATCTCAATATCTGTACCTTATTACCATCTTCAAAGCTATTTTTCAGTCTAGGCTGCTCAGGATTTCTGACACCACCATACTGAGCTCAAAAAAAAAGTAAATTCAGCTACCGGCTTTTCTTCCTGCAGCATACAGGTGGAAAATGGGAAATGAAGCTACCATACAGGGATGGAAAAGGTCAGAGCAGGACTTCCTAGGGAAAAAAAAAAAAAAAAAAGCAAAAAAACCCAGAAGACTTAGTCTTGATGTCCTTTGACATGTCACACTCACAGCCTGACAGCTTTTCCTTCTGTCCCTTCTACTGTTCAGTGTCCCCAGCACCTGTCTGGTTTAGGTTTCGACGTTTTACCCAGTTCATTCAACAGTGGAATGAAGATATTTTCGTGTTCAAATTCGAAACAACTTTAGATCTCATTTTAAAATCAGTACAAGTTTGAGGTGTTTACATAGGAATATCATTGCATCAACTTACTCTTTTCTAAAGAAACTTTACACCTTAAAGAAAGCTTCCCATGGGTAAAAATGTGACTTACCTACAACTTCAAATCCGCAACTGATAAAATAATTGCTCTTTATTTAGGTCAACCATGAATCTGTATCACAACCATGCCAGCTTAATCTGTAATTTCTGAACAGAAACACCAAAAATGCTATCATGGAATCACCTAATGGCTCTGCTTTACTTCGTAATTATGATGAGCAGAAAGCTGTCTTATTGAACAGATCAGGTTTTAAGAGATTAAAAGGTAACATGAAGGCAGCTAAATAATCAATTTCAGTTTGAACAGGTGCAATCTTTCCAAACCTAGCATAACAATACACCTGGATAAGGAGATATTGAATCTTTCCTGCCTTCATTTTCAAAGGTAAATGTGGTTTACAGTTCTCCAATAACTTGAGTCTCATGTCCAACTTCAACCAAATCGAGTAGATGGGTAGAGGTCCCAAAGCTCTAAATGCTTTCATTTAAGAAAAACAGATCAGACAGACCTCAATGAGAGCACAGTGTGATCTCATCCCTGATCTGACATCATAACATCTTCTAGGAGGAAGAAACATTAGAAATATCTATGCACAAAAAAGATACCAATTAGTTTGGTACTCAGAGAGAATCTTTTCCTCAGAGTGTTCTCCCTTCCCTGTGCCAACCCTTCAGTGTTACACTAACTTTTGCTACATAGTTGTGAGAACAGTTTGAAGTAAAGCACAGATTATGTATTTCTTAGAAAACACAAAACATCTTTGGCTCAGCTTTTAATTACAGCTTTTTGAATCTTCAGGTGAGAGGGCTCATCCCATGACTTCAGTCAAAAGGGAAAAGAAAGAGGAAGATACCAAATATCATCAATTTCTCATCTGTGGAATTTATTAAAATTTGACTTCAGAGTATTTTTGATTTTCTCTGTAGTTTTATGAAAAAAACCTCTTATGACCACTTTTTTTTTTAGTTTCTTCACAGAAGAATTAACAGGTTTTTTTTCCCCCACGAAGTAGTAAACCAAGAAATTTTCAGACACTCTGTGCTAACAAAAGATCTTTCTAGGGAACTATAAAAAGCAGCACACTAAATTTTAGCCACACAATCACGTAACAATATTTATTTTTTAAAAAACACTTAAGGGTCTCATCCTCCAGTGATAATATCTGACATTGTTAATCCATGCCAAGGAAGTTATGATCCCAACTAAGCTATATTTGCATGTATTTTTCTAGTGACACAAAGAAAGGTGGATCACCACTTACTTAACTGTACTTTTATCAGCCCAGTTAAAATTTCTTCTTGCCTACTCTTTGGTTTACCATGCAGCATGCATGCCTGAATGTAACTTTGAAACTTGTTTGAAAATTTGTTCTTAACTCCTGAACTTCTAAAAAACTTGTTCTAACCTCCTGGCAATAAGTCTTTTACCTTGACCTTCCTTCACATATCTCACCATGGATTTTTATTATTTTAAATGAAACAGCCAGCCCAGCACTGTTTTTCTGTACCTAACTCTTCTATAAATAACAGAATTGAAGATTTTTAACAACAGAAGAAAGCTATTCAGAATGTGCTGCTCACATCACAAGCATGAATCTGTAATATCATTCAATAGTAGCCCAGACTTAAAATTATTCAACCATAAAAGTTATTACCCATTTTAAAACTGGACTATCTTTGACAGGATAAAAAATTTGCTTTTTTTAGCTAAAAGAAAGTAAACTGAGCATGGATTCCTGCTAAGACAGACCCACCTCCTTGTTATTGAGTTCCAGAACAGCCAGTCCAACCAAGGCCCCGACACACTTGGAATTCAGCTCCAGAGCCCTGCTGAAGGCCAAGCGAGCTTTTTCCAGCTTGTTCAGTTTCACGAAGCAGTGGCCCATTCCCAGCCGAACCTCGGCTAGAGAACAACGTGACACCATTCAGAATCCCAAAGTTTCAACTTTATGCCTTTTTTTTTTTAACAACCTGGAGTGAAAGCAGAGTTTTTCATAGTTCCTTAAGGCCTGTAAAGCCATCTAACAATTTGCTGTTTTTCAAGGCAGCAGTCCGTACTTGGCTGGCCACAAAATGAACTTGAATGTATTAGTAAGACTTTATTTCTTCATAAACCCCAGAACACTGATCTATCTCCCATAGACTCCAATGCCAAACAAATAAAAAAATACTTTTATGGGAGTGTATTAAAAAATAATAGAGAAAACCATTAAAAAATTGCCAGATGGAAGGGCTGGACATTTCTTAGGCAGGTTAAGTTCACCCCAAACTAGCAGGTCTTCAGAAAACACAAAAGAATAAACAAGTTATCTGGCATTTATCCTCAAATGATCAACTGATTCACATGCTGTTTACCATCCTCCAACTTCCATGACCAAGTACAGATGGACTAATACAGAAAAATTCACATCATACTGCCCTTTCAGACTGCTTGTGATCTAAGAGTACAGAGAATTTATAAACAGCAGTTTCAAACCTGTGTCTGTTAGAAAAAGGGGAGCAAAGGAAAGATGACTGTTGAAAAGTAAGGCTTTTGTAGCCATCGTTCTTATGGTAAAGCAGACCACAGAACACACATCAAGTTTGCAGTAAACCTTTTCTCAGACAGGTTATGACAAAGTCTATCACATCTCTCAAGAGACTTTCAAGTATTTATGATCCTTATGTGAATGCCTTGAATTAATGTATCTAAATCCCATGTATCACTTTTAAAGCCATTAAAAATCACTTTCCCAGATTTTTGCGTAAGGAAAATAATACAAGGCCAGGAAATCTCACATCATGCACTATAAATACAATTTTGCTTTTTATGTCTTGTTTCATTATTGTTATGTCATTTCTGAAGCCTTATTCCAAGAGCTTGCAGAGAAAGAAATTCTGCAAGAGTCTTGAACAGTTCCCTCCCTCTCCATACAGCTTCAATTTCTCTTACATGCAAAATCCCATCTTCTAATACCTCTTTAAAAGGTAATACTTAAAAAAAGAAGAGTATTTTCCTAAACATAATTTCCTTCTCTAAATATTAAGAAATACTTTAAGTCAATGAATGCCTAAATCCCTCTATCATGAGGGTTGGGGTTCTCTTGACAGATCTAGACCACAAAAACGCCTTTTGAATATGAATCAGGAAGACCTGAGTTAGTTTGCAAGCAGAGCAAATACCTCCAGTAGCAAATACTTTCTGTCTTACCTGGGCAGCCTGGATTGGTACGCAGTGCTTTCTTGTAGTAGGCAAGGGCTCCTCTATAATCCTTCTTGTTGAAAGAAATGCATGCCTTACCTGTTAGAACATACCAGGAATAAAACCAAGATTATAAACCAGAAGCTCAAGTATTATTTGGTTAACTTGTGCTGCACCCATTTTCAAAAGTTACATTTAAGAACGAACAGAAAATTCAGACAACGACAACTCTTATTACATTTGATGATGTCAAGTATATGAAATAAGCAAACATGAAAACACATTAAATTTATACTTTCATATTTTTCCATAGAAACTTAATTCCTTAGTGGTCCAGAGGAAAGACACTCACTAAGACTAGTGAACAACTTAAATTACAAGTGTTACAGTCTGTTGACCCCTCACTAGTGGTAACTTCACCCTTAACAGAGTGTCCAGCTTCACTGCCACCATTAGGGAAGCATAAATAGCTGGACTGTATGTATGCCCATGGGTCTCAGAAGATGCCAGTTAGCACTGAATTTTTCCTAGCTCTTCCACCTATGTGTACTTCCCAAATTTGAATTAGTCTCTGCCATGTGTGTCTCGATCACATTCTCTCTACACACACCCTCTCAAGCACATAAATTAATTCCAAAACTCAACCAAAGAGACCAGGTTTTTACAAATATCCATAAACTCATACCAAGTAGGGCAGGAATATTATTTGGAGACTGGTTGAGCACGAAGTGGAACTGTGCATCAGCTTGGTCCATCTTATCACCTTCAAGCAGGCAAAAGCAGGCTCTTCCCAACAAGTGATTCTAGACAAGGAAAAGAATTTGCAATACATTTATCTTTGTAAAATATGAAGTTTGGACTATCTGAAAGACTAACTGCCTTAATGCTTTTTACAATTAAATTATTTCTCTTATGTTTACAAGCAAGAGAATACCAATCCTTCCCAACCTCCAAAGTTGACTGAAGTAGTTCTATCAGGTGTGCTAAGCTAGAGAGAATTATTCCTGGTGGCACCACACACATTTCAGATGAGACTTTAAAGCCTGAGCAGCTTCTATCTTCTCTTTAGCGAATCAATACTTGTTTTCTTTACAACCACTAATTTACAAAAATGGTTTTTTGATCAGATATCGGTTTTACCTGATCGTACATGATGATTTTGTCAGCCATAGTGTACAGCAGGGTGGCCTGGGTGATGAGCTCCTTCTTGTTGTCTTTGTTCTTCTCCTTCCGAGCCTGCTGTACATAGTAGGCTGCCAGAGTGTCCAGACATGTCATCTGATCTTTCTCGTGGTCTCTGTAGTCCAGGTTGCCATCGATGCGGGCAGCTTCCAGCAGCTTCACAAAGTCTTCTGTTTTGCCTTGCTTGTAGTACTCCAGCTACAAAACACAGTTTTAACAGACAACGCCACTCCAGTGAGCACATAACACATCAAGCTCATGCTTTAGCTATCACACAGACTCGTTTTCCAGGATGTAGGGATAAAGCAGAAATAAATGTAGGTATCGTCAGAGAAAGGTATTCTGATAATGCCAAATATTTTTCTGTCCTAGAATCATTGAATGGCCTGGGTTGGAAGGGACCTTGATGATAATCTCATTCCAACCCCCCCGCCATGGGCAGGGACGCTTTCCACCAGGCCAGGTTGCTCAAAGGCACATCCAACCTGCCCTTGAACACCTCCAGGGATGGGGTATCCACAACTCCTAAGGGCAACCTGTGCCAGTGCCTCAC
Organism: Promerops cafer; assembly: GCA_013398275.1. Lineage (NCBI taxonomy): Eukaryota > Metazoa > Chordata > Aves > Passeriformes > Nectariniidae > Promerops > Promerops cafer. The sequence continues at coordinate 662,572 of VZSE01002505.1, read as the reverse complement.
CACCTTAAAACACAAGTTTTTGAGCTATTTGTAAGTGAAGAATCCACTGGTCTTCCTCTGAACTTCTTTGACGTTTTGACATTTAACCATACTTTCCACAGTATAGATACTGCCCCCTCCTTTTTTATGAAGCATGTAATCAAAGGCACAAACCAGGAAAACTATGGATTGAGGGGAAAAAAAACGCAGAAAGCAACCCTCAAGAGGCACTGTTTCAGGAAAAAGAGATGAAATTAAAATCCTAATATGTATATGTCAATCAGAAACATCTGGCCTAGAATCAATGACTGAATGACCCCATAAAGTTCCTGTTTGGAACTCAGTTATTACTGGTCATAAGAGTAGAGAAATGGAAATCATGATTTGATTATGTGAATATAGTATTTAAATCCACAATTTGTATCTATACTGACCGCTAGGGCAATCCATATGTGCAGCTGGGTGTGCTCCTGTTTCAGTATACTTATAACTTCATCACCCTCGGGCAACTGATCGAAGTCAAGCTCGATAACCTAGGACCAAACAACACAGATCATCTTTTCACAAAGCATTAAAAACATCATCTATTATTAAGCTCAAAGGAAATGGGACCTGTCACAGCACAAAACATAAATAATTATTTGTGTTTAAACAAGGTTATGGACAAAGAAAGGAGAGATAATATATTGAAGTCTGTACAAGATAAAAGCGATGGCTTCTTTTTAAAGAAAAGACAAACCAATGTTTGGGGTACAAATGAGGGAGAATAAGCAGAGATCCTAATTCAACTTCTTTCACTATGGACTTCATGCTCAGAACAAGCTAATAGTCAACTTGACTGCACACTGCTGACTTTCTAAAACTTTTCCTACAGGTAATACAGAGATCTAGCTCAGAGACAAAATCTTCGAAGTCATCCGGTGTCAAAAAATCAATACCTAAGACTTAGATTCCTGAAATTTTGTAAAGTCATCTTTATGCCCTAGGAAACTAAGAGACTACTGAAGCAGCTAAATTTCTGAATATTCACAACTGTAGACATGACCAGCAAATGACATCAAGAACTTTTCATCATTCAGGCATTGTTTTGTGAGTATTAGTCTCCCATGTTGATCTAATCTTCTGATACTATAAAATGAGGAAAAATGAACAGGTGCTCCCCAGATGGCATATTTGGGAACACAATTTAACTGCTTGTTAGCTCACCTTACTCAGCCACGCTGCCTTTAATAATTAGTCATCTGTGTTACAAGTTACTTTTACAGCAATAAAGAAGTGCAGTTGTTGTACCCTGATTACCAGTGCTGGGATTCCTCTATAGGCTGAATTAGAGCAATCCAGTTTATAAAAGCTTATAATTTTGACTATGCAAGACTTAAGAGTACCAGCAAAAATATTTCTACTTAACTTTTGCTCATCTTAGTTTTGAGTTTATCTTGCATAGTACCTTCTGTTTGACAGATAATGGCCCTCATCATCAACTAAAATAGTTACGAATGAGAAATAGATATTACCAACACAGCAAATAAACATGGAAGTAAAAAAGAGCAGGGGTGAGTGGAGGGGTATTTTATTGCATTGCCTAATTAATTCAGAACTTTGGGATCCAAGCAGTCCTAGCCTGAACAACAGCACCAAGATCACAATTCACGGTGACAACTCAGACAGAAATTTCTGTCACAAAAGAAAAAGCCCTTGAACATGCAAACTCCATAGAATAAAGTAATTTTGCGAGACTTAAAACCTCGATGGCAGCCATAGAGAAATTTGTTTCCGTATATGTAGTTGCGCAAATATGAATGTCTGTGTGTACACGTATAAATGCATGATATGTGTCTGTATGTAGAAGAGAACGTATACAGATGTTTACAGAGAATATTCTTCAACCTGTAAGCATTATGTTTCAACACCTTACACTACTAATTTAGTATCTGTCATGGAATGATTTAACGTCAAACTTTGTTATACGCTGCAAATCTCCACATACTTCTGAGTCTTTCTAAGCTTGGCTTGTGACAGTGTACCTTAAATAAATAAAAGTTAAATTAAGTTTTTAGCCCCACGGTGAAATAACTTTACAGAGTGGGTCCTCTGCCCTGCCTGTGTCTATGCGCTGCTTGAGGAACACCAAGAAACCTTGACACACCAAAGCGCGGCGAGAATGTGGCCGGACACACACCTGTGGCCCCGGCACGGGGGCTGCGAGCGACACTCGCGCCCCGAGCCCGGGGCACAACCACGGGCGGCAGCGGCGACCGCCCGCGCCCCGGCACGGATCGCCCACCCTGCCCCTCCCCGCCGCCTCCCCGCGCCCGACTCGCCTCATCGGTGTCCCGGAGAGGGATCTCGATGGAGCCCCGCGACATCTTGGCGACAGCGCTGCCGGAGCCGCCACTCGCCGGGCCGGGGCCGCCGCGCGCACTTCCCCTCACGGCAGCGTCCGACCCGGACGTGCTCGGGAACGGGGCGGAGCGGGGCGGCCCGGGCCGAGCCCGCCCCCGGGCGGTGTGAGGGCGGTGCCCGCTGTTCTGACGCACATCACACACCTGCCCCTGGAAATGGGTGTATATATATATACATACACCTGTGGAACCATGGAAGGTAGCGCTGAGTGTCTGTGTGTGCGCGCACCCGCTGGTGGATGGAGGAGGTTTAGCTGGGCGCTCCCTGGGCTTTGGAGCACGACTCCCTCAGGCGGCGCCTCTCCTCACGGCATCTCAAAATCGTCAAAAGATTTCCAAATAAACGCGTTAAAACGTGCGGTTTTTCCCCATCTTCGTGGGAAACCAATACGTAAATCCACATTGATATTATCCGACTAGCTCAGCTGGTGTAATACTTTTGATGCGTATTGACAGTTTTTCAGCCACAGCTGGGCCAACTATATTCCAGGTAGGTGAGTGTTTTTAATGAGAAATACGGAGTCTGGTAACATTGGAGCCCGGTCTGTGTGAGGGACTCAGCCACACGGAGGTGCAAAGTAAAGAAGGAATTACACAATCGGGCTCCTAAATTGTGTTTTTCTGGTTGTGATGGCAAACACGTTGCATATTTAGATCAAACACGGCAAGCACAGTAACCTATGACCCATCTGGGTCCTTTTTGTACCAAGGGAAAAAAAGGGTAGTAAGACTAAAAGATCCTCAGACACATTTCTACAGAAATGATTAAAAACCCGCCAACCTCTTATGTTATTTGCACAGCCTGTTAAACCCTAGAGCTAACTTGATTTTGTCCTGTAGCTAATCATCCACAGAATACAAAATTTTGAATGAATAGTTGATAGTCACAACTGTAAGACATTAAATTAGTTAATTTTATTTTAAAAATAAGTATGAATAAATATGAATTACTATAATACTATATGTTATAGTGGTAATGACTAGATGACTTGCAGTGTCACCTGTTTTGTGAAGCATTTTTAATTACTTAACATTTTGAATGTGACCTTCTGATTTTTCTTTATGCACTAATTATTCTGAACTGAGTTACCTGCTCCCATGCATTGCACCAAATATTTCTTCCATAAATACCTGTTTTAGAGAAATGTGGCAGGAAAGCTGAGTGATGTTAAAATAATGGGAGGGAGTGTGTATTTTTTGCACTAAAAACATGCCAGAACCAAAGTTTTGCAGAGCCCAATGCTAATCAATAGAGTTCCTAAGCCTTCTTTTCTGATTTATAGGCTTATTTTTTCAGAAATAAACTACTACTTCTTAGTTATTTTAGTTAATGCTGAAGCTATTTGGATTGAGAAGACAACCTGTTCTCGAGGTATTTGTTCACCAGTGTCTGTAGAAAACTAGATTTCCTCATGGACAGAAAATTAGTTTTAATGGAAGATTTTATAAGGTCAAACCTTAAGAATATTAAGTCAAAGATAAAGAGGGAAAACAATTCTTGCTCCCTTGTACAAACTGGCTGCACACATTTTAAATAGTTTAAAATTTTATTACTATACTATTGACTTTTATATTGTTTAAAGCAGGAAGACTCCTTTTCTTTCTATATACACTCATAACAATAAGTCACTGTTGGCTATGTAGCATCTCTTTAGTGTGTAAATTATTGTTCTAGTGAAAAGAGCTGCTTTTTTTTTCACTTTATGAGTGCTTAGGGACATCTCAAGAAAAGAGGCTTTTTTTATCCTGCTGTCTTTTGTTTTTATTGCATTGGATTTTATTACGGGGGAAATTTAATTTACTACTTTTAAACTTGGATTGTTAAGAAGATCTTCTTAAACAAGAAAAACTTATATTAAAAAAAGTAAGATACAGCAAATGGAACTTTCACTTGTGATATATGTTACATACAGTAAAAAACAATCTCTGAAAACTTCATTATCATATGGAATTATAAGCCTTTTTCAGGAATTAAAATTGAGCTTAATGAAGCTACTTTAATAACAGTATACAAAAAGACCTCTACCTATCTAACCACTACTCTTTGCAAGCAAATTACCATTTGTGCTTCAGGTGTGTGTCCTTAAATAAACAAGCCCTAATTGGAAACAGCTGGGTGGCCAGAGCAGGATATTTTAGTGGCATATCATCTTTACAGTTGATTTCTAGGATAAAAACTATGGGCTGTGGGTTGGGCAGTGGCAGAATGCACCTGGGGGAGCTGTCCAGGGCCATCAGAATTTATTAATCTGCTTTAGGCCCTGACACAACATGTGCATCTTGAAAACTTAGTAAGCAGGTTTAGTAAAGTTCTGGGCAGATTAGTTTAAAAAAGTGGTAAAAATGGGTTTAATGGGTATAATTTCTTTTTTTATTAGATAGTTTAATATTGTGCTAGTTCCAGAGGCTACTGTATTAGCTTTGTATCCCAGACTTGTTACTTGAAAGAGTTAGGATTTTCATTCTATCCTGCTGCTAAGGAATGCTGAAGCAGGCCATATTAAATGGATTTTGAGCAATGTTATGGCTATTCTTTTCCTTCAAAACAACATGAAGTGTAACAAACCAGAGCTGTAAGAATGGATGGTCCTTACTGGTTTATGTTAATGTTTCCCTAGAAGGTGTTGTGTTTTTGCACACCAAGAAATATTTTTTGTAGCTACTGAAAGCTGAAGTATTTTATGCTGAATAAAAAGATGAGTAACTTTTATTACTACTTTTTGTTCATGCTTCTTCAAATGATTGTGTTTGCCTTATTTATCTGATAAACATAATTGTGTTCTACTGAGTTAGATGGTCACCTAAATCTACAGAATTGTTTGTTCAGTTTTTGTTAGGTGTTGAACAGATAGCCATCTACCACTTCTGTAGTGCATTTAGGAGGTATAAAAGTGTAGTTTAAAAAAATGAATCACAGAAACAGTCCAGTCTTGGCTTTGCTTTGCTTCATAGAGTTTCTCTTAAAAAACTCAAGAGAGGCAGTTGTAGGATGCAGGAGACTTTTGTTCTGTCCCCTGTGGGGCTAGTGGGAAATGAAGAGTGCCATAAGAAGTTAACAGTACAAGTGCAATTCTACAAAGTTAATTTTTTTAATGCTTAAAGCCTCCCCAACTTTCTAAATATGAAGCTGTCCGTGCAAGTACGGTGTCATTATTGCCACCTTCTGGCAAGCACGGGGATGATTCCTATTCACAGTCACTCTCCAGTGTTCTGTTTACAAAGAATTTGGACTCACCCTCTGGAGTTCAATATTTTCTCTGCTTATAGCTTTGCATTTTCCTATTGGAGTCACCTTTTTGGCTTTGGCTTAGCGTTTTCCAACATGTCAAACATGTTAGTTTTTCCAGGAAGATGTGATTGATAAACACTGAGTAGTCCAATGATGGATTTTATTTGAATGATAAGCACCTCATAAACAAAGAGTTACTGGGCAAAGGCTGATTATTCCCCTGCTCCTTTCTCTTCCTGGTGAAGGCTGCTTTTAGGGATTATGCATCAGCATTACAGGTTTAAAATGCATGTCCTCAATTAATGGGACAATTGAGGATTACACAAAAGGCTGTAGAGGTATCAGATGACATTGCAGTGCTGAAATGTAAAGAATGAAAGTATCACTGATTTTTGGTATAGAATGTTTGCTAGGAAAAATCGGTGTCCTTAAGACTTTAAATAGAGTTACACCTAGAGAGAGATATTAATTTTTTTTATGAATTTACTTATGATGAGCTTCAGGAATTTTGCCATTCTGTACCCTCTCTCTTTTGGAAATACTTAGTTTACAAAAGCTTTTACTTGTTCAGAGGAAAACTGAAAAGAAAGAAAAGTTTGAGGTGGAGACTACACTGATTATTCCTTACCAAAGCTTTCTTCCAAGAGGACTTCTGAGTTCTGATACCACATTCTTTGAAATGAGCAGTACATTTCTAACATATTAAATCATATTAATGCTTCAATGGAAATATTAGTAGCTAACCCAAGAACAACTGAGATCTAGCATTTCCATCATCCTCTAGTCTTTTTGATTAAATTAGTATACATGAAATGTTTGGGGTTTTTTTTGACAGGTACTTGGCCTTGAAATGTTGGCATTTGATCATGACACTTGTTATTCATAAAATGCTTAGAATAAAATACTTTCCCTATTCAATAGAATGTTAGTTATGTACAGAAAATGGAAAGAAAAGACTACAGAATAAATATAGAAATCTGTCTTCTGGTAGTATAATGGTACTTTGGAAAATGTTAATAAGTAGTGGAGGAACTTCATCTTATTTAAAACGTATCCTCTTTATGTTATATCCCTTTTAAAACAATTGTTTGCATTCTGAAATCTATGCATGCTCTCTAAAACCCAAGTTTTTAACAGAAAGCTTAAGGAAGGGAAAACACATTATAGAAGCAAGGACTTGAGTGCAGAAGTCAGTTCCAAAAATAACAGTGAACACTTGTGCTGAAATTCTCAGGAAGGATGAAGCCTGAGAATCAGCCTGAAGATGAAGAAAGCTTGTGGGAATATGTCAACAAATCTTTCTCTGTTTCCTGGAGGTGACTGCTTGTTCTAACATCCTTTTCATTAATGTGATTTATAATATAAACTCTATACTGACTTCTATATGTAGGAATGAGATAGAAAAAACCAATTTATTTTCAGGTATCTAACATCCAAAATTCTTTCTCTGATAATTTACTTTTCTTCTATGTCTCCTTTATTTTTTTTCTCTTAAAGAACCCTTTCTACTTTTGTTTAAGAACTAAAAGTGAAAATGTTTAAACAGGTCAACATCCTTACTTTTTGTGGGCAGAGTCCTATCCTGCCAGATGGTATCTGAATGATCTGTTCAGTTTTGCTCCTCCCCAATGTTTCATTAACATCTCTTACTTTTCAGATAGAAGCCATTAATTTTTCTTGGGCACACTTATAACTTTTGCTCCAAGGGAAAAGAAAAAAAAAATATGAGAGAGAAAAGTAATAAGTCTAATTTCTTTCCCACTCAAGATGGAAACTATTATTCTACTGGATCTAATTACTAGTTGTAAAGTAGGAATATTATCTGTAATTTATTTCATCCCAGGAAGATAATGTGCACTTTTCAAACATGGCTTTTATGCCAACGCTTCTATGTTATGTCTTGACATACATCTTTCTAATAATGCAAAACTATTTTTTTCCTCTTATAGTGGAGATGAAAAACATTACTGAGATTACTTTAAAACTCCAGTGTAATAGCACAACGTGTATCTAGCTATTACTTTATTTAAGAAATGTCTGTTCTGTGTTCCTCCCTAGCACTTGATGTGTTTATATGCACATTCTTCTTGGAAGGCCAGGGACATTTTGTTTGGTGATTGAGAAGTGATGTGGATGGATGCCATGCTCAGAGCCTGTTTTCATATCTCCTATCAACACGTAAGTTTACAATTAACTTGATCCGTGCAAGTAGAGCCCTTGATTCTGGACTAAGCAGAAGCCTGGCTATCTTCTTGAATTAAGGCCTCAGGTTGGAAGAGAACCAGTAAATGTTATCAGCCAGAAGCAAAAGTTATTTTAAGATGCAAGGAGGTACTCTAAGGAATGGTTCATGGGATCATTTGGGACCTATTTCCACGTATTGCTCTAAGTAGATGTTCTTGCTCAACTTCTAAAGCCACGTGGCAAGGGGGTAATGGTGGTGTGGGAGCAGCAAGAAGTATTCATTTACAAGTAATTTAACTGAGTACCTGTTAAATGCAACTTCCCAGAAGCAGGTAACCACACTTAGAGAGAAAAAAATGTACAGTTTTAAGTTTCCAGGGATTCCTTCTCAGAGCATCTTCTAGAATTGGTATTCCCTGATAAGTCAGAGTGGTTATACTGGGAGATATTTGATTTAGTATTTCCAGCCTGTGTTGTTAATGGAATCTAGGCACAGCAGTAGCAAGCTGCTACTCTAGAAATTGGTGTATGATGAACTGCCTGGAAATTCTGGGGTTTGCACTTAATAGAACAATATCTACCACCCTCAAAGTGAGTAAAATGGAATAGTGTAAGGAATTAAATTGTTCTCTCTCAGTAAGGTGCATGTGGACGCGTGCCTGGAGTTCTGAGCTGCTTTCATTTGCCAAAGCAGCCAGGTACTGTTGGTGCCTTGCAGTCCTTGCTGCTGGAATTGCCACCCGTGCTGCAGTATGTTTATAAATAAAGCCATTTCTGGTTGCAAGCTCAGCCTGCAATGGAAAGTCAACTTGTGCTTTTTTCTGGCTTGCACGTTACCACTAGGAGAGCTACTGCTGGCACTCAGTCAAGAATTCTGTTGATTCAGAAGCCAGTAAAGAAACTCTCAGGACTGTGTTGCCTCTGCATGTATGAGTAAAAGTTTATTTATATCAGTCAAGTGACTATACATGAATACAGATCAGCCCATTCAAATGAAGGATGTTGCAGCTGTCACAAGTGACTCCTTGTTATCTCACTGGGCTCTCATTTGCACCTTAGCAGATAATTTTAGAATTTCAGGGTGCATGTATGGTAATTCATAATTCACTGGAAACACAAAACTTCTAAGAGAAACACTTTTAACTAGTTAATAACTAATTATGGTTTAGGCTTAATTCCTTTGTGTTAATCAAATATAACACAATCAACAAACCAAATTATCACATTTTTACTCAGATGTACTTCTAATATTGAGTAATTTTTTTACAGTACCAAGGCTCATTGTGTTTTCTAATATAATCTGAAAAAATCAGGTTTCTTTCTTAATTAGCTGTGCCATTTTGTGCAGTAGCTGTACCTAAGGAATACAATACTGATAATCATCTGTCCAAAACTGTAGTGATGGAAACCTTTCAACCCTTGTGGTGATCAGTTTCATTGCTTAACTTTGCTGTTGGATTTTTTCCAAAAGTTTAGCCTGAATTTCCCTTGCTGTTCTGTCCCATCCAGCAGTACACAGAAAAAGATGGGGGTTTACCTTTCTTTAGTGTAATTTTTATTTTCCATGGGCATGTAAACAGAGCATTTCTTTGTAAACAGATGTTTATGAAAGACATTTAAACACTATGAAGGATACCTGAAATCCTTTGAATTCAGGTATGTGTGAATGGCCATGTCACTTCTGCAAATATTTTTCCTAATATCTTACCTCTATTATGAAAATACTCGTATAACTTGCCCTCAGAATGGTTCAATCATGGTGATTGTGGATAGGCTATTATTCCTGATTACCTAGGGAATACAGTCAGTTTAGTAGGAACTCTTACTGGCCATTGAGATTGTAGGAATACAAAAGAAAAAAACAGATTTAGAAATTGTATGTCTAGAATAAGAGCAAACACTTCTGCAAAGCACTTCAAAGCTTGGAAATCAGTGTAAAAATTGGAAAAAAGAATAATTTTGGCTAGAAATTAAATAGACTGAACATTTTGAAGGGAGATCTTTTACTCTCTTTTGCAAACCTTTATAGCAGTTTTATTAAAATTTAATTGTCACACAACTGAGAAACTCCTAAAACAGCCAGTCATAATCCCAAGAAGTGTTTGGAGAAGCTCTGTTGTGTGTTGTAATGTTTGTTTTGAACATACATCCATTTTAATTGTGTCTTAAAACCAGTTTTGGTGTTGCCCTCCTAAGTAGTCTCTGCCAAGGGTAATGACAATAAATTACACTAAAATCCTTTCTTCACTAGAGGTTAGAATAAGTTTTTTTTCTCTATCACTTGCATAGTTTTGTATACGTAAAACTACAGCTCAGGCAGGTGAAGACGAATGGTTGCTAATTCTGATATTCCAGGTTTGAGAGGTTTCTCTGTCATGTCCTTTTTAATCTCCTCTGTCAAGTTACCTGCATGCACCTGCTATTGTTGTAGCAAGGGAGGCTGATAGTTCTTTTTGGAGGTTTTTGTGTGTTCTGGGTAGGATTGTTCTGTAGCTCTGCTGTGAAATATCCTAAATTTTAATGGCAGAGGGTGAAGGGACCTGCTTTGACCTTAAATACCCAAACAATTTCCAAACTGACCTGGTACAGGTGTTGATCACTTATATTCTTTGCCCTGTGCTGATTGAATATGGAACGAGGCCATTCAGCAATTTTCCTTCCTTCATTTGCAGGAAAAGTGTTCCCATAACATACCCTCTCAATTTTTCCATGCAAATAACCAATCAGGAAAACATCAGCAGAGGGCACTATTGAGTTACAAATACAGTAATAATACATTGACATTTAAAAAAAAAATGTTGCCACATGTTTTCAGTTTCCATTCATAGAATCACAGCATAGTTTACAATGAAAGGGGCTCTGGGGGTCATTGGGTCAATCTCTGCCTCAGAGAGCCAAATTCGAAGTTAGATACAATTAATATGGCCATGATAATGGATCTGCATTGTTGGATCATCTGTAACAAACTGCAATCAGATTCAATTTTTCTCCAAACCACTTTTACAGCCATTTGTGAGGCTGGATGCAGAGCATGCCCAGAGCTGAAGCATAGTTATTTTGTGTAAGATCAGAAAAAAATTGTTTAACCATTTCTGTTTCCAAAGTCAGTAAATAAGTTTTTGAATGGCTGCTTCTCAACTTTGATAAAAATAGGCAATAATTAAAAAAAATCAGTTCTACAAGTATTTTGTCTGGTACTTCTATAAGGCAGGATTGACCAGCATGGCAATTTCAATGTAGGTGCTGTTGAAGCAGAGTATTGTTGATTTATGTTTTATTTTTTCAAGTATGGTTTGTACAGTATTTCTTACTCAATAATATGATTTTATTTCTTTCTAACCACTTTGCTGGAGAGCTGAGGTAGATAGCAACAGGAAGAATTTACAAGAGAATACTGCTCTAATGTTTTAAAACCTTTTTTTCCAAAGGTGCTGTTTTGAATGTGTGAACATATTTATAGAAAGGAGAGGCTTCTGCAAATCAGTGAGTTTTATTAAGGAAATCTTTTCTTGTTTTAATGTCCTAGCCTGTCATCATTACTTGAATTAATTCCAGTTCCTTTTTTCAATTTAGTTGCTTATATTAGTTGAAATTTTATTGGCTAAAATGGTAAACTGTTGAATTTTGTAGGATACAGCATTTTCCTTTAGCTTATCCAATTCTGCAGTGCTTTTCAAGAGTGTATTTGTGACAAAATTGCAGAATTCCAAGCTGAGGAACAAATGTCTGTTATAAATTACCAATCACAGTGCTACTTTAGGGAGTTTACTGACACTCATGTAGCAATAAAGAACTTCAGATATTTACTGAAACCACTGTGATGCACTAATAATTTGTTAATTGCCTTGAAGCAAATGTTTCGCTACTGTCTTCAGTCTGAGAAGCAATGTTGTTACATCTTTGTCTAGTTTACACATTTTTTTTACAAACTGTTAGTTACAATATTTATTCAGACAAAATATTTGATTTTACATATTAAATAGCGCTGTTGGAAAGGGTAACATGTTTTTTTTAATTCTCTTTTCACTCCTAGAAAAGTGAATATTTTAGATATTGTTAGGGTAACACAAATATTTGCTCACCCCTATGGATTTCGAGGTAGAACAACTCCTAAAGAGATTTTTGGCCTCTTAAAATCACTTTCCCCCTCATTTAATCAACTATATTTGAACACTGCTCAGCTAAAATTTTAGCTCCTCTCAGATGCTGAGCTATCCCTTTAACACAAGCAGTGGGGTTAGTGAAATGTCAGTTTAGATTCCTGGCAGCTCTCCAAACAAATTAGTTTTTTAACAGGCAAATGGCCTCCTGAGCCACAGGCAGTTGGGAGTGTTGCTGTGTGCATGTCCTTGCAGGATTCAATACCAGCTGGTGTGGAATTCTGTGGAGGTTGGAAAGGGCTGCAGGGAGCTGAGGTGGAACTGCTCTGTCCTCAGCACCCAGCAGAGCCAGGGTATGGTGAGTGTTTGGATTGTGGTCAGAACTTGGGCAGGAATTACGTGCTCTGCAGTGTGTCTGGTTCCTGGAGCAGCACCAGCCAGATCTTTCAGCCACTGCTGAAGTGTCTCCTTGGATAACAGTTGCAGGCAGGGTATGATGATTGCTGCTAAGTAGTTTTTGTCTTTGATGAATGGGGATGTTTGCCATGTAGGAATAATATAAAGTAGGAAAATATACTCCCAACTAAAATGTTTTTTTTAAAAAAACCTCTGCAATATTCCTAGTTTCAAAATGCTGACGATCTCTTTATTTTTCAGTTGGGTGACATCAGCAAAGCTTTTATTTTTTATATTTTATTTCAAAAATAAAAATTGCTATTAAACGTGCAGCTGAGGAATACGAGTTCTCAAAGAGAGGTAGGCATGAACATCTGTGAAGGTAATGTGGTATTTTAGTGTGTTGGAAGATGGTGGCATGGAGATGAGAAAGTTCTTGTGTAGTGAGTTTTGAATGATGTGGAAGACTTGGGGCACAGAAGAATTAAAGATCAGTTTAGGACAACTGCTAATGACAACACTGTCTTTTCTGAATGCTGACCCAGACTGAAGAATGGCTGGGCTTTAAACAGCAAAAAATTCACAGGTGGGCAGTCCCAGCAGTGACAATGTGGGAAGGGCCCCTACTGTAAACTTTTGTATCTCCTGCAGAAGATGTAGCTCAAAAGGAATACAGGGGAGAATGATGAGGGACTGACCAAACCTGAACAATGTGAAAGGTTTACTCTTGACTCCGGGGTACAGTGGTGACCACCACTGTAAACAACAGCACATTTAGCACTCCTGCTTCTTGCAGTGAATGTTTGGAGTGTTCTTGGTGAAAGGAGTTCAAAGTCATGCATTGGATCATCCAGTTACTGAAAGGAGTTGAGATACATGAAATTATGTGGGAATAAGCTGAGTTACACCTGGCAGACTGCAAAAGGCACGGGTTCCTAGTGTTTTTAGACAGGTACTACATTTACAAAGCAGTAAGTAATGATTTTAGCCATGACTTTGTGACATCAATGTTACCCTGATTAAAATCAAGCACATAGCACTACAGATCCTTCATGTAACTTCCTGTGTTTTGGTGTTCCTCTTCCTCCCCCTCCACCACAAACGCTAGCATATTGACCTCAAATGGCTGCCAAGCGGTTTTGGACTCACATAATGAGATTCTATTGTGTCTACTCTTAAAAAAAAAGTAGAAATTGCACATCATTGTGTAGTTTTACATGACAAGTTTTGCTTCACCTTTGTAGCAAATTAGAGTGAGAGTTTTTTGATTTTCTTTTATTACCTTAATATTGTGAAGTTGCAATTCTTTGCTGACTTTTACTATCAGGATGACCAATTACTCTCTTGCTGAGTTTATATTCTGTTGCTATTCTAATGGGATGAGTGAAGAGAAGAGGATATTGTTTATTTTTACTTTCCTCTGTAGGGCTTTGGTTTATGACACTTCTCTGTGAAATTATCTGTATGTTTCCTTAGGAGTTTTCAAGGAAGACTTAAGTTCACTATTACAGAAAAAAGGGCGATATCCAAGGTCCTGCTCTTGTTTTGGCAACCTGAATTTATTTCCAAAACTTCTGTTTAAAATAAAATCAGTGTGATTTATGTCAAGGTTGTTTAAATGTTTTGTACATTGTGGAACAAGTTAGGATGAATTTTAAATCTTCCATTCCCCCAAATTTATTCTGAACCTCTAAAGAAAAAAATAAAAAGAGTCATGGAAGGGAATTTCTTATAAACACTTGCAGGGGCACTTACAAACAATGTTTCTTGAATTCCTGGAATTAAAAGCAATTGTGTGTCATGCATCTTCCCAAATCCATGCAGCTAATTGTCTACAATAAACTTTCTAAAAGAAAACGGATAAGATCAGTATATCTCATAAGAGGAGCTTTACGAGGATTCTCTACCTATGATCTGGAAACATAATTGATAGTAATTTCCCATTTTTTTTGGAAATACTGGCAGTGGTTATAGTGGATTATTGGTTCTTTTATTACGGATATGTAATGCAACTGTATAAAGGAGGGAAACAAGACTTTTGCCTTTCTTTCAATTATTCAACTGTTTTAAAGAAATAATAAATTATGTTTTAGTTATACTTTCAAAAGGAAGGCAAATGGTGTCTTGGCCTGGACCAGCAGTGGTGTGGCCAGCAGGACCAGGGCAGGGATTGTCCCCGGTACTGGTGAAGCCACACCTTGAGTGCTGTTCCCAGTTCTGGACCCCGAGCTGCCAGAAAGACATTGAGGTGCTGGAGAGAGTCCAGAGAAGGGCAATGGAGCTGGGGAAGGGTCTGCAGAGTCAAGTGAGGAGTGGCTGAGGGAGCTGAGGGTTTTTAGCCTGGAGACAAGGAGGCTCAGGGGAGACCTTATCACTCTCTACAGTGATGTGAAAGGAGGGTGTAGCCAGGTAGGGTCAGTCTCTTCTCCCAGGCAGCCAGTGACAGGACAAGTGGAAATGGCCACAAACTGCACCAGGGAAGATTGAGGTTGGACATCTGGAAGAATTTCTTCACAGAAGGGGTTGTTAAACATTGGAATGGTCTTCTTGGAGAGGTGGTGGCGTCACCATCCCTGGAGGCGTTCAAGAAAAGCCTGGATATGGCACTTGGTGCTCTGGTCTAGTGGACACGGTGGTGATCAGTAAAAGGTTGTACTTGATAGTCTTGGGGGTCTTTTCCCACCTTAATGGTTCTATGATTCTGTGCTCCATACAGTGTGTGCTCTGAAAAACATTATATGTAATGAAAAGGGACAATATTCTGGAGGCAAGATTAGGAATACAAGATGCTTTGCAGTCTGGTGAGAAAAGGGCTTACATGGGATTTAACTGCTGCAGACTGTATGGCAACTTACTGCAGCCCCTAAAAATTTAAATGCAGTCATGAACTGAGCTGGATGGATGAAAAGCAGCAGTGTCAATGATGCCTTGCTATGACTGCAAAAATAGTAAGATTTTTATTACCATATTCACAAGCTTTCGCCAACTTTGTGGAGTTCTTGCTTACAATGTTATATGCAGTGCTGCAAGCAAACTTCCATTTGAAAAATACAAAGCTATTACTGAGAAGATGAGGGGGGAAAACCACCTGGAAACGGATGAAACTCTATGCTGATTGTTTAAATGTTGCACCTTCTTGTTATGCTTATGAACTGCTAAGCAGTTTTTAAAATCTATTTCCAAATGCCAGAGTTTTTACATGAGGGTGGCTTTGAGCCAAGGCCTGTGCTGGAAGCTGGGAAGTGACAGGTGGCTGTTTCTCCCAGCAAGAGGCTGGAGCCAGCAGTGTGGAATAGCCAGTGTGGTGGCATCTCTTGGAGTGTGTGTGTGGACCATGGTTGTCCCCTCATTAGGTCAGGTCTGGGGAATGAGGCTGACTGTAGCTGAAGAAATGCAGTTTCTTAAAATGAGTTTGTGTCCCACATGCAGAAGGGCTGGAAGAAAGGGACAGCAAATCAGGAACAGGGTGGGAGGGGAGTGTGGTTTGCTGTGGGCAGGTAAAACACAGGAAATCCTACCTCACATATGTGAGTGATGGAGGTGGGGAGGAAAACCTCCCAAAGAATGAAAGCTCCAGGGAAGTGGTGGAGCCAATTTTGTTGTTGATCTGAAATTGGCTCCCTTTGATGTTGTTTTATCGTGGTCAGATCTATTTGGGAGACTGAAGGCTTGAGTTTTAGAATCTCAGGCCTAGAAATTGAAGCCTCTTCTAAAATGGGATCTGCTGTACTTATTTTGTTCTTGTAAACTTCATGTTTGCATGAAAATAATTGAAAGCATATGTTATATATATGCTTGTCTCAGACTGTCTTGCCCCATGTTACATCTTAAAAATCAGTGGAAATATGTTTGGTAGCTGTCTGGCTTTGATTTTTGGGTTTTGCAGGGTTTTGTTTTCCTTGGCCTTTTATTGAATGTGCAGAAAGAGCTGGTATGTTGAAGGTTTGCTTTAGAGCTGTTATGGTCTGGGAAGTTATGTACTGTTGTAGATGACAGCAAAAAGCATTTTCAAGGTGTTTACAGATAAATGAAATTGTTTTCAAACATATTGAGGTGTGACTTGCAAGATCAAAAAGTTCTGACACAAAGTAAAATGGTAATGCTTCCATGAAAGTTAAGGCCAGGCCAACTTATTCAAACTTCACCAAAAAAAAGCTTACAGCAATTATTTCTTAGTAGACTGAAATGTATGAAAAAAGAAGGTATTCTGAGACCAAGAGAAGTGCCTAAGGGCTCATCTGTGTCCCTCTAACTTATTCAGTGTAATAAAATATCTCCTGTATAGGAAATGGAGTACAAGTCCAAAATACCAGCGAGTCTAGTAAAGCTGATTATGTTCTCTGTAGAGAAAAACATCTAGAACTCTCATTAATCACAGAATCATAGAATGGTTTGAATTGAAAGGGACCTTAAAGATCATGTAGTTCCAGTCCTGAAGGATATTTGTCAGACAATGATTTTGAGATGATGAGAACACTCGAATACCTGGCAGCACCAGTAGAACAATGTGTGCAGGCAGTTGCTGTGGGTGAAGAAACAGATGCTCAGAGAAGCAGCTATTTATGACAATAGCAATTTACAATATAATGAAGTGAAACACACAGAGTGGTAGAAGAACAGTTGAGAATTTCTGAGTATTTCTGAGTACCACAAGGCACATGGAAGACATGAGTTTATCCATTTAGAAGCTCCTGTGACCTTCTGTGTACCTTCTATGACTTGGCCACTGGAGTACTCAAATAAAAAGGAGTAACTTTTAAAATCTTAATTGACAAGTGAGCCTGGTCCTCTGGTCCTCTGACTGTTGTTGATTCTCATTTTCCTGTTGCTAGGTATTCAGCAGTTGTTTAATTCTCACAATTCAACAAATAAGCAAAAACAAACAAAAAAACGCCACCAACACACAGAGAAAAACAAGATAAAATTTTGAAGAAATGCAATAAAACGAAATTCCAATTTTTTGCCCATTTTTTTTAATAAGGACAATTTTTTAAGCTTCCATGTGGAATTTACTGGTTCAGTGTTAGAAGTAAGTTTTAGTGAACTAAGCATTTGTGAGTGGAGCCTATTATAGTGGGCTAAGTAAACACCTCTTAATGATTTCTTGCTTAGCTCCTTCCTGCCACTGCTGCCTCCTGTCCTCCCACTCCATGCAGACTTTGTGACACTGCCACTTAGCAGGGTACTAATGGATGAGCCAAAAGAGCTTTGCCTTGGCACGCTTCTGTTGGCTGCATTTGGGTTTCAGTGATCAAACCCAGAGAGGAAACACAGTCCAAGAGCTCAACAGTCTGGCAAGAGTGCTGCAGAGCATCAGATGTGTAAGGCATCCTTCTGCCCTCAAGTTTTCCTGAGACAGTTCTTTCCAGACAAGTTGGGAGGGGTGGAGTGGAGCGTGTTGTGTGGTTGGATTTCTTGCTTTGATTTTTTTTTTTTTAAATCTGAGTTTGAACTGCAAAATCTGTAGCATTTTCAAACTTGAGCTCTTTTAACTTATAATAAAACAGCAGTCTAAGGATTTGTCTGTGTATCAGACCAGTAAAGAAAGACAGCAATTAGAATTAAATAGGATTTTTGAAAACAAGTACGGTTAGTTTATAACAAAGAAGGTTGGTTGCTTTGTTTTATCCTGTTTGGTTTGGGTTTTTGTTATTGCATAAGTATTTTTGTTTGGTTTGTTTCCCCAGGAAGTAATTATAGCTGTGTTTTCTTGCCTGTTAACAGGCTAATATGTCTCCTGGTCATAATTAACATGGATGAATTTTTTGTGGCAATACAATCATGTTACAGCAAGTGTAACAAAAATCCATAGTGATAACAATGGCATTTGAGATAGTTTATCTGTAGCTGATAAAACACTTTTACATGTATATTTTAGTTATTCTCTCACAGACTCATTAACATGACATATGTGCTTCTAGTTTTCTAAGGGAAGCAGTTTGATAGATAAAAACAGTCTCAAAAAGCAAAGGGAGAAACTTAATCCACTGTTTAACTATACTTTTTTTTAACGAGGAGAAAATGAGTCCTAATGAAGGCAGGGGGAGAAAGAGATAAATAAAAGCTGCTCATAATAGCTGATAATAATTACAAAAATACAGTGCTGATCTGGGGATCTGGCTGTTGAGAATAATAAATTTATAGCAGCATTCCTTGCTAAATTCATCAGAATGAGTGTCAAAATATTTAATTAGGAATGCAGGCATTCCTTCTTTAAAAAAGCATCTTGGAAGACCTTCTTCTCACTGTGGACTGTGCATAAAGCTGTGAACAGGACAGCAATGTTCATGTCATCAGTCCCTTGAGGCTCCATCCAGCTCTCTCTAAACTGAATGGTGAAATTCTTGCTGGCATCACTGAAGTGGAGGGGGCCTCAGATATGTGCATTTTCCCTGTGAACGTGGATAACACTGTCTCTTTTCCTGTCAACTCTGAGCAGTCTTAGCTGCACCCAGAAATGTCAGTTGTGACATTTCTCAGACCCATTATTTTTTCTTCTTGTCTTCCTCTTCTCCCTCACCTGCCTCTAGTCAGGATCCATGTGTCTCTCTCTGTTCCTGGCATAAATTGACACTGGTTTCTTTTAAATGTTAGGATTGCTACCATAATGTGTAAGCACATATAAAATTTGAACCTTCCTCCACATAAATTTATTACTTTAATTTTATAGAATTTGTATGTTAGTGTTTAGTAGTGAAAACTGATTATTTACTTTCAAAGAGCAGTGTCAAAAGGGAAAAATTTGTCAAGATATACATGCTTTTTCCTGTTTTGGCATATAAAGTAAGCATAACAATACTTTTGGTGGAAAAATATTGTTAGGACAGCTATACATAAATGATAAATTACATGGACTGGATTTTAATGGAAATGGCTTTTTGTTCTCAGGTTTGCTTCTATTTAATGTGAAGGGAAGCAATGCAAGCTTGTTCTTCAGTCATTTTCAGGAAAAAAAATAGAAGTTTGTTGTTACTACTTTTTTTGTAAACAAATCCAAACAACTTCAGTAAATAATGGAGGGAGAAGGAGGAACAGGCAGAGTGCTAACTTCTGATCATACTTACCCATCTGTTCTGGCAGTGTTCCTTATTTTAATTAACAGTAGTGCACAAAGATCATAACATTGTTGTTTCTGACACTGTAAAATTAATACTTTTCCTGTTCTGAAGAGATGGCAGTCTAAAAACACTCCCTCTTGATATATTCAGTCAGTAAGAATAATTTGAGAGAAATTGACCTGAATAATATTACCAAACAGATAGCTTTGCCAAGTAAAGCTGGTTTAAATATTTAAAAGAATGGAGGTGCATTGTTAAAGGGACACAGATATTTGCTTCAGTCTCCAGAAATGCCTGACTTGGTGCCCAAATACCTATAGGGTAAGGACTTCAATGGTGCTGGGTTAAGTCTAATCAACTACAGTGTAACAAATAAGTTACTGGAAAAAACCCTGTAAGGTAGCAAAGGTCTCATTCAAGATGTAAAATAAACAGTTTTATATTTTAGGGAGAAGGAAAATACTGTAATAAAACAAATTTAACAAAAATAAATATTGATAAATAATACTATTCTATTTATGCAGCAAAAAATATGTCAAAATACAGCCTTTGCTCTTGAAAAAAAAAAATCAAATTTAACAAAGGATTTGTCAGAGCAATGCAGGAGAAAAGCAGAAAATCCGACTGTTACTGAGACTGTGATGAATTAGAATAATTTTTCTGCCATCTTCCCAGGCCATGTGAACTTTAGTTTTTAAAATAAATCCAAATCTAAACTGAAGTGTCATCTTATTTCATACCAGGTAAAAACATTTAGGAGAGTTATTTAAAGCAGTAGAAGGAAAACTGTAGACTTGGCTGCAAAGGCTTCAAGCAGCCCAGTTGTAACTTTCTGATAGTGAAAAACTTAGAGAGGTTTCCACAATGCCTGCTAAAGGTTAAAATCCTTTCCAAGCAGTGATGGGGAGCAGATGTTCAGCAGGTAGAATGTAGAAACAAGATAGAAGTAAGTCTTCCACATAAACATTACCAGATAAATACATAAATATGTAGGACTTTAGGTATGGTAAATTAGAATGATGCATCCAGTGAAATGGACAAAAGATATCTTGTTTACCTCATTGAAGCCATTATTTGTTAAGGAAGCAAAAATGTTCATGAATAAATTTAGAAATTACTGATGTGCTGAAATGTTTTGAGTAGAACACTCATAAAATTTAAATAATTTGAAACTTGGGTAAAGACTTCTATGTAAAACAAGTAGAGGAAAAGATTCTTTGGATAGGAATACTTCTGTCCTGTCTTAGCAGGAATAAAATATTGCTGCTTCTTAACTACACAATGGCATGTGAGTCATTATGAAACCTGCTTTTTTCAGGTGACAAATGCAATAATTTTACCTTGGCAATGGTTCCTTCAACCATAAGCAGGCAAAAGAGTTGTCACAGATATTGCATGCTACTGGTAATAATTGTATCCCCCCAAACTTCAAACAAAACCTATTTTTAAAGTAGTCAAGGGGTCTAAGATTAGGTCCTCAGAAAATTCTATTTAGCTTTTTTTACTTAAAGCAGATATTAACTAGTGCAGTTGCAAACTTGTGTTTATAGGTTGTATTGTCTATATTGGTGCCCTGAATTTTATAACAACTATGCTTAAAAGACATTCTTCTGGTGTCCTGCTGTCCCCAATTGCCAAAGATACATTTGTTTCCAATGCTTTTGGATTTGTATTTTCGCTATTTAAAAGGAAGGAGTGAATAACTTCTATAAACCTTCAGAAATCTGTTAATGTCTCATGGCACTTGCTGGGCCTGTCCCCATGTTTTTGCCAATCTTTCCCTGCCCTGTCTGTCCTTGGGAACCTTCTTAAGCAATTGAATTTTGAAGTTTTGTTGGGAATGAATGGAATAATCACATGTGGCTTCATGGTTTTGGTTCATTCTTCCTGCATCATGGCAAAAGAGAAGCTCTGTTAATCCCATTGGTGTCTTCCAAAACATCTCAGCCCAAGCTTTTTCTTCCCTAAGCTTTCAGCTGAATAGGATTTACACAGCTGACCTTGTCACCTTCTAAAAGAAAATCTTTACTTGGGACCCTGGCACAAACCCTAAGTATTTAAATGAGAGCTTGTATTACTTTTGAATCATTGTCCTCTGAAGCATGAATACACCTGGGAACAGAATGCAGAAGCACATTATAACAGAGTTTACAGAAACCAAAACAAATACCACAATCCAGCTGACAGACAGGTCTCATCTTTCTGTTCTCAGTAGGAGTGTTTTCAGACAGTTTGCAGTTGTTAAAAACCCTTTCTTCATCGAGTCTTTAGGTTTCATTTGAATTAAAGGCAGTCTGCAGTTAAATGGGACCAGCTCTTGTTTTCACGTTGTAAACAAAGGAGATGTTTATCAGCACTTGTGTATTTCACTGTACATTTTTCACACTGTAGAATTTTCAAAGCATCTGCTGCCATAAAACCGGGCCCATTCTTAAAGTAGAACTCTAGCATTAAGTGATTTTGCTGGTAGAGGTGTAAATGGGGTGCAAAGTAAATTTCATGTGATTTTCTCATGAGTATTCTAATTTCTCTCTGCCTTGCAAGAAAAATTTAACAATATACAATATTGTTATTTTAACAATATCCAATATAACAATAGTGCAGTTTTAATGTGTGAAGCAAATTAATACAGTGCATTTTGGCAAACACTTTAGATTTCTAGAATAATTTTTCATCGTATGCTCAGATATTCAGTTTCCCCTTATTTTAAACTGAAGCTTCCACGTGCGTGGTGTTGATCACAGTAGATATACCCAATCTGTTCACTGGCTTTGGATCTGTGGAAAAAACCAATATACTAGCACATAAAATGGTTTGACCATTGGAAGAGTACTGTTTAAGAAACAGGCAACTTTCAGATATGCTTTAGTCAGTGCTCCCTTTGTGTGTAGCAAAACTTTAGTCCCCTGGGGAAAGATCTACTAAGCATTGAACCAATTTCTCACATTTTCTGATACAAGTCACATTTCTGAGCTTAACACAGAGCTGGCTTTGAATTGGAAAAATAGTTATGGGTGATAGTTGAAGAGAAAGGTAACACTTCAAAGACATTTGGAGTTGAGTTACCTAGTGCAGTGGCATTGCAGCTGTCCCATCCCTTAGAAGATTTTTTAATCTGTTAAACGGCTTTTAAAAAATGTGTTTAACTGTGTTTTTGGAGATATGCACTTATTGAAGGACTCTGTGATGTGGTATGGATGGTGTAAGCCAAAAAGCCAGGTGTTGTAGAACTTAGGCAGGCTCCTTGTTTCTGGCTCTGAACCCACACAGATAACACATGAAGTCTCTAAAATCATCTTTTGTGGTCAGAAATGTTTTGAGATTGGGTAGGAAGGCTGAAGAGCATGTGGTAGTAACTCTCAAGGGCTCACTCATCAGTTGTCACAGGTCAACTGCTGGCAATAATGGAAGTGTGTGCTCACCCACAGCTAAACAAATTGAGACTGATAGAACAAATTCTACCATGTGAGGTAAAAATGCTTTGCTTAAACCTCAGTGAGGAACAGCTGATATTTCATTATTCATTAAACTATAAGACTCATGTATAAAACTTCTTCTGTGAACCAAGGCTTTAGGAGAAGTTTAAAATGTCCTAAGGATCAATTTAACTTTTTACTAAGCATATATAAGTGATGTTCTCATATAAGATTATGGCAGATTAAATTTCGAACCGATTCTCAGATGCCTTTGTCATTCAGCTGATTTAATGGCTGCTTGATTTCCTTTTTTAGTTGCTTGCTACTTCAAAGCACTTTATTGCTCTGTTCTAAAAATTCCATTAATTTATGTGTTGCTGCCTTTTATAGTCTCAAAAGAATGTCAGCCTTGCTGTGAGAAATGCAAGTAGTTCAGGGAGGTGATGAAGCAGTAACTGCTCTCCTAAAGACTCAGCTGCATGCTGAGTCCTTTCTCAGGATTGCGTTTGGAAGTGCTCAAGGCAGAGCAGCCTGTGGAAACAACAAATGCACCTCAGTTTCAAGTGTACACAGAGACCAGAGCTGACTGCTGCTGGTTGCAGCTCTCATCCAGATGAGGTTTAGTAGAGGAATGTGGTGGTGGAAGACTGGGAACTGCAGCTCGTGGTTTATAAATGTGTTTTCTCCTCCTTTTTTCATGAAGTAGAAAGAAAATAGCCTTTGTGTCTTGAATTTACTATTCAAGCCTAATTTATTGAATATACACTTGACTCTAATACAAGAAATTAATCATCTTAGCAGTGTGCATACTACCTGAAACCTCTGGGCACCACTCTTGTCGTGCCTTCTTTTTATCCATTGCTTTCTTCTGGATAACAATGCCACCAAAATACTTACTCTGTATTACATCAACTGTTTAAGAGAGCCTTGATAAAAGTTAGCTTTCAGCAAGTTTAACATGTGATCATTGATCATAGTGACTTTCATCACTGAATCTGACAACTGAAATACTTTTCACTGGCCTTTGCCTGGTCTTTGAAAGGCTGAAGAAAAGTAATCTTTCCTGGAGTGGAAGTTTATGGTCCCTTATTGTTGGAATTTCAACAGCAGTTGGAAAGTTCATTAAGCAATGCTCATTATTTTTGTACTGCAGGGGCTGCTGTGTAGATTCAGTTAACTGTAGTTAAAGAATTTAAATATTTTGTGCATACTCAGCATAACCTTGTGTTACACACTCATATTTAGTATGACTTCATTAACTAATTTTTTTGACATTTCAATGCAGGCTCTATTACATGTGCTAGTAGCCTCTATGAAGAGAGCTCACAGAATCACACAATGCTTTGGCTTGGAAGGGACCTTAAAGATCCTCTAGTCCCAACTCCCTGCTGTGGGCATGCACATCTCCCACTAGACCTTGTAACACAGATCCCCATCCAGGCTGGCCTTAAGTAGCAGGGATGGGGAGTCCACAATGTCTCTGGGCAACCTGCTCCAGTGCCTCATTGCCCTTACAGTAAAACATTCCTTCCTGATATCTAATCTAAACCTACCTTCATTCAGCTTAATTGAAAACAAAAGATCTTGAAGTAATTTAAAAGCTGAATTAAATGTAGCCTCGTAAAAGTATAAAAGGAATCATTTAGCTTTCATCTATTCCTTTTTGCTAGGCCATTGTAGTCTCTTTAGATGAGACATCCCAGCCCTTTCAAGTAATCCTTGTATTTACAGAGATGAAATGGTGAGAGCTATTCTGAATCTGTAGCACAAGCTGTTCTACTTCACAATTCATAATGAAAATATTCTTCCCCTTTCCAAATGCTAAAAGGGCATCCTCTGTGCAGAAGCTAATAGCAATGTATTTTGTTTCTGTTCACATGTTGTGTTTTGTCCACTTGGGCATCAGGAGGTGTGTGTGTGTGTGTGCTTTTCTCTTCTGCTGTGAGTGTGGAAAATGCTATCAGCTTTTCCTGCTCTTGTATCTTAAGTTTCAGTATAGTAATTGGGCAGTAGAATGTGAGCTGGTAGTGATTGAGCATGTAATCAAACAGGGGAAAGTATTTTTGCTTTCTTGGCAAGGTAACATACAAGGCAAATTTTGAAAAGGAAAAGAGAATAAGTGTGTGGACAGATGCAGACAGACTGTTTTAAAGCTATGCTTTGTCTGTGATTCCATAAGAAAAATCAGCACTGTGCATATTTGTGTATTTGCAGGGCTGTGGTTTGTATATATTTGAAAGCCAAATTTATTCCTATGCAAGACCTGTAGTGTTAGGCCAGTGTCTTAACCAGGCAAAATATAATTAAGGGAATACAATCTGTTTCACCTTGTGCATTTAAACCTCTGTTAATTAGATAGTTATGGCTGTGATGGTAAGCTTGGGAAAGGGAATGAGAAGCCAACTTTCTTGAAAGAGGGATTTAGTTTCTTTCTCTCCCTCTTTACTTCCTGAAGAGTTTCCCTGGGGTATTTGACTTTGCTTAAATGGATCATTGTGGACCAGCAACCTTAGATATAAACAGTGAGAACAGAAATTTCCTCTCCATTAATCAAGTTGCTATGTTTCAGGAAGAGAATGAAGTAGTTGTAACAGGTTAGGCTGTGGGAATTGAGGGTAAGCATGGCGTGATACAGTGCAAGGAAACATAAAGTATTTATGTAGGTTACCAGCTCTGCTGTGCCTGTCACCTTAAAGCCTGTTTCTTAACATCTCTTCCAGACAGTGAGGTCGTTGCATGGTATCTGAGGCTGAGAATTAAATCTTAGAGATAATGAGTTTAAATGTAGATACATTAAATTTTTGCACCCAAAAGCCAAAGTGCAAGATCCGGGTTTTTGTTGTTGTTTTCTTGTTTGTTTGTTTTTTGCTTTGTACAACAGTCTGTTTTGACCAAGATATGATCTAGATCAACAGTCATTCATTTGTACTTTGCTGCAGGGTAGCATCCTGCCTCATTTTCCCTTTCAGAGGAATGGTGTAACCACTGAAATCTTCAGACACCAACATACAGTCCAGGGCAGTTGCTCACATGACCACTGAAAAAAAGGGAATCCAAAAGCTCTTAATTGCTGAACTCATGCCTCATAGTTTGATTTAGTAGAAGCAGGGGGATTAGGCTGTGCAGTTGCAGAATTGTGGAAGCCAAAGTTTTGACTTATGGTATTAGGAATCTATTAAAATGAGTGAGTGGAGATGATGAGGATGGTAATGCATTGAGTGGTTTTATTGGTGCAGTGAATTTAATCCTTTTAGCCTTTATACAGAAATTACAAAGCTTGACAGGGTTATTAGTGAAGTATTAATAAAATCCACCAAACTATGCAGATGTCTGCAAAGTACAGCATACAAAACAGTAGAGTTCATTTTTGAAGTTCTCAGGAAGATAGTGCTGTGAAAGAGAAGCTAAATGGGCAATGGCAAACAAAATTAAAGACTCTGTAGCTTAGAGACAGACAACGTCTCACTTCACTACATGTAGCAGATTTTTGACCATCACTTCCCATATGAGTAAGTCTGGCCTATCACGTGGGATGATAAAAAGAAATGGATGCTAGATACAGTCATTTTAATTACCTGGATTTGTTCCATTGAAATGTGGTTGCCAGGATATTGTTGCCTGAGTTATATAGAAGACATGCAGATGCTATATTCTTGCTTGTACAGAGGATGAAAACATTTTTGCAAAGTTTTCCCATTTGAACATTTCTCATGCAATTCAAAAATCCTGTTTAATAGTCTTATCTGAAGTGTTGCATTATCTCCACTCCTTAACATGAACAGAGAAGTTACTCTGGATGTGAAGAATCCATCTTAGATGAAAGAAACAAGAGAGACCTCAGCAAGGTAAGAGATTGATTTTGAGACAGATATTCTCATTTAATTTCTGGTTTTATATTTGGATAAATCAACATGTTCAGATCAACTGAGCATACTGCTCTACCAATCCCATTTTTATAGGCTAATATAGGATTATAAAAGGACTAACTTGAAGTGGGATAATTCAGGCTGATTACTCAGATGCCTTGCCTTGCAAGAGTACATAAAAACAAGGCCCCTGCTCACCATAGGCTGGAGTGTGACATATCAGTACTAAGGCAGCACTAGCCCAGCAAAGACAGCATAGAGCTAATTAAGTTATTGTAATGCCCAGACTGTCTTCAATACCTCACTAAAAGATGGCTTAACTCTATTTGTTGTAGAGCATTAGGACTGCAGAGTTTGAGGAGGACTTTTTAAAAAGTTAATTAATGACTTTTCAGTTCGTAGGGAAAAGAATAAAGTGGCTCCTGCAGCATAAACATGCAGTTATCCCAGATAAAACAGCACATGGGTTCAAAAGCTAATAGGCTTTAAAAAGAACCATTTTAATTCTTGAGTTTAATTCTTACTTCCCTTTCTTAAAATTGCATATATAGATTATGTGAATGTAGAACAAGTGTGGGTTTCTTTAAACATCTCTGAATGTTCGGAAAGGGCATAAAATAAACCTTCAGGGCAGAAAATGTTTGGTTTAGGGGCTACACATTTGGGTCTGATTTCAGTGATTTTAGATTTTTTCCTGCCTTATAATTAATTTTCACATTGCTGAAGGCTTTTTGGTTTTGTTGGTTATTTTTTTTTGTTTGTTTGTTTCCTTAAATGTTTCATCATCAAAACATTCCAAAATCCTGTTTGTTAAATATTTTAACTTGTATGAACATATCACACTTCCTAATAACTTCAGGTCCTTTCTTGGGAGCAATGTTTGCTTAACATTCCTCCTTTGCAGTTTTCATTCTACCATAGATTTGCAAACAACCCTTCTTCCCCACTCCTTGTTCCTGTGGCTTGCAAGAGTTAAATTCTTCTAACAGTCAGGACAATTACTCTAAAGTTCCTGTGATTTGGCTAAGTAACATCTATTAGCCTTGGTGACAGCACAGGTGACAGCTCCCAGTTTCCTCTCTGATTACAAGTAAGTTTTACTGAGGATTTTATCCACCCACTTTTAAGAAGTTGTTTAGCAAAAATAAATTTTTAAAAAGTACTTGTTTTGCCACATCCTAATTAACTTATAAGAACAGTGTTCCTGACAGAGTATTAGGACACTTTCTCATAAGAACAGAGCATATGGAATGCTGTGGATTATAGGTTGGTCTAGATAAGGAGAGGGGCAGAACATGAAAACTATAAGTAAAATCTTAACATTTTTATTTCTCTGCAGCTGGGTAGAGTCCCAGTCACCCATTATATAGCTAAATTTACCCGTAATAACATATGTTACCAACATGTCCAAGCAAATTAAGGTGTACACAAAAGGCAAGGCAATTTTACCATACTGAGAAGGGACACTCCACACTTCATACAGAATTATATTTTGTCCAGAGGCATCATTAGATTTCTGACTGAAGTGTCAAAAATTGGATAGTAAAATGTCAGGTAACTGTTAAGTCACTCCTAGAAGGAAAATAATCCTAAACTGTATTTGAGGAAGTCCTGGAACTTTTCAAATATTGCTTCTATTTTATTAAATTCTCTTGTTTACATGGCACTGATCTGGTTAGAGAATAATTTTGTTTTTCTATAGTGCAAGCATAGTTTGGTTTTAATTATGCTGAAATTTATATCTTTTTTTCCTTCTTGGCCTGAGAAATCAACTGGAATTCACTGTATGTTTTAGCAAACAATGGATACTTGGATGAGGTGCCTCACAACTTAATGCTTATAAGGCTTTAAACATAGCTGTGCTCTCAAATTGTTCCATAAATGTGATCACACTCTTCTTGCTCAGGCTTTTGTTGGGCTCCTGAGCCCACAGGGCTTGCATGCAGTCAGCTTCCAAGGATTTTGGAATGCACTGACATGCTTTCCTCCCTTGGCTCTGGCATTTTTCCTCTGCTGCTGCTTCACAGTAGTAGAAATCTAAATCCCAGCTGTTTTGGAAACATCCTAAATGTTTGGGGGTTTGTCTTGTTTGAGGACAAGTAACTGACTAAGAGATTCCTCACATTACTCCATAGATTCTTTGTCTTAAGGCTATGGTTCAAGTCTTCCAAAAATGATAGACTACAAGTAACTATACTTTTCAGGGAGTCTTAAAACAACATGAAGCTTTATTTAATGGCATGAAAAATACCCAGTTTCCACAAAAACAGCAACAAAATCTTCCTTTCTCTATGTCCTATCTGTCTGAAACAGTCTGGGGGCTGAAAGTTGTTCATGAATCTGTCATTTTTATGTTCTAAACCATGATATTCATCCAGCTCAGTACAATTTATCCTGACTAGGTTTTTGCTCCTCACCTTGCCTGTTTCTTATTATTTTACTTTTCCAGCTTTGTGAAGATTATGCCAGTCTCATATTTGTTTCTGTGGACTCAGTCATGACTCATGACTTCTTCCCAAGAGACTCCATCTCCTTTTATTTCCCCTTTGCTTAAGGATTACTCCCAAACACCATCCCTAAGAAGGCTAATATTAGCAGCTCTTGAGAACTCTGGCCAATATTCTTAATATTCTATTTTTATAGTCAGAGCAGTAGAGAAATTTCTGCCTTTTCCATTGTTCCTAACTTGGTGAATATATATCTATTAGCAGAAAAAAACCCCTTTTTCTATGGATCTAGCAATTTTCATAGTGATACTATTGTACAAACTCTTAATATGCATTTGTACAAATAACAATTCCCAAATTTATTACCTATTCCATTGACTTCCACTTAACTTGCATGTGTACACATGATTTGTGGTGAAAAATGTAACATCACTCTGGTTGGATTCCTGTTGGCTTAGTGCCACAAGTCAAAGGAATGCTGATAGAATTTGACACGTAAAATTCAAATTGGTACGGTGACTTTTGCAGTTGTTCTTGCCCCCTGCTGATGTCAGGTCATTTAACAGTTTAATCACCAAACCACTGTGTAAACAACTGTTTGTTACCTCTTTTATTTGATGGTGAGCTTCTTTCCTGTAAACAGCAGCAGGCTTTGGATAGAGAAATTTATATACCTTTATCTGCATCCTTATCAAAGGCAAAGGATGAGGTTATTCTGAGCATTGACTTAGATACATCTATTTACTGATTTCTATAGCTTGTAAAATTGTATGGCATTTGCACATGCTCATTTAAGATTTGACTGTCTACATTTTTAAGATGACAAGCTGATAATAAGAGATTTTGCATCTTCTTGTAATTGCCTGATGTCAAAGTTGTGCATATTCTCTACTCCAGCTGAAATAGCTTCTCTGTGTTTAGTTGTTCTATTGACTGAATTGCTTGCAATTCATGCTGATCTGTCCCAATTATTTGCTTTTTACTGAAGGTTTTCAGAGCTTTGTTTCTGTTGGATGTAAACTCAGTCACTGCAAGAAGCCATGTGTGAAAAGAGAAACCTAAATTAAAGGGATTTTTAAAATATGTTTTGGGCTACAAAATGTCCAAATAGAAATACATTTGAATCTAATGGGGAAAATGTATTTGCCAGACACAGCATTCCCTATTTCTTTTGCAAAGAAAGTAAAACAGGGATAGCTGTATAAACAAATACCAAGAAACATTTTGATGTGATCAGGCTTTGAGGAATTGATAAGAAGATAAAAAGATGTAGAATAGGTTCAAGGGTACAAGTCTTAGCATCCCTTCTAGTTTTCAGAGACTAAAACTGAAAAAGAAACAATAAGTGTAAAAATGTAAAGGTAAAGAATGTATCTCAGAATAAAACTGAATGAGCATAGTAGTTTGGGGGTTTTTTTAGGAGGCATGAAAGTAGGATAGCAAGTTTTAAAACGTGTATCAGAAAGCATTACCCAACTGTGCATTTCTCCAAAGAGGGATCAAATGCCAGAGTGAACAAGCAACATTTTGATTTCAATGTGCTGGCTGAGCAGCTTTTTCTTGGGGTTCTCTGGACCACAATTTTAAAAAGGATAATTGCTTTTACTCAAAATTGCAACTGCATAGTTTTCCAGGAGGACTAAGGATTCCCAGGAAGGGATTATTACCCTGGTGGCTATTTTTAACAAAAAAATCAGCAGGTTCCCCTCAAAGAACAATGCAATTGCATTGCACCCTAGTCTTCAGAGGGAAAGGAAACCAGAAACCAGAAGTCATAAGATTTGATTGACAAGTTGATTTTGAACAGGGTGCAGGCAGTTAGGAAACATACATGGCTTTTGTGAAAAGTAGACTCTTAAACCACTGTGAAGTCATGTGATTAGCTCAGAAACAGTGGAAGCATTTCCAGGGAAAAGGAATGCTGGCAGTCATTTTTCCAAACTGAAGCAATCCCCTGCAAATGCAACCAATGCTGTTAGTCAAGAGAGCATGAAGAAGCAATACTGAATAGTTTTCTTCCTTCCCCTGGTAAAAGCTGTGCAGCTTGTTCTAGAGAAAACATCAATCTGGGAAAATCTCCTTCACTGTCATGTCTCCACATCACTGTGTGGAGGAATGGAGCATTTTTTTTGTTTATGCTCTGTTTATGTTCCTTTTAGTTCACTTCTCAGAGGTTCTGAACACATGCTTGTCTGTGAATCCCATTCAGGGTGGAAGGAAGCAGCTTTAGAAGCCAAGCTGCTGCCAGCAGTTCTTATCCTTCTGAGAAAAGCCCAGATGTTCTGATGAACATCTGAGGGATAGAAGGTAAAAAGTGGAGGGACTTTCAACTTGCATGTTTGATCTCTTAATCAAAGGTAGAACAGCTGTTTCCACTCTGTTCCACCCCACTGGAGGGAAAAAGAGGGAACATGAGCTCCCTGCCCTCCTGGGACCTGCAGGAGTACAGGGGCATCTGTTAACTTTGGTATCTTACTGTACAACAACCAGGCAGAGCAGGATGCTATGGCACTCCAAGATGCAGCACTTATAAATCATACTGGCAATTTCTTCTCTTGCTAAACTTCACTACAGTGGCAGCATCAGAATATGAAGTGGCTGGATTCAGGGTCAATTAATATACTTAACCTTTAGTTAAACTCTCTCTGTTCCAGGAGCCTCATATCTCACCAGAGTTACTTGATTCTCACATATTCTTTATGTCTAAGTAATATTTGAGTTGTTTTGGTTTTGTCCTGGATGGTCTTGGGGTTTTTTTCCTGTTATGGGGTGGTAGATGAATGAAAGGTCTGAAGCTGTTGTGGATGAAGATTCTGTGTTTTAAATGAAGCAACATTATCTCAAAAAGCAGAATCACTTGCTCTGGTGATTACAACACAGAACTGACGAGTGTTTCATTGCCTTGTTGCAGTATGACTTGATTCATCTTGGAATATACATTTCCTAGTAATGGCATGCCAGTCTCATTTTGGGACAGATCAGTATTTGACAAGGTGACATAGATTTTTATATAAACATATATATTTATAGATATATTTAGGTTAGGGTATCTACTTATGAGATCTTAGTGTTAAATTTCTATGTATAAGACTGCTGTAAAGCTTAACATTTCCTTTAAAAGAACAAATAAATATTTGCTTTTTTAATTCTGTGAATAAGTCTATGGAAAATAGAAAATATTGCTTATAATTAAAACAAACAAAAAATCCCTAATTTTGCTGGCATTTTGGATCAAAACACTTATGTCTTTTAGAACTAGGACATTCACCTTGAGGAGGATCTTAGGGAGAGAACATACAGAAAAATAGGTCACTGGCTTCTCATTAATAAACACCCACCAGGAAAATATGATCAGAGGGAGGTACAGGAACAAATGTAGAGAGGAGGATTTAGGCTTTAGATCTGAGGTGAAAAAGACACAATCTGATTCAGAGGGGAGGATGAAAAGGGGGGTGTGGAAGGAGCAGCTAGAGAAAATGTAATTTTAGAGTCTCATGTTGATAATGGTTTATCTTTCCAACAAATCATAAAACTGTTTCAGGCAGTTCTGGAGGCATGGCAGAAATGCAGTGTGCTTTAAGGGCTATCTGGCAAAAATTCCCACTTCAATGCATCCTGTGAAACATTGACAAAGAACGAAGCACCGACAGCTACTTCTATGTGAAGCTGCAAAAATGTAAAATAAATGATTATTAATCCCAGCTTTGCAAAGGTGCAAGGCAGACAAACATTTAGCTATGTGCATATGGTGATACTGACTATGCATAATCAATTCCTGTTGTTTTCTGAAACTGCAAACATGTGCTCAGTAGAAATGTGTTATTTGAGACTTTTAAAAAATTAAAAATTGGATACTTCCAAAGAGACAAGCAAAATTTTGGCTGCAGTCCCTAATTCAATTCCTTTTCTGTAGAACATCAAGTAGCTTCTTTAAAATTTTCTAAGAATGTTCTTACATCTATAGTGTATCTATAACAAATTTTGTCCCTCGTTTTTTTGGAAAGAGTTGAAACATGCTGGCTGAAAAACAAAATTTTGAAGCCAGTCACTTTGACCCAAATGATGACACTCGTGTCATATCTCAAATATCTGAAACTGCAAAGGTGCATTGTTACAATGGAAAGTAACAATGACAGATGACTTCATCTACAGACATTCCTACTGATACTATTTTTTTTTCTTTTTTTAAATGCACTACCTTAATATTGTCTAAGGAAAAGTACAAAACCACAAACCCTGCAACAGTCTGGCACCAGCAGTTATCCAGTCAACAAAAATGTATGTTAAAGCTTTTCTCTAAAATTCTACTGGTAAAGGTGGAATAAGTTTTCTATCCATATTTTGGGAAACTTTAGAACAAATGGCAGTGTAAAATTGCAGCACTGAAAGCAAGTATTAACCAAAATTAGTCTCTGACCATGATGTATACTTATCTTTACTTTTTGCTGTAGGAATGGAAGTCACAGTGTACCTGATAAAACCTTCCCACATTGCTTCCTCAGAAGTTTATTATTATCATGTGGTAAATATAAACTTCAGCCTGCAAATAATTCTTAAAATCTAGGGCTGTTAATTGAGTGCAAACATTCTGGATCAGTATGGATAGGGGATATGCTGGTATCAAGTTTCATATGAGATTAGCAATTTTTTATGATTAATTCAGCAAGGGAATGTTGTCTTAAATCCTTAAAAAATGTCTGTCTTGCATCCTTTTCCTGCAAATCTTAAGTATCTTTTTGCAATATCTTAATTTCTCTTGTACTAGACTGGAATATGGCAGGAAGTCCAAATTCAGTATGAATTCTGAATTCAGGAAGATGTATAACATTTACTAATTTGGCCTAGATTGGTGTTCAGTACCAGTCTCCTTCACTTGTACTTCAGATTACCAGAGTATGCCATTATATGTCTGTACAGCCATGTGGAAGGAGAAGCCTGTAATCCTTTGGAATTGTCCTAAATCTTCATTTCCCATAACCAAGGTGAGATGAAGCTTAGTCATGGTAATTATTAACCTCTTCAGCTTTCCTAAAAGATCCCCAGAAAATACTTTTATCCCTCCTCTTTTTCTGGAATCCTGCTATTGTAGATCACATTTTAACCCCTCACCCCCACCACCCCCAAAATCAAAACAGAAAATGAGCCCTGATGGGAGAAGCTTGCTATAGAGTATTATTTACCCAATGGCTATGACCCCCCCCAACCAAAAAAAAAAAATCAAAAACTATCAGTGCTTTTCTTTTTTTTTTTTTTTAATTGTATCATCTTCCCAAAAGGATTTTCCCTAGAGCACAGGACAATCACATAACAATGTATTTAATGTATTGCTTGTAGGCATGCTAAGGTTTCAATTGCTATTAACAGAAATGAAAACTGAACCTCAGAAAACAGTTAATTAGATTAAGTGAAATGCATCCATGACCTTGGAAGACTCTGTGTGCTAAAAAATATTTGATATATTTAGCTTCTTGGCAGGCTAGATTTTAAGGGCATGGAAACAGAGTAACTTCCTTGCCCACAAAGGTTTAAATTTCTGATACTGTTTTGTTTTCCCATAAGTTATTATAAACATCCTAATTTGGTGCTTTATTGGAACTCCATTTTTTAAACCACTTTCTTAAAGGGAGGAGGAAAAAAAAAAGACATGAATATGGGAAAAGAAAATATAATAATTGCTGTAAATGCTTTGACTAACATTTGTGCAGAAGGACTTGGGCATTGAAACTGTGTTTGTCAGTTTGGATCATTTTATTGATCATCCAGCAATGAAAGCTGGAAAGCAGATTGACTTTTTTTTTCTTGGCCCCTGCCTGTTTCTCATATAGAGATTATTAGCTGGCTGTTTTGGAACTGAGAAAAACATTAGCTTTTTAAAAATAAAGACTTGTTGTGGCTTGATGAGGAGGGGTTTTGCAGGTGCTTTGAGTCCTTGTCCCTAAAGTCTCAAGTCTTTCCATCTAACACGGGCTGCTTTACAGGATCCTCTGTACCTCAATCATGGCATCAAAGCAAACTTGATTTCCATGGTTATCCATAGAGATGTTTTCTTTAAGATGACTGGGCTCTAGCAAACCTCTCCTTACCTTCCTTCTGCAGGCTCTGCAATTGCATATTCTTTTAATTTAGCATTTCTGATTCATTTGAAGAGATTCTTTTTTGCTGGAGAAAATTGGAAGCAAATTCCCTGCATTTCAGAAGACTCCTCTAGATAAGTTGCTGCATAAACATTATTAAAAGTTAATAAAGTTTGTTACATTTTGCATAAATGATCTAGCATAGCTGACTGGCAAAGTGATATTGAGTAATACCACCCTTTTGAACCAGCACACATTTTAGTTCAGTTTTTCTGGGTTGCATTTGGGATTTAATGTTCAGCAGAATGAGTCCCAGATGGGAAAATTTTATTGCATGTTTTTGCCTTGGATTTTTTTTGTTTGTTTGTTTTATATATGAACTTAGCAGAATTGTTCTTATTTTGGTTTTTTTCCTCCTATCTGGATGAAGCTGGCAGATAAGAATTGCATACATAAATAAGATTTGCGTAATGGGTGCCATCAGATGAGAGAAGGTGACTTCAGTTTTGTGTGCACTATGATGGTAGCAATATACAAGCCAGAAAAGCAATTGAAAACACAAATCTGATGCAGGACTAAATATTTAAATTTGGAAAAATGTTCTGTGCAAGAAAACAAAGGGATACAGCAAGAATTTGGCGTTAACTTTAACTCAGCTAACCAGTTTTTCCGTACAGTTGAGAAATAAGATGATGAGAATGATTCAATAAACAAAATTGCCAGTGCACATTGTTACTTGTGAGGTGGACCTGAGATGGATGGTAATGCATTCTAAGTTTGATGCAAGTGAAGTTTTAACTGATAAAAACTCCTTTGAGATGCTTTTAAAATGGAGCATGAAAACTCATGTCCTAGAACTCCAGTTTTAAGTGCAAATGTTATCACTTCTGCTGCAAATTTTTAGCCTGTCTGATGAATAATCTTTATACTTTAGTCACTGGATAAAAAATAGAGCATGTAATCGTGACTTGCCATTATGGATGGCTATTACATATGTGCAGGAAGGATAATAACATTTTAATGCAAAGTATCTGTAAGTCCTGAAGCATAAAATCTTCAAATATAACAGTAATAACAATAATAATAATAATGTCTTAAAAAATATGAGAATTCTCAAAAGCTAAAATGAAGATACCTACAACTATTTCTACACAAATATGCTATTTGAGTTAAAGTTCTTATGTCCCAGACTGCCCAATTAAAGGCAAAACTAGAAAAAAACAAAGATTGTGGCAAGATCATTTTTCTGCTGTTGCTAGACAAAACTCATGCTTGGAAATGGTTGTGCTCCAAAAATGAAGTCCCTGTATGGATCTTTCCTCTACTTCAGCCTGAGAGGCAGAATTCTCCATTGCTTCAGTATGACAAGGATTTTAGTGCTTGTGTTTAGTGCTGGTTTTCACCTCCTCAAAGGCACAAGTAAAAATCTTAGAACTTAAGGAGCCCAACCCAGGAAACTTAACATTGCTATGTTAAATTTGCTACTCCTGCACTGCTGCTTTCATAGGTCACAGAGCTGTGAAAATCAGGGAAATGGGAATTTAACTGGTGGGATGGGGGCACACACATCCCATAACCACCAAGCCATGTGTAACTACAGAGAATGGCATCTAGGTACTCTGAAATACTTCAGAATACTTATAAAAAAATAATTTCATGCTCTCACAGAGGCATACAATACTGCAATACTGGTAAAATAAATATGTTGTGTCATGGGGGAGTGGCCAAGCCATCTGTATTAGAATGTTTTTAAAAATACAGATATCACCAGATCTTAAAAAAACAAAGCAAACAAATAGGTTACTATGCCACCTTCATAGAATTTTAACAATCTGGTTGAAATTATTAAATTTTAGCTGCTAATATCTCCTCATTCAATAATTTAGATTTTAGCTAGCAGCTCTCACCTCTGTTGGGCCTGAAATCATTCACGTTAAACAAATCTCTGGGCAAAGGATCTACCAAAGCTATGGAATAGAATATACAAAGCAGTTTCAGGAGCAGAAGATTGATGGAAGCTTTGTTTTCCTCCACTTGTGAGTACCTCCAGGGTCCTTCTGTGTCCCCTAAATCCTACCTAGACAGCAGGGGTCATGTTTGTGTGGTGCAAGTGGAGGGGCCAAACAAAACTGAAACTCTGATGCTACAGGTTTTCCCTATAGTAGGGGCAGTAGCTTAAATCTGCTTTACAAGCACTGGTTTCACTAACTCTCTGGGAACTTGAAAATATTGTGAGGCCTCAATTACTTTATGAAATTTGGGCTAAATTTGGCCAACAGTGGTTGTAGGATGCTAGACCAAAGAACAAGCAATTTCAGTGAAAAGTTTTATTACCCAGAGGACGGTAATACCAAAAAACTGTAAACAACTTGTTCTTGCCCAAACTGGGTTCAAAGCAGTTGTTGCTCTGAAAGGGATGAAAGCAGATTTAACAGAAACACAACTTCTGTTGTAGACAAATGAAGCAATTGACACTTGTGGCCTAGAAATTCTGAGATAATAAAACTGAAAAATGATGAGTTACAGATACTAGTAAAAATTCTGTAACTGCAGATAGATGGAAGACTGAAACCATGCTGAGTCACAAGAGGCTGTTTCAGAGCTTGAGTTTGTTTGTAATGAAGTAGCAATTCAAAAATATGAAGGGAAGTATGTTAAAATACCTTGTCAAAGTCAGTAATGATGTCAAGGACTGTAAGCAGACAAAGGACATCAATACCTGAAAAGGTACTGGAAAAACCTAGCTACTCCCTTTATGTGGGGAACAAGCTTAAGCACCCATTCAGAGCCTTTTTTCATTCTGTTGATTTTTGGAACTTAGAATGTCTTAAGTGTAGAATAATAGACTTTCTAATGTCAGCTGAAACATGATGTGGAACAAAGCAGGTGCTCAGCTTCTTCATTTCTGTGCTTTGTTGCCACCAACTCATCTTTGTCCACTTTTCCTACAAGCCATGCAGCAGTCCCCTATGGTGCTTTCTAAATCAAATCATCAAATCCATACTTTCCTTTGCCTGATTTGTTTCTGCCTTACTGCTCTTGTCAGCCACTGTCAAAAGGCAGTTAATTTAGTATTGTTTGCTGCTTTCTCTTAAAACAGCCCTAATATATCCCCTCAAAACTTACTATCCAATAATTTTACATGCAATCTGCTGCCTTTGTTTCTTTTGGTTTTTTTGGGGTATATTTTTGTTTTGTTTGGGGTTTTTTGGGGGTGGTGTTGTTGTTGTGTTGTTTTTTAACATTACCCACCTTCTTTTCTCTTGTCTTTATTACTTCAGTTGTGAAAGGAATTTTGGATAGGATTTGGCTTTCTTACATTTAATAACTTCCCAGCACCTGGCATTAGAGAACTCTTAGCTAGGATCTGTGGATGTAATTGTAATAATCATAAGTAAATACCCTGAAGTAGCTAAAGGGCTGAAGTAAAATCTCTGTCAGTTTTAGAGCTGAGAGCTCTGAATCACATGATTGCTCTGTAGGTACCTGAATGTACTGTGGTAAAGGTTTTGGGTTTCTTTTCCTTCTTCAAGCCTCATTTGTAGCTATATTCGCTCATGGGATATAAGCAAATTCTGTGGACTTCATTGGGAATTATTCCTACTCTGCAAGTAGAGAGCAGAGCCCATGACTGGACCAAAGCCAGTGTTCTTTAAAAGTTCACATGCCTTCTATTTGCTCTCTAATTTGGACTCCTTCTGACCAAACAAAGGGAGGGGGAGAGGAATGAAAAATAGTAGCATCTGTGTCAGTAAAAAATTCTAAGGGTTAACATAACATGATGTAAACTGTTTCATCTGTTCTTCCTACTTGCCCATTTTAATCAGAAATGAGTAAGTGGAGCTTATATGCACTGAACTTGAAGAATGCTAATGGGATGTCTGCATCATGTTGTACCCAGAGTACTTATGCCAGAATAGGAGAGCCTTTAATTCTGTAATTCTCTGAGGCAAGAAAAGCTTTCTGAAGAGTTACTTTAAATTTAAACTCTCATTCTAATGTTAGGCAGCTTGTTGGATCTCCGAGTTAAAAATTGCTTCAGCTTTAGTTACTAGAGCCAGATGTAACATTGACCTTAAATGGTAAAAGCTCCCAAGAGTGAAAGAGAGGCTGGCCCGAGGGGAAAGAGAGGAATAACTGAAGTTTTAGGTAAGTAATCTCTATAACCAGGAATAAGCTCTTTTTCAGCCGTGAAACAGAACGGAACCATTTTTCCTCCTTAAAGGTACAGTACCTTGTTCTTGTGATACCGAGGAGCAGGTTCTTTACCTCTTCTCCCCCACCCTCTTCAAATTCTCTTTGTCAGATTTTTAGCTGCTTAAAAACTGGGTGTAGTCAATGCAACCTCGTTCTGCTTACAAACTGTTTGGGACTATACAAGAATGAAAAAGGAAAAGCTGTGTTAATTGTACTGAGACTTGATTAATAAAGGTATGTAGTCAGTAATTCAAGGCAACCTGATTCACAGATACTGTCATCTGTATTGTGCTAACCAAGAGAGAGTCTTAGGAGCAATCCATGTTACAGAGAAACAGATAAGTCAGATTGCTCTTTTTCTTTATTCTTTTTTTTTTTTTTTTTAATTGTATGACTTTCCTTCCCTCATGCTTTTAACAGTGCTAGAGTGATTCATGTTGGTGGATTACCTGCTTGTCTGGAACTTATCTTTTAAAAAGGCATTTCCAGAGCCATTTCTTTATACAGTCTGTGTTTGAGTTTAGTCCTGTTAGATGTAAATTAATACCACAAAGTTGTATTTAATTGGAATGCTGTACAGAGAAAAACAAACATCTTCAAGTGTTAAAGCATATTTCCTTTAGTACAGAAAAATCACATTATTTGCTTTTCCTGATATTTCGGTTTTTGGTTTTATCTGTGCTATTTGGTAGGCATCCTGCACTGAAGTGTATTTAATTTCCTTGACAAATTAAAACACATTTTTGTCTTACTAATGTATATATTAAGGTCTTCTTTTGCTCCAGACAGCAGAATGTAAACAACATGAAAGAATGAGGTCAGTCCAAGGAAGTGATAGCTGAAATTGAAGACTTAGGTTTCTGTTACTAACTCACATTACTAACAACTTGTGTTAGTGAGTTGATTTTTCAAGTCTGCATAGCATGGCTTCACCTGGTGAAAAATTCTCTGCAATCAGTAGTGAATTTCCATCTCTTCAGAGTGATTAGAGCATAGTTTTTAGTTTCTGCCATACAGAGATTGGGTGAATTTAGAGTTCTGAGTGTAGACAGTGTTCTTGTGAGTGCTGACAGTTACTGCATTTATATTTCATATGGTAGGTGTTGTGTACACTTTAGTGGAAGTTTTCTTTATCCAGCTTCAAGAGACTGTGGTAAATGAATCTTACTTGTTAAAGCATTTCAGATCTTGTTGCATTTTTTGTAATAGTTTTCCTTTTATTTTTCTCTGGACTATCATTAGTGAGCAACTTAGTACATTTAGGTTAAACTTCTAGCAGACCTTCATGTTTTGAATCAACAATAATATCCCAAATCAACAATTATACCACACTTGGAGTCTAATAATCTAATGATACAACTCACAGAAATCTAGAACAGTGGAAATTAAGAATCAGTCCAGTATATGAAATGCTGAATACTGAGGGTCCTTACTTACACAGTGTTCTTGTATTTCGGGCCTCCAAAGACCCTTGTTCTGATTTGTTGATCTTGAATGTGTTACTTTATTTGTGATGTTTTATGTAGCCCTTCAACTTCTGCAAGGATGCATAATGGTATTCTGTACCATTCTATACCATATCTATACTATGGTATTCTAGAAGGTGTTTAAGTTTCCATAACTTATTTTTAACAATGTGTAAAGGTTGGGATAACTAATCAGTGTCTAACTCCTCCAAGTCGGAACCAAGTATATATTTCTAATACATGATATAGCACTTCAACAACTATTGTTCTTATTTCACACAATTCTTTTTTTCTTTTGTAACTTAGAATATATAATAAAGTATCTATGTGTAAGTTTATCTTCAGTAAAGATATTATCATGACCAAAGTGTAATTTAATACAAAAAGTACAAGTTGCTTATTTGTGCATAGTGAATATTTTGTTAACATCAGCACTGATAAGTACCTAAGATTTTCATTGTATTTAACTTCTAGAAATCCATCTACTTCACATTCTTCTGGATTAAGTTCGAAATTGTCTGTGAGCATGAAACCTTTATGCCTCCCTACCTCCTATCTTTTTATATGTCAGGGTCAGTTTTAATAACTATAGTCCTATTTATCTGGGACCAAAACATTGGAAATAAGGAATTATCTAGCAGCCAGATTCATAACTCCAATGTTTAACCCCAGCTGCTTGCATCCTCCTTTCAATCAGTCTGCTTCCTGACAGCTTTTAAGGATAGTTTGGTGTCAAATAACTTTTAAAAAAAGTTATTTGGGACAGAGTATGGCGAGGTATAGGGAGTTTGACCTGGGAGAGACATATGTGAAAGCTTCTCCTTTCACGGGTCGTATGTGTATGTTCCTCACATGGAATTCTCCTTCCTCATCTATTTGCTGTTCTTAGAGAGGTGTGTAAGTGCTGGAAAAAGAAGGATAAAATGGCTTACTGTTTCACGTTTTGTGGGCTATTTAAAGATCTGGGGATTTGTGGGCAGAGATACATCTTTTTGCTGTCCTAACTTGCAGCCTTCCTGTAAACTAAGCAGAAGAATTTCCTTGTGATGTGCTCTCTGTGCTTCCTTTGAAAAGTGGGTCAAAGAGATGTTTTGGATCTCAGTATCACTGACAGAAAGGAAATCTGAGTGGGTGATGGATCTCTGTAAGCTTCTAAACTAGTGACTCAAGACGTGAATTACTGCTTGTGTACATGTGTAGAGCTGTTGTAGAGAGCTAAGACTGTGACTGTTATGGTAGCACTTTGAAATAATAACTCACTATCCCTCCCTGGAAAGTAGATCCTAAGGATTCCGAAAAGGAGAGAGGGATTTGTTATTTAGAGCAAGTGGACTTGTAACCTCAGGTTTTGATGGAGAGCTTCAGCTCTAATAGCATCCCTGGACTGAA
This sequence comes from Promerops cafer, assembly GCA_013398275.1. Lineage (NCBI taxonomy): Eukaryota > Metazoa > Chordata > Aves > Passeriformes > Nectariniidae > Promerops > Promerops cafer. Next base: position 620,369 of record VZSE01002505.1, on the reverse strand, counting down.
TCCTCTAATTTAAGTAGGTAGATGTAATGGGTTTTTTGCTTTATATTTCTGTTCCTTTAGGTTAATTTCAGTGTGTCTATCATTAATCTTACAATCTCAAAAAACAATCTGAGAATTAAATTTTACTTAGGAATTGCCAAATTTATTAAATATCTAAAAGATTGAAACAACAAAACCAACAACAAAGACCACACACTCACTTCCATTTCATAGCTGAAATCAAGAATGCCTTACCATGTGCTAGAACTTTGTGCTATCCTTAAAATGTGCAAAACACAAAATCTTTAGGTATCACAAGTAATCTGGGACCTGTAGTATTGTAGACATCTGTAGAGATCTGTGGGTTTGGACATGTAAGGCCTGTAGAATATGATCTTTTCTTATGCTAACAGGGATTGCTGGGAGAGGGGAGGATGAGAGGAGCAGGGAGGGAAGCATGCAAACCTGCCAGCTAACGTATATCAGGTGAGTATGTAAACCTGGATATCTTTTCCCCAACTAAAGCATATTCTGTTGTGTTTTGTTGTGATGCACATTCATATTTGAGAGTCACTGCTGTCCCCTAATTTATGTGTAAATATGCCTGGTGATTGTCCAAAGAGAGCTTCAATCTCATGGCCATAAAATACAGCCCACTGGATTAGTTACTGGGATTTCTGCAAAGATGAAAGATGTTGAAAAGTTGATATAACAAACAGTGGTGGTTGTGAAAGCTTTTTATGTATGAGCTGCACTCTGCTTTCTTACCCACTGTAATGTTTTGCATCCTGCAAATGAATGCGTGATAGAAATTCTGGGCTGCTGGGGCAAGTACCATTACTGCTTTGGGGTAGAGACTTGCCTTCTGAGTAAAATTATTGCTGTTTATATAATTCTGCAGAATGTTTTGTAAGACTGAAGTTATACATGGGGAATTTGGCTCTGAGTCTTTGCTTTTGAAATCGTCAGCAAAGTTTCCATTGACTTCAGTGTTGCCAGAGGAGGCACTCAGTGAACATGACAAAGGTAAAGACTCTCAGTCAGGGCAATCAGAGTAGGAGAAGCAGGTCTATTTTCACCCATTTATTTGGACTTAATTTGTACTAATAAATTACAAAATAAGTAAAATGATAGCTTTTTCTGGAATTTTGGACAAGAAAATTCCTCTATTTCATTTTTAAAAGTTCTCCCAGTTCCTCCAGTCTCTTTTAGAAGGTAGTAGAATATAGTAAGGTCTCATATATCTATTAATGTTTCCTGTTAAAACTTCCAAACTTGTGCTGAACTGTGCTGTAACTGCTGAACAGAAAAATTAAAAATGAAGCCTCTAGCCATAAATTGAAGGAGAGCTTGTGGAGAGAAGGGAACAATTTGGCAGCGTATGAAAATTGCTTCCCAATTTCAGCTGCTGAGTTTCCCGTATTTTTCTTTATAAATGGCGAATGAAAGGCACTGACCCCTGGGCTCATGAAAATAGAATTGCATGACTGGGGCCTAGTTTCAGTGGAGGGTGGAGTTGGTCCCAGGAGGAGGTACTAAGTCAATCTGATGTTCTGCACATCACCTCAGACTGGAAAAGTCTTGGAAGCAAACCTACATATTGTGCCTTTTTCCCTTATACCAGTATAGTGGTGCCCATCTGGACTTCCATGAGGGCTGTTGCAGTTAAGAACTTATTCCTATGCTTTGATAGACAAAATTATCAGCATTGCTCTAAAAGCTGGTTTTAGTATGTGCAATAGTCAGTGGAGCAGGCTGTCAAAACCTGAGCAGATTTATCAGAATTCCCAAGTATCTTAGGAACCTGAAGCAAGGTTAGGAAGGCTTGAAAACTACTCAGTGCATGAAGTAAAAATATCTGTAAGGGACAGGGAGAAAGAACTTGTGGGATATATTCTAAAACCTCAGCATGTAAAGCTCAGTTTTTATCTTCATGTTGAGCTTTTGGGATCTGTTTGAAATCTCTTCTGCATGAAACATAGCATTAAAATGTCCCTTCCAAACCTCATATATTATGTGCTAATGGAATAGAGTCACTGGAGTATTAACAACCTTGTACCCTTTTAAGAAGCTCTTGATATTTCCTGTTGGGCTCATTTTTGCAAGGCTTTGACATTTTCTGTTTAACAGATTTTAAGTGTTTTTCTTAGTAAAATGGCAGACATCAATCATCTCACTCTCTACAAAGCTGACGTATAATTATAACAGAAGGTGAATAATACCTAAAGACCCCCAAGGAAATCTGTCCTGTTGCTGTTTGGAGCTGGGCCTGGTTAGTTGAGAGAAGGCTGAGAGGGGATCTCATCAATGCATACAAATATCTCAAAGGTGGGCTAAGAGGATGGTGCCAGACACTTTTCAGTGGTGCCAGGTGACGGGTTGAGGAGCAATGGCCATAAACTAAAACACAAGAAGTTCCATCTCAACATGAGAAACAACTTCTTTACATTGAGGGTGTCAGAGCACTGGGACAGGCTGTCCAAGGAGATGGTGGAGTCTCTCTGAATATATTCAACACCCACCTGAATGTGTTCCTGTGTCACTGCTCAAGGTGAGGGAGGGAGAGATTTAAATGTTTAAATCCCTGAAAAAGTACTGAAAAATGTGACAATGTTTAGAGGTCCCTCCCAGTCCTAATTATTCTGTGATTCTTATTATGAAAATGATGAGTTATATTTCCTTAAACCATCTAGCAAGTCAAACTCTCTTCTTGTAAATCTCTATTGCTGTTTGGATTGTGTGGAGCTTTGCCCATGTGCATGACCTGTGGGTCTGTCTCAGTAGACTTTGATGGCTCCTGAGAATCTGGCTCCACTTAATTTGAAGACAGTTTCCCTTTTTCTGTTGCTTAACGGGCAAAGATCAGAGTTGATGGATATTTTTCCCTTCAGAGCAGGACTTGGTAAATTTCTTGTACAGCTTTTTACAAAATGGGCACAGATTGACCAAGTTTTTCACCTAATGTTATTCTTAGGTAGTAGTTGGTGATATGTTTTCTTAGAACAAAGTCTCTTAAACTCATGACAAAAACCTCGCAACTCACAATGTATTTTACACTCAGCTGTCAGCTTATATGATTCAGAAGTTGTGAAGCTGGGAGGTTTTTTCTTCCTTTTGAAGGTGGGTACTGTACAATCATCTTGTGTACTTATCGTCTGAGCATCTGCTTGGAAAATAAAACAACGTGCCATTTTGACATCCAAGAAAGTGCTATAAAAAGTCTGTTGCTATGTTTAAATGCCTACACTCAGTTGCTATAGCAATAAAAATATCAAAAATGATGTACGAATTGCCACAGTGCATGACCATCCCTTTCCTGGACAGGGAGATTGTGAGACTGAGAATGTGACAGAGGTGCTCAGTGTACTGGAGAGCAGAGTTGCCCCATAGTTCCAGGTGCCCTGTGGTGTCACCTGAGAGCAGAATGTGTCCCAACTGTGTGAATCCCAAACTGGCTAGGTCTAACAGGACAGTTGGGTCCCTACTGAGTTCAGTTGCTTCTTCATGACTTATATGTTGAATATTTGGACCAAGTTCCCATTTCTCTGTAAGACAAGCTGCTGAAAATGTTGACCTTTCTCTGAATTCCTTCAGTCCCATGATAGCAAGTGTGAAAATCGGCTTACAGACTGCATCAGCCCATGGAGATTTTTCTCCCTGTAACTTCCCAGTGGTTGGTGTAAATGTCCTTGATCCTGATGCAGTTATGGGAACCCTGCTATCCAAAAGAAAAGAAATTAAATAGTAGCTAATGGAATCTTTAGCATCTCTGTGGGGCTCAAAGCCTTGAACATTCAGTTGCTTCTCGAACAGAGCAGGAAATTCAACTTCCTTTTGGCAACTGTAAGTTTGGTTATGGAATTGAATTGTTTCCTCAGACATTTCTATGCCTCGTTCTCTTTTCTCCTGAGGAATGTTAGAGGAAAGACTTGGAGAAATTGAAGCCTTGTTTGAAAGCAAAATAACTGGTTCTGTTTTTTCCAATTAGCTTGAAGAATCCTCAAGGTTCAAATGAGATTGGCTCAAACTGCAGAAGAGTATGCAGGTGAATTTGCATATGGTAATCCACAACAGTCACATAATTGCTTCAAGTATTTTCTTTAACATACTCTTAGAAGTCCAGCTGAGAGGTCTGATATCAAGAGTGTATCAGTGGTAGAAATACATATTTTTAATTTTTGTTTCAGTTGTTAGTTATTGATTAATGCTCTTTTTCAAGGGTGTTATAAACATGTAGATGAAGTGATTCTTAGAGGTAACTATGATACTCTGTAGTTTGAAGGCCAACTTAAATTCTGCAGTACCTCTGAGTGCTAAAAAGAAAAAAACTGGATAAAGTACTATTAGTTTATTAACTAATAAACTAATAGTAGTTTATTAGTTATTATAATGAATATATTATTCTTCTAAAAAGAATATTTTTCTAAAATTGTTTTTCTAAAAAGACTGGATATTTTTCTATTTTTCTAAGAAGACTGGATAAACTACTGCCATGTACATGGATCACAGTTTTTCTCAAAAGAAGGATTGCAATGTTACATACATAGTTGCACTGCTCTCATTTTTACTAGCTTGTATTTGAAATCTCAGTACAGTACTTTTCTATAATGAATCTTGAGCATCTTTGCGATTTAACAGTAATGTTTCAATTTTGGTTTTAAGTACTGAAAAATGTGACAATTTGTAGCTTTACAGCTGCACAAACTCCAGTGAGTGTGGAAGCATGTGTCTTTCTCAACCTGTTTGGGGATTCTTTGTTTACTTTCCTTCTCAACTGTTCCCCATGGAGTACTGGACAATTACCTGGGTTTATCCTTAAACAAGAATGTCTAAAAGCACTGATTGTGGGGTTGGTTGGTTGTTGCTTGGTTTTGGGTTTTTTTTACAAATCTAATGTTGGATCCATAAATATTTATTGATACTTGTTTATTGAAGTCCTGTGTAATTAAAATTCCAAAGCTTATCCTTTTATGTCAAGCTTGGGAGGTGCTTCTGTGGTTGCACATTGTGTGCCTGTAAAACCAGCACATCTGCGCTTCATTTACAATAGTGTAACTTTAATGTTGAGAATATGTGGTCACATGAATAATCTAATTGGGGAAGGGGAGAAGACAACACAGGAGATGTGTGGAATTAAAAAATGTAGCTTTTATTTTTCATGATGCTGTCAAATACTTGAAACAAAGAAACCTGATTTCCCTTAGAACTGTGTCTACAGCACCCTTGCCACAGTTGTTACGACATCAGTTTATTCTGCATTTCTAAGCTATTCTGTATAGTCTCTGTTTTGGATGCTGTTCATCTGAACTTGCATCTGCCATGGAAATACAAACTTCCTGATATCTGCCAGTTTCTGCATCAGCTTAGCTTGAAACCCATCACCAGCTTATGGCAGTGCAGGAGGAAGAGGGAGACCTGAACACACAACATTAGCTCCATAAGCTTTTTTCTGGAGAAAAAGTATTACATGGCTATTGTTTAGAGACACGTTTCTCTTTATATGTTGTCCACTTAAGTGTTAGCTATGCATTTATTCTTTCCAAAATCTATTTTTGGTATTGTTTTCCTTGGACTAAAAATTATGCTGTTATTCTGGTTGTCAGCCAACTATCTTTCCTCCTTCTTTTCTGCCCTCCCTTCATTCCCTCCCAGTACCCTTTGAACTTGTCCGACTTGTTGAATTTGGCAGGAGAGGATTGCAAAAGTATTACACTCCTACAAGTGAAAATCAGTGGTGTGGTAAGAGAGGAGAGACCCAGCTTAGTGCTGCTAAGAGGAAAGGCTCCACTATGAGCTGAAATTATCACTGATTCTATTTGATCTGCCAGCTGGCAACCTGGCATGTGTGAAGCTTAAAACCAGGCACAGCAAATGCTGTCTCTTGGCTCTCCAGACTGGTAGGAGACTAAGAGACATTGCTTGCTAGGAGGGAGATAAGACACAAAATCATCAAAATAAAATACCCGAAGAACAAGTTTTGATAGCTCAGCTGCTTAGAAACAACCCATTTTTTAATGTAGGGAGACATAGGTTACTAAATGGTCTGTTTGTGCACTGCTATCTTTATTTTGGAAAAAATTCATAAATGTCTGTGAAACAGATCCTGAAAGCTGCAGGCTGATAACTCCTGTGATTTCACACCAAGTTCTAATAGTTGGTGGCAGTCCATATGTTTGTCTGCTTTCCAAAGTGGTGCAGAGTACTGTTAGTTTGTAACACACACCCTCATCTATTTTGCAGATTTTTCCATCAAGGCCGCAATGCCTAAAAGGAAAAAATCTGAGGTTTCTGCAGTCTTTGGGAACAGGCTATAGACTCTGCTCAGCCTGCTCTTTAGGCATGTCAGTCAGGTTCATGGGAATGTTGTTTGTGGACAGGTTCTTCCCATGGCAAGTAAATGTCAGCCATCCGGGTAGAGGCAGCCATTCTAATTAGACTTTCCTTATGCAACAGATGTTTTGAAGCTCAGCCAGGGAGAATAATACCCAGAGACAGTAGCCCTTATCTTTTTTCTGGTCATTTAAAGAAGGCAGCTGGGGCACAGGAATCTGTTCCCTGAAAATTTGCTTGCATCTGAAGTGGTTTCTCCACCAATTATGTCCTTTTGTGCATGTTCAAGGTCATTAGGCAAGCTCTAAGGCTGATGGAACTTGAGGAGGTCCACATCATGAATGCTGCTCACTTGGACCCACTACTTTAGGTGCCTTTTAAATCACCTGTCATAGGTTTAGGGGTTTGTTTGGATTTTTAATATATAGAAAAATACTGGTCTCTTTCTCTAAAGATTATTCAGAGTATGCAGATATTTGGATTATTGATGAGGAGTATTTTTGTTCTCCACCTTTTTTTTAAAAATAACATTGGGAAAACCAGCAACACTAAACAGATGCTCTCAAAATGAGATATAGTGATCCTGTTAAAGAACTCCCCTTCTGTCTTCCTTCAGCTCACTTCAGAAGTTTCTGGAGATCCTTTTTGTTGAAGTAAACTTCGGTAAAAAAAGGCAGAATGAGATCTCATTTGCTCTTAAGCAAACTGACTGCACACTTTGTTTCTGTTACTCACTGGTTTGTTATTCTGTGATTATTTGAAAGAAATTAACCTGTGGTAACATCCTGTTTTCTTTCTTTGCCTGATCATCGGTTTGGAAGGAGTTGCTCATTTTGCTTGAACAAACAAAAAATCCCACCCTTTTCTATCTAGTGTTGAATTTGTTTCTCTGTGTTTAAAACAGGAAGCTCCTGCCTACAAGCATTCCAGCCATCAGCCTGCTGAATATTCATTATCCTTTCTTCACCTGTGCTGCAAGGCACTATGCTGACCATGAGAATTCCAGACCTTAAATTCCTCCAATAGGTAATAAGCTTTCTGCTTGCATTTTAAATTTTACTTCTGTTATTTGAAACAGTTGGGCTAATTTCTCATTTGTGGGTGTCATCCAGTGCAGTGAGTAAGGACCCCTGTATACAGGAGAGTTGCACAGGTCAGTTGTTATTCTGACAATTTTTAACATATTCCAATCTTTTTTTTTTCTTGATTAATATGTATGTTGCCCATTTGCTAGTTTTTAAATTAAATGCTACTTTATAAACAATTTTAATTAAACTGTTCAGTAAAAATTATGGATGGGGTCATAGATGAGAAGATATGAAACCCTAAAAAAATATTTCAAGGAGATAAAAATCATTTTTAGATTGCCTAACTAATATCCAAAAAGCTATATTTTTTTTTCCATAACTATAAAACATTATTCCACTGAACTGAATGCTCCATCTAGATGGATGTTCATAAAACTCAGGATGTAACTGTGCATTCTGGGTGACTGGAAGTGCAATGTGCTCCAGGTATGTGACAAAAGTGAGATTTAGTTCAGCAGTGCCAGAAACGAGACAGCTGCTTTTAGATAACACAGTGAGTTTTACTACAGTTATTTTAATCATTTGGATCTAGCCTGAAGCAGTATTTATTCCACAGTGCCAACATCTGATAAACAGTTCAGGTGAAGAAGCAAGACCAGTGGCCAGTGTCACTTAAGTGCATTGGGGAGTGATCATTTCTTCTTCACAGTAGTAAATCTTTGCTCTATTGGTAAGTGTTAATTGGAGAGTGTGGAAGAATTACATTCACAGTATTTTTAATGCTCTGAGGTTCTTAAAATGCAAAAAAAAACCCCCAAAAGCCTAACACATCTTTCCCAAAATATTTGTAGGATATAGTGAAAGATGTGTCATTATACAGTGAAGACCCAGATCCCTTGAAGAGGTCAGAACTGAACTGTTGTATCCCTCACTTTCTTAAGCACATGGTTCCATTATTTTCTGCTGCTCCATTATATTTGTGCAATGAAATAATGATTTAAGTGAGTGAAATTTAATGTTCTAGTCAGTTAATAAGATTAAATAATGTACCAGTGCAAAGTATATTCAGCATGTTTTCAATATTCAGGCCTTCCTCAGGAATATTAACCCACCACAGTAAGGGCTGCAGCTGGGCAGCTTTAAGAGTAAACTCAACAAGTAACTGCTGCCTGTCTTTGCAGAGTAACCTGACTAGAAAAGTTGTGTGACTTATTAGTGCCTGACTTTTGGTTGGTGTAGTTGAAGAAATACAAATGAAGACAGAGTATGAACCTAATGAGTGAACTAAATAGAATTCCATTCTCCACCCTGCTTCAAAAAATGAAGAAAATTAAATTTTTAATGCCAAAAGCACTGTTATAGTGTAATTGGTAACTCTGTAGTTGAATATTCATGAAGCTGTGCAGTATGTTCACTTAAGGTACTGATTGTAATTCAAACAATCTGTGTGATTCAAATTTGCTTTTTGCTTCACCTCCGTTCAAAAGCACGCTTAACACATATTTAGAATTGAAGTGGATTTTTTCTGTGTATGATAGAAAAGTGTGGTGCCATTCACACATGTTGGCAAATAAATTGTTATGGAAAGTACTGTATTTGCCCTGGTTTTTATCTTCTAGATTCCCTTGTTTCTTCAGAAAATCATTTCTGATTTAACTGGATAATGAGAATTTTAGAAAAAAATCATGGCTGGCTCTGACTTTAAATTTAAATAGTTCCTTTAACAAAATCACATAAATGGCATGTTCCATTAGTAACTTTATCCTCTTTGTTCTGTAAAAATATACTTTTTTTGTTTTCAGCAAGGTTAAAAACATAACACTTGGAGGGAACACTTAGAAAATGAATTTGTAGGTTGAGTTTAAGTGCCATGGAAATTCAAATAAACACTGTTCTAATTAAGAAACATTAACAACAACAAAAAAAATTGTGTTGGGAAAAAATATTTACATGCCCTAGAAACATGTTCAACACAATTTGACATCATCTTATTTGCAGAGATCAAACAGTATCATTGGTATTAATTTATATTTAGATAGATTTAAATTATTTTTTTGCATAGGGATAGACATTATATGTTTTGTTTGTTAAGCTAGCTCAGCAATTGTTACTTGTTTGTAGTCAGTTGTTGGGTACAAAGAAGAAATGAAGGGAAGATGTGAAAAAAGTCTGAGTGGAACATACATGAAATGTTTCTAGAAAACCTAGAAACTCTAGTTCTAAGTTCTAGCTTTCTATTTCTCTCTTATTTCTTTTGATCTGTGAGGAAAAATATTGGGGATATGATTTCCTAATTACTGCAGCCTAGGATTTGGATAGAAGAGAACATTAATAAAGAGAATTAAGATTTTAATTCTTAAGAATTTAATTTCTTAGCCAATATAATTAAGAATTAAGAGAAGGATAGAAACTGTCTCTCTTTAGCTTACTATTCCTTCCACTGCTCCAAGAAAATTTTTTGGAAGGTAATCTGAAGTAAGTCTCTTCAGGAAAGGCCATTATATAAAAAAGATTAATTTTAACCTAACAAAGTTTGGCTCCCTGGGCTTCCCTGTAGTCATCTGAGAAGTGAAAGGTTCCTGCAGAATGCAATTCAGAGAGCCTAAATTAAATTCCTGATTTTAGGACAGGAACTTAAGTTGATTCAAAAACAAGAAAAAAACCCAAACCAAACGAACAGAAAACTTCAGGAGACAAATGGCCTTAGGCTAAAGTGAGTCCTCATGAAAGGTTCTCTTTATACATATTCTCATGCCTCTCAATATGTTGAAGGCATGTGGTATTATGAATAAAATAGTATTGAAGATGATGAACAGAATGAAATGGGTCTAGGCTCTTCTTCTCTTGATCCTTCCCCACAGAGAACATCAACTTTGGTGTTACTGGTTTTGGTAGGAACACTTGAAAGATCTTAGATCAGCATTTAGCAACTGCATCCAGCCACATCCCAACTGATGAATCTTTAAATGAAAACAGCAATTTCAGTTGACAAGTAAAAGCAGGTATCTGCATTGTCTGTGAGACAACAATTGCTTCCTCAGGTTATCAAGTTTTGATTTCTTTATATCAACTCTAATAACTATAATGCAAAGGTGGTGTTCAGTTCAGTTTAACTGAATTGATAAAGAGACACAAGCAAACTAGATTAAGTTTCATAATGGTTATCAAATCACAATTCCTAAGGCAAAACTGAACTTGAGAGCTTCAAGGGGAAGAGGGATGCTGGGGTGAAAAATTGGCTTTTGGGTTCTGGAAGAACTGTTTGTCATGTTCCTTTACTTACCTCTACTCTCAGGGTTTGATATTAGGAAGCTTTCCCTGCTTAGTCCAGTCCTGCAAGCCATACAGTGGGAGGACAAGGTATGACCTGCCAAAGGTAAAGGCATAATCATGTTGCAGCAAAACAGCACAGGGAAAACTTGCAAACAAAATGTACAGTTTGTCTCTTCAAAGTAGAGAGTGGAAACTTTGGCTGGAAGTTTTTCTCCTTCTGTAGTGAGTGGAAGCTTTGATTGTGCTTTGTGGAAAAGAAAGTAGGTTTCTTACAAAATCTGCTAGACGAGAATTAAATGTAGTTTATTTTGGTCTTGTGCATCCATGATGGAGAATCTAGCCACAGTGAATGAAAACTTAGAATGATATATATTATCTCTTTGTTGTTAAAGCAACCTGCTTTAATTTCTGCTATAGAGTTTACTGGTACACAAGGGAAATAATACTTACAGTGTGAAATAATTTTTAGAGTTGTGAAATCATATGGCTTTTTTCAAGTTTTTAATATCTGTGAGGGGAAGGCCATCCATTTTATCTTAGACCAATCTTATATTTTTTTTTTACTTTTTTTTTCCTACTAAAACCTGATGTTTATATTGGCTGAACTAGTAAGATATATTAGAGGAAGAGAAGAGATATTTCAAGCCTCTATGCCAGAAAATGGATTTATTCCTACTGCTGTATATTCTGTAAGAGAAAACCAGTTGGAGTGCAAGAGCATCTTAAGACATTTCCCCAGTTTGTACCATTTATTTGAGCTGAGACTATTCTCATGTTTTTTCTGACTCAGCCACACATGAGGCTTTTGGACCAGGAGTGTAGGCAGAACTGTACAGCTGAATTTATGTGACAGGGAGAGGTGTCATCTCAAAATAAAAAAGACAGGTTTTTGCAGTGAGAACAATCATTCACTGGAACAACCCCCCCAGGGATGTGGCAGTGTCCCCATTGCTGGAGGTTTTCAAGATACAGTTAGAGAGGATGCTCAATAATCCCATCTAGGCCCCCTTTCCCACGAAGGGTTGGGGAGGTCAATCTTTCAAGGTCCCTTCCAACCTGGGCTGTTCTGGGGTTCAGTGATAATAAGTAGGAAAAAGATGGAGAACAGCAATAATACTTTGTAATTGAGAGCTGTGTAAACCTTCACTCCAGTCTCAGCTCCTTGATTTTCTGGAAGTTTCTATATTGATTTGCACCTGTGTCTTCTATTAAAAGGCATTGAAGACCAATGGGATTTTCTTCACAGAGCCATAAAATTGGGAATGTCCTTTAGTGTGTGAGCAAGCAAATGTGCCTATGTAAAGTTTGGAAAGTGCTGGTTTACTGTCATTTCTCCTGTGAAATTCGATTCTTTCTCTGTGACACATCTTAAAGAACTGAAAACACTTTCAGTGACCTGCCACCAAAATAGCCTCTTAAAAACATCTGAAGATTGCTCATCTGCAAGAATCTAAAACGTGACAAAGCAGGGAGATGCCAGACATTCTTCAGACTAAGATATGTTTACATCTTCATGGAAGCTGGTTAGGAATCCAGCACAGTATCATCCTAGATCTTAGTCCTGGCTGTGGTCTTAGCATGTACTGTTTGTATTAACTAGAAGAATGTAAGAAAAAGTCCTTTTCTCCCATTGCTTTTTTCTGCCTGTTTTTCTGCCCATCCATTTCTTCAGCATTGCATATTACTCTTGATGGACAAAAAGGCACTTTTCCTTTGTTTACTTTCTCACAATCTGTTTCTTTCAGAAATTGAAGCTGCTTCCACCAGTGAACATAAGGGCTGCAGCTCCAGGTCTTGCAAACCATTCATCTGATCCCACATAAGGATCATGTTCATGCTGCTGCAAAAGCTGAACCCTTCTTTAACACTCACTGTTTTCAACATCTGCAGCTCAGGCCTTTCCAGGTCCAGAGGCTGTGTAGAATTACTACTGTACATCTCCTCTAAATGCATCTGACCTCTGTTTGAACAGACTTATGTGCTCCAATTATTTTTCAACTTCCCTTGGTAACAAATTCAATTATTTAACTGTATACTGTTGTGAAGGAACTTCTTTTATACTCAAACTGCAGCCTAGTAATTGCTTTTGGCATCCTTATCCATATGTACAGTGAGGAATTGAGAGCAAATAATTAACAGGCCACCCTCTTCAGTCTATTCATTACTTTCTAACCTGTTTCTATCCAGAAGTGTCTTTTTTGCATGGAAACCATTTGCAATTACTGACCAGCTTTCTTCTATGAACCATTTGTTTTTAGGTTTTTGGGGGTTTGTTGTTCTTTTTGGGGGTGTGTGTGTGCTTGTTTTGTTTGGGTTTTTTTAATTTGTATTTTTTGAGATGTGTCTAGATCTGTTTTAAAGATTTGGTCTCACATTCTATGCTATTTCCTATTAATTCTTAACATTTTGCCTTTTTGGCTGCTGCTGAGTGCTATTTTCAGAGAACTATTCAAAGTTACTCTGATCTCTTTCCTGACTTGTAAAACATAATGATGGGCTCTTATTTAACTAAGTGTATTTTATATTTGGTTTTTTGTCATGTGCATCGATTTGCCTTTTTTCACCTGACATTTTATTATTCAGGTGCTCAGTATCACATAAACTACCTTGGCTGTCTTAAGCTCTGATTTTCCCATTCCATCTTTAATCACCTGTGCAGACCCACTTTCCAGATTCTTCAGGACTATGTTGAACACCTCAGTACTCGTGGAAGTGTAATGTCTGCAGCACACTGAACAACTTCTGTCCTTTATTTTCTTCCTTCAGCTACAGGATGTATTTCTCCTTTGCCCTGTGGGAGCAGTTTCCTTAAGATGCTTGATAGAAAACTTTGTCAAAACCTCTCCTTGAAAAATACATGTTGCCTGTATTAAAATGCTTGTTGATTTCTGTAAAGGAATTTATTGAAATAGCAAAGTTTAGACTGCTGGACAGTCCTGTATTAATTCATCATTCTTGTATCTGGATCTGTTTAGTAGAAAAATACTACATTAATTTCTTATCTAGGACAGTTATTATCTAAAAGTTAGGAACTAGGATGAAAGTCTTAAGTGATAATAAAATTATAAAGCAATCAGTCCTCAAATCAGAAGTTTGTTTTGTTTGGGCAGAATAACAAAGCAGCTCAAGGTCAACATCAAACTATGGAAGGAGGTGTTTGGAAAGAATAAGCATCCTTCATTGTTTGCCTTTCTCTGTCTCTTTAAGGCTTTTTATTTGCCTTCCATTACCTCAGGTAGCTAATGCACAGCTTCTTTTTCTTGGCATTTGCCAGAACGTTGTCCAGAGGCACTCTAAAACCCCAAAATTTTGATTAACAATAAAACTTTTGAAGCATTGGCATTTCAGCATGTCTTCTTTTAAAGATTAATCTTATCTATATGTAGATTTATGGTATTGTTAAAATTACAATGAGTTCTTGTATCTTCTTTTAAGAGCTATTTTCTCAATCCTTTACCTGGTTTCGAATTTTTTCTTTCATAATATATTAGAATCACTGAATCTTTTTCATTCCATAATTCTCTACAACTGTTTTAAACTTAAAATAATGGGTTCCATTACTTTAATGCAACCTTGTTTACTTTATATGACATAAAGAAAGAAAAGAAAGTTAAGGTAATAAATCTTAGTGTATGTGACTATATACTTATTGTATACAAATTGTTTATAAGTAGGCAAATACAGAATGCCATTTTGACTCATCATATGCAAAGTTATAAAATTACCATAATTAGATACACATCACAATTTCTTCATAGAGTGATGACAACAGCAATACTGAGTTCTAGCATAGCTTATAAAGTGCAGTGAAACAGAACTAAGAAACATGAATTCAGGTCAATTTAGCTCAGTATCAAGATATGATTTCTGCTCCTTTCTCACTTTGTTTCCTTGCTCCTCTCCTAGGAGATATCAAACTGCCAGCAGCTGCAATGGGACAGGAGGTGTTGTACAAACTCAGTCATTTGCAGCAGAGCTGAGCTGTTGGTTGTGAACTGAGGGACTGAAATGCAATTCCATGCCTTACTCACTGCTCTTACTGCAGACACCGAGTGCCCTGAACAAAACAGACAATTGCAGTAGGTCTGATGAGACCATTTCTGTGGCAAATATTGACCCATGGCATGCCCTGGAGTTTTTTTAAAGCTCATAGAATATGAGTAACTCTGTTTCTTTTGTGCCCTTCTCACATCCTCTATTTTCATTTAGGTTTTGAGGTAAAAATGTCAAAACTAGTATGTGAAATGTAGGTCCCAAAGTGTAGAATTCTCTTTCCTTGCAGAAGTAGTTCTCTGGTTTAAGCTCCTCTCTTTCCTAGAGCTTCCCTGTGCACAACACTGATAAAACCATGCCAAATGAGTGTGGGGTTTTTTTAGATGTTGATGAGATGAGATTGTGCATAAAGCTGGTACATTGTTTTTTGGATCAGCTCCTGGATATAATCAGGAATGGAATGGTGTTGGCTCAATAATTTTATCAGGGAAAGATTTTGACAAAGGACTTGAGGAACATTTTGCTACATTTGGCTTGTGCTATTCCAGAAGAGCAGAGGTGTTGTTTTCCTCAAAGTTTTTTTCTGAACTGTCTAATTACCCAGAAAAATGTGGGGTTTTGGTACAGTATGTGCCAGTCAATGCATAAAAATTCCTTTCTTGTTCTGATAGCTTTGATTTTTATTACTAACTTTCCTAGTCCTAGGTTTTGAAAAGCAATAATTGAAAATGGCAGAAATAAGGTTAGCAAACTATGTGTTCTCAGAGTGTTGTATCTGGTAGCCTTCTAAAAGAAAACGAGAAGTTAAATTTTTCTTACCATGCTTTCTAGACTATGCAAGCCAATAAGGATAATTTCCCAATTAGAGTGCCAATTGTAAAGATACTGAATCTAGAATTTTAACAAGCAGCCAAAATAGGCCTCATTTTCTTCCTGCTGAGAAGAGTTTAAAAGTAAGAGGAATTATGTACTTCATTCACTTAAATCATCAAAGGTTAGCTTTGATGTTGCACATTTGGAAATGCTGACTTCAGTCTGGTCCATATGCAGAATACATCAGTGTTTCCTTAAGTGAGGAAACTACAAGTAGATGGTTAAATTCTCCTTCAGGTCCTCAGTGTTAATACCTGGAAGACAAATAGAATAGTTGAGGTGCTTTTGAAGTGGATGGTTTAAAAGAACATTTACTTCTTTACTTTTAATTACACTTGAAAAATAAAAAGTTGAATTGCTTTTAGCAATTTTTTGCTTTTTAGCATTACCATGTGCTCCCAATCCTGAGATTCTGTGGGTAGAGACTTTGTATGATGTAGTGGAAAGGCAGCTCTGGAGCTGGTTTGGGTTTGTTTGTTTGGGGTTTTTTTTGGTACTAGCAATAATCCCTTGTCCCTCATTTTGGATTCTGATGGCATGCAGAACTCTGAGAACACAGGAAATGGGGACTTGCTTCTCTTTTCTCACAAACAACTGCTTGCTTTCATTTTCAGACCATCCTTTCTGCAAGTCAGCAAATCTGTTCTTTCTGAAGGGATGAAGCAGTATGCTTTCTCCCTCTTCCCCACGTTGAAATAAAGAGCTCAGGTTGAATTTTCCTGAAGCTACCACATCTGTATTTCAAATAAGGACAAAAAAGGGCACGTTATTTACTTTATAATTTTGGCCATGGGTTCTTGGTTGCAGCCACTGGGAAGTCTCCTTCTGGCCACATATTGTTCAGGCCAAGTACCTGATTTGGGGATCTGAGAGCAGGAGAGAGCCATGACACTTCTCAAGTCAGAGATGCAGGCAGAGATTACCTGAGAGAGGCTTGCAAGTGCTACCTGAGATTGTCTCCCCCTTGGGATACTGGTATTTTCAAACTGGGGACAGTAGGCAGAGCATTACTTTTCAGTAATCAGATAAAGTATCTGTGTAGTCAGTCAGTTGTAATGGTAATATCACACTGCTCTACCAAAAATTTCAGTCAGAACTCAGCTGTTCTCATTCTTTTGATTTCAAGGCTTTGTTTGCACTGGGATTTTGGAATATGCAGATTCAGATTGGAAATCTGAGCAAAGTATGAAAAGCCACTGTGCAGGCTGCTTGCAAAAGAGTTCATCTCACAAAGTTAACCAAATGTTGTTTATGACTGAAGTTTAACTCAGTGCTGTGCCAGTGTTATAAAATAAGCTTTTAAAGAATGCAAATTAATATTTTACTGTGTGAGATATAAGAACAGCCATGTCATGAGCATGCCTGATGAAACAGGCTCTGTGCTAACAGCTTGTTTCTGTATGATGTGTGCATTTTGGAGTATCTATTTCACCTCTGTCTTAATTTCTACATCATCCTGTCCAAGGCAACACCTTCGCAGCCCGCAAATTATTAAATCAAATATGCTTTGCTGGTTTCACCTTGAAATTAATAACTGCCTCAATTAACCCAATTAGCAAAAGAGGGACTCTGAGGAATTTATTGGTGATTCAACATGTGCTTCATTGGAGTGTCATCCAATCCATTCCATTGCTAACTTGGCCAGTAAAATGCACATAGAATATCTTTGCTAAATGCATCAGTAACAAGGTGATCTTTCTGTCTCTGAATATTTTGAGTCTTAGCTTTTAAGTACCAGCTAAAAACAAACAAACAAACACAACACGCCCCCCCCCCCCAAAAAAAAAACCACCCACAAATAAAACAAACCAAAAAAAAGCCACAACCAACCTCAGGCTTCATCCAAGCTACTGAAAATCTGCCTTTACATAGCACATAAGTTGAATTGTGCTGTAAATATCCTGCCTCTTCCTATCACACCTTCTAAAAATTAAATTTAAATTAAAAACTACATCAGTTTGGGAATGCTTACTGTAAGAACTTCAACTGTATTTTCATAGTGTGAAAATAACACTGTGTGACTACATCTGAAGGGTTCTTGTCAGGGTATTTGTAATGTCCCAGAAGCATACAGTCACCAGCAAGGAATAACACAGCACACTGACATCTGTAGATGATTCAGCAATACAGACAAAAGACCTTCTACAAAATGTGTTTGCAGAATCTGGTATTGCATTAATAGATCTTTTGAGAAAGAAGGAGGTTTTGGCTCCAATTTTGCATTGCCATCACACCTGAATGAGACACTGAGGACTTCCTCCTTCAACCCACTTCTTTTGAGAATACTAAAATTGAACAATAATCCTTTGCATTACTAATCTATTATTATTGTTGTTGTTGTTTTTGTTGCTGCTGCTGCTGTTTTTATACCTGTTTTTAGAGCTAGATATTGATAAGAGAAATTAGTGTTGCTGCTGGCTTCAAAGTTGTGTCTATTTCTAGGAAAAAGCTTAAAAGGTGTCATTACAAAATGTTACTGCTTTTTCACACTTCTGTATCATATGCTGGCAGAAAGAGGTGATATGATGAACTTTGATTTTTCACAGACAGCTAGGCCTGCAGAGTTAATGTGTACTCTAGGAATAAAATTGGACTGTTTCTAGAAAAAGCAACAATTCTTGTGACCCAATATACGGCATCCCTAGATCCAAGTTGGGACATTGCAACCTGGATGAGTGAACTACCAGGTCTGTAGAAAAAAAGTAAGCAGTCAAAATCTACACAATGGCTGTTTATTTGAATAAGTTGATAGTGAAGATATTCCTGTCCTGGTATACAGCAATATTTGAAAAAAACATTCAGTGGACTAGGATCCATAATTCTTTTCTCATAAAAAGGAAGTGAAACACGTTCATGCTCTTTTGGTGTGTGCTCATTTTTGCAATGCAAAAATAGGCATTCATGCATCACTAAAGTAAGCAAATGTCAATCTGATTGTGTCCAGGAAGGATAAAATGGGAATAAAAAGCTTGTTTTGCTGCTTTGCCATTTATCTATGGAAGATGAAAAGCCAAGTATAATCTCTGTGCTTGAAAGCCCAAAATTGCATTCTAGATCCCAAAGAAAGCTATTTATTGGTGGTTTGCTCAACAAAGTGTGCCCTCTGGGATTACCCTTTGTGATTGGGAAAGAAAGAATTTAGTTTAATTTCTTCATTTGGAAAATTTTTTGCTTGACTAGCAACAAGAGTCCTGGGTCACTAAGCAATAGTGTTCTGCCATAATTGCCTTCAACTTATTTATGTTTCTAAGTCAGGCCTTTGGTAGTCGTTTTTTCCAAATTATGCAAAGTTGATATCCTGCTGTCCTGCAAAGCAGAATCATTTATAGAATGTTTTTATGTAGAAGTTGCTTTCAAACATTTTACTTCATGTAGAAACCTTAAGGTTTTTCTTAGAAAAGGATGAATTGACACCAAGGAACACTGATTTTTTTCCCCCATAATCTTATCTGTCTCCCCTCCACACAAACATATTTGTTCTCTTTTTACATTGACTAGGAATATAGTCAAGTGGCAGTTTGAGAAAATATTGTCTCAAGCTCCCAACTCTGCCTACACCGTAGGAAAAAATAAATGTGTAACTAGAATGTGATGTGTAATACATGTAGTCCAGACAGCAGAAATGTATCTAGGTTTCCCCAAATCTGTGAGAAGGAGTAGAAGAAAGAAACCCAAGTGACTCTGTGTGACTGAGTACATGATGCTCATTTAGGCAAAAGCATGTTGGATGGTATTATTATCTCCTGGTATTCTGAATGGTACAATTTCTGTTGGGAGATTTATCAGTGCACAGGTCCTGCATCAGAGGGGTCCTTCAGCACCACATGAGACTGGCACTGCCTCCTAAACAATTTTTCTTTCAAATAGTAAGTTGTCTAGGAGGAGGAAGAGAGCAACATTTTTTACTCACATATAATTTCAACTTTTTTTCAATTTTATCCTGTTTTAAGGTCACTGCCTTTATGTTGTAATAGACTTTTTTCCAGGTACCTTTTAGCTCTGGGTTTGTTTTGAACTGTCCTCCTGATTAACACTAAGTGTACTGTTCTCCCACTCTTATCTTCACACTTCTTATATGCTGTTCCTTATGCTTAGAAATCTTTATTCTCCATGCCAAATATCCTCCCACTCTATATTCACATTCCTCCTTTAAACTGAATTTCCTTAAAGTCTACAAAAATTAATCTGCAAATTAAGAAATATAGCAACTATGCCTTGAGATCTGTCTTCTGATCATCAGATTTGCTGCTGTTGGCTGAATTCTTTAACTTATGCATAATACTGAATAAATCAGGGATTCATTTTTCCTTGATATCAAATGTACCATCTTTTTCACTATATAAATTTTTAAAATTTTATTTTAAAGTACCTCAAAGTTGATCCCAACTGGTTTCCTAGAGGCCACCTGGCTGAGCAGTGCCTTTTGTTGTCTTCTTGCTTTTCCAGCTGAAAGCCCACTGATGGAAAAAAAAATGAGGTCAGTAAGACATCCTTCTTGTAGGAGAGCTGAGTCTAGTATCTTAGGTACAGACTTAACCAGATAAAAGTACCATTTTGGAGTTCTGTCTCAAGAATATTTGTTCAAAGGAAAGCCCCAGAATGAATAAAAACTGCGAGTGAACCAGAACATATTTTTTTTCTGAACTTGTATGCAGTTCTTAAAACCATTTGCTTTCACAGGGAGGTTGTGCTGCTTATAATCTCATTTCCTTACCTTCTTTTTAGTGCTAGATTAAAAAAACCCTGAAAATAAAGAATTTGCATCTAAGCCACAGTAATTTATAAAAGTTTGATTCATACAGCATTAACTCCTACTTGCCCCTTTAAAAAAAAAAATGGAATTGGGAAATTTTCAGGCTGTATAAAATAGGGTTACCTTAAAAGAAATAAATTTTTTTAAAATTTGGGTCTAAAAAGCTAGTGAAATACTGCTCCTCAGTGTTTCTAAAATATGTACATTCTTCATCTGTTTGCAGATCATCTGCAGCAAAAAATTCAGCCTGGAATTCTTGCAAAACAAAAAAAGTTAATGTAAAGCCACTCCTCCAGATGCTTTGCTGCAAGAGAAGTAAATCTAAACACTGACTGCTAACAAAACAGAAACTGTAAAAACATTGCTAAAACAAATTAAGCTGACACTTTACAGACAGAAAAGTACTATTTTCAAACACAGTTATGATCTTTTAGTAAGTCTTAAATTTCTATTTAGCTATGTTAAAATGATTGTCTGTGAGTTAAACAGATCCAATTGCTTTTTCTCTTTATGTATCAAGGAAAAGCTGAAGCTGGGACCACAATGGATCCTCTAGGAGTTAAGTACAGAACTCCTAGAATACATTTTCCACTTAACCCTTTTGGAGTTAGTTTTCAGATTTCCTTAAACCCTGATGTAAGTTTTTGATACATAACCAAACGAAATGCCTTGTTGTAGGGGTTGGTCTTGTTGATAATGGAACAGCATCACCTTTCACCCCCAAACCTTTTGGTTTTCAGTCTCAACAGTGTCATAACTACCCATTACTGGAGATATTCTCCCAGGATGCATGTCAGGCTGGACATGCATCCAAACATTTTACTTTCTGCCTGACCTAACTTTTCCTTTCTCTCATTCAAGCAGATTATTGAAAACCATCTAGTTTTATGTGTTCCTGAGCTATGAGGAAAACAGGAAGCAGAAAAGGAGATTCTTTCCTGTCAGACTGCTCCATAAATCAAGTCCTACATGTGTAGCTTGTAGTTCCAAGGAAGTCTGTAACCACTGAGTTTGAGGGAAGATTTTAGAAATTCTATTTTCCTTCAGCTTTTGCTAGTTTCTTACTTTAGAATATTTTTGTGACAGAATTATTCACATTTTTCCCTTGTCTCTGAGGCTGCAACCTGGAAGTGTTCTGATTGTCAAGAAGTATTACTGAAGTCACCCAGAAATCTCAATACTCAGGAATTAATCTCAGAATAAGAGCAGATCCTTTGAATTCACTGAACAGTGAACATGAACAGTGGTTGCATGTACACTTTGCATGCCCCAGTGGAATTGTTCTGTATCCTAAAAACAGAAACACCACTTTGTCTTCCAGGTTTTATCTTGTGCAGTTGTATGGATGTTAGTGTGGGTGGAACTCAGACCATGAAGGATGTCACAGAGGTGCCTTATGTTAGTCCTGGGGCTATGGCTCTGTGGTTTGGTAAATTGGCTGAAGCAGGATCTTAATATCTTGCAAACTTGAGTATTTAACATCAACAACCACTCTTTTGTCATAAAAATGAGATGCAGTAGGAAACTGCTAGTCAATTTTTTTCCTTTGTTGCAGACAATAAGGAAAATGTCTTCCAGTTTCCACGTAGGACCTTTTGTCACAAAGGGCAAGAATGTACATGAGTCAGCTTCAGTTGTGGGATTTTTTTTCCTTTTCCCAGTAAATGTTCCTATTATACAAAGATCTTGGAGTCCTAATGCAAAATTTCTAAGTGTTTCTATTAAGATATTCTGGATCTGTTTTTAGGGGGTTTGTTTGTTTTGTTGTGTTGTGGTTTTGGGTTTTTAAAATTTTAGGGGATAGTTAATCTATGCCAACAAACTGTGTATCTTAAGCTATAATTATGCTCTGTCTTTGAAAACACTTTTGTGATACAAACATAAGAAAAACACCCTGTTTTGCTCAGATTTTGCTTGAAGGAAGTTTACTAGGTCTTAAGTACTTCAAAGCTGCAAAACCTCGAAATGTTACGTGAATTCCATCTATTTTTACAGCTAGGAGTAAGGAGTCCAAAAGGAGTCCAAAAAGGTACCTTTTAAATTTGGTAACATTTTACAACCACTTTATAGGGCAACAAAGAAAAAAGTTACAAAAAGCCACTCAGAATTCTGCAGTTCAGCTGCATCCATGAGCAAGCAACTCCTGTTGTTGACAAATGAGACTTGACCGCAGGCAGCGTGAGGTCAAGAAATATTAATAAAATGCTTTCTTAACTGTTTATTTCTGCTCTTTTTTGTGTCCCCTTGTTGAGATGTGACAGAGCATTTGGGGTCAGGTGCCCAGCTGTCAGTGGGGATGGAGTAAAGCACCTTTCTCTGAGCCTTCGCTGATGGACTCAGCCCTGACTCAGCCAGGGGAAGTTAACTGATTATACTAAACTTTCTCTACTATGGTAAAATAAGTTGCAGAGAGAACACACTGAAAGCCAAGGGCCTCTAAATACTTTTCCCTTTTATGGAATAGAGCTCCCAGATCTCCATTTCCTGGAGATTGTACTCTAAGCTTACACAGTGGTAAAAGAAAGTTCTCTGCATTCACTGATCTGTATCTGACTACAAATTTGAGCTCGGGGGATCATTTTTTTCCTAACTATTTTAAGCAGTAAGTTTATAATAACAGACCAAAATGTTAAAAAGCACTCCATCCTCTCTTTTATTTTTTTCTTTTTTTTTTTTTTAATTTAGATTGTCTCCACTTAGTGTGGGAATGAGCAGAATTTGGTGACTTGGATAGGTAATTTGTTTGTGTTCTTCTAACTCATTTTGTAGGTGCACAAGGCTCGTGCATACTGAGATTGTAGATCTTCACCCATATCCACTCTGCCTGTGACATGTGAGTTAATCTCTACAAGTATTTAATTTAAAAAGATAATTTGGAAGCTCTTGCTATTTCTGAAAGAATGGAGTTTTGGAGGAGATAATTTACTTTGATAAAACACTACAATAATGTAATGACATCCTTTGATAAGATAGATGCGGGACAGACAGAGCTTGATCAATGAAGAAAAAAATTAAATAAAAACAGAAATAACAGGATCTTGAAATTATCTCAGTGCCTAGGATGCTAATATGTGCTTATGCACCTTGACTGTTTTTAAAGTGCAGGTGTGTTTTTAATCTCTCTTTTCAGTGTCTTCAGGGCCAATAGTTACAGGTATTTCAGTTGGTACCTCCCTGTATTGCACATATTGTTAACATATCATTTCCTTCAACTGAAACAAGTTTGTGCTTGTGGAAAGGAGACAAAGCTGGCAAAGCTAATGGTAGCATGATTCCAAATGCTGTTCAGCTGGTAGGTGAGCCAGGCTTAGAACCAGGCTAGTCATGCCCTCCAGACCCTAGCTCAGGGTTCAGTAAGGCTGTCAGCTGGTTTTGTAAATAGAGGTGTGAATTTCTGTAAGCTCCAAGGCTGCACTGTGCCCTAATGCTCTGCTGAAAAAGAAAAAATGTACCTTCCAGTGACATAAATTTTCCAAGGAATTTTTTTATTTTCTATCTACATTTTTGAGATGCAGATAAGCTCCTCTAATTCTTGTAGTGTGTTCTCACAAAGCCCCCTATTTCTATGCATTTTGACTCCATGTGACATTTACTGGGGCTGTTTTCATTGCCCAACTAAAGAGGCATAAGGTCACTTCAGCAGTGATAGAAGAACATTTATTCACTAATATTTAAGTTTCCATCATTTCTTTGCCTTTCTTACCAGTATAGAAGGCAGTAATTGATCAAAAAATGGCAGAACTCCTTGCAGGGCATGGTATATCCATTTGCATTTACAATATATTATATCTGTGCTGGGTAAGCATCATAGTCTTTAAAAAATCTGGGCTACTGATTTTAAGAACCCTGCATAGGTTAAAACTAAGCTTTTAAACTGGAAGTTAATAATTTTAGAGTTCTAAATCATATAGTTTATTAATTGAACTGCATCCTTTTACTGAAATACCAAAATGCAGTACCCCTCTCTTTGGCAGTGTAGTGGACTGCAGTCAAGGTGTGCAAAGATGGTGTCTGATTTAAGAAGCCTAAGGATATGAATAATTATGTGCAAGCTTTCATTGCTCCAATGTAGTCCTCAGCACTGGGGTTTTCTGGAGTGATATTAGGAAAAAATGGAAAGTCAGAAGAAGAAAATTTCCTACTGATCAGCACAGAGATTTGAAGCTTATTCCTATTTGCAATATAGCTCTGTAAGGAAATCAGAGTAGGGTTATAATTGTGTCGGAGACAGCCCGAACTCAGTCCACTCCAAATCTGGGGGTTGTTAAGGTGGCAAAAATAAATTCATCTTTCTACCCTCCGTTTTCCCTTGGCTGTACTTTCTGTGCTGCATCTCTAGGACAACACAGCTCAGGATTTGTGCCTTTCTATTCTTAGACAAGCCTGCTGATTTATTTCTTTTTCTTTTAAAGTTTCTTTGCTTTTTAGATCTGAAAAATGAACTGAAACTTGATGTGCTTAATAGCTCTTTCTTGTTTCAAGATAAGTTGCATTACTTTTTTAAGTTTCATATGTACTAAGAACTCAGCTAAGACTGGGAATAAACCACTTTGGTGCAATAGCTTCTACAATTCTATGTAGGACTGCAAACATGCTTTGGCCATGACTTGAAACATTCCTGATTTTTCAGGCCCAGCATTGGGTTGAATGTATCAGAACCATAATAAATTCATAAGGCAAACAGTAAGAGGGATTAGATAAACAGATTTATATTTTCTCTTTTTTTTTTAATTTGAATTTGAGTTCTTGCAAACTCAGAAATTGTGTAGGATTTTGTTACAGAGATGAAAAGCAAGTCTATGTCCCTTTTTTTAGTTACCTTGCTTCCATCTCATCTTTATGTGTTGCTAATAGTTGGTGACTGGGTTTGATACAAAAAACCTTAATTGTTGAAACACACAGATGTTCAGTGCTACTGCTATCTGTCTAATCTGTGGATTTATTAAAATGTACATAGTCATAAATATGTCTTTTCCATCCTATTAGGGACTTTGTTTTACCTTAATAACCATATTTAAGGATTTTAGTCATAGAAAGGTTCCTCTACTCTTACTTGAAGTCAGAGGTGGGTAAATTCATGATACAAACATGAACTACCACTTTTGTAGAGTTAGAAAATCATCTCTAACAGGTACAACATGTCTAGAAAAGCCTGAAACATGCTGCCCCTACAGCATACACTGCTCTGAAAAATCTTTATGCCCACTGTTCAAAAAGAGTCTGTATCTTGGTCTTCATAATGATGTCACATGTGCTGCATCTTTTTCAGAGTTGTTATCGAGGAGCTGCAATGATATATTACTTTTTCCTGAACACACCAATACTTGTGTAGGATCATTTTTACAATCTATTTGTTCTGCATTAAAGTTCATGTGACATGGCCTTGTATTTCTCTTCTAGTAAGAGAGAAAATTAAGTTTCCAACATAATGTGAAATAAACCTAATAAAAGCATAAGTGTTAGCTGCTTCTGTAGTCCAAAGTTTTCACACATTCTGTAGGTTTTGCAACACAGTTTCTTCTGTGAGAGCTGAGGTGAGGCACTTGTCACTACTAAGACTGCTTCAGTGTTTCTTGTGAATGGTTTTGCCTATTTTGCTTTTATTTTAAAGCAACAGATGTATTATGACAAATATAATTGGCGACCTTAATAAACCAACATGTTCCTGAATACATTTCTTTGCTCACCCCTGAAATGGAAGGGAAAACTGTGGCAGGTTAATTTACAATGCAGTGGTCAGCAGTTCCTAGTGGAGACAGCAGGGTGTGCACCAGGTGGTCTCAGCTGTGTGTGTGTGACCTGCAGGCACCGCTGGGGAGCACACTGATGTACTGATGAGCACACTGATGTACTGACAAGGACAGCTCCCTGATTCCTGGGCAGGTGTCACAGTAAGTATTGCAACCCACCCACTGCTACTGTAAGGACTGATTTGTGCTTTGCACTGCTGATCCTCAGACTTTGGTACAGGCTTCCATGCTGATGTTATCCTTGTGAATGCAGTACCTCCCCTTTACACTAATAATGAGAATTTTCTCAGCTAATAGGTAGTGATTTTTTTTTCCCCCTCTTTGGGCATTTCTGCTCTTTTGCTTCCAAAGTGTCTTGCACCTTGTTGTCTTGTGCAGAGGTACACCTAGTCTTTGCACAGTTCACCTTGCTCAAAGGAGAAGTGCCACCCTCTAGGGTTCCAGTTTTGGTCTCTGAGGTCAGAGACCATGCTCTGTAGCATTAAGGCTATTAGTTACTAAAAGGCATATTATGGAAGAGATGACTGAGAATGGACCCTAGCAATGTCTGTCAGTATCTGAAGGGAGGTGTCAGAGGATGGATCCAGACTCTGCTTGGTGGTGCTGAGCAACAGGACAAGAGGCAAGGGCAGAAACTGATGCACAGGAAGTTCCACGTGAACATGAGGAAAAACTACTTCCCTGTGCAGGTGGTTGTGCACTGGAACAGATTGTCCATAGAGGCTGTGGAGTCTCCCTCACTGGAGATAATCAAGAACTTTCTGTATGCAATTCTGTTCTATGTGCTCTGGGATGACCTGGCTTGAGCAGGGAGGTTGGACCAGATGACCCTGTGGTCCCTTCCAACCTAAACCATTCTGCTGTTCTGTGATATCCAGAATGCTGTTTACTTCTTAGAGGATATTTAGAGAAGGTAGTTTGGTCACATCACAGTGACAAAAGGAAAATTGTAAAATGGAGGAAAGAGATGGAAATATCATCAAGAACGGAAGGTTGTCTGTTTTGAATGCATTTGCTAAGTTATACTTGACCTTGAAAGCTTTAGTTAATAAAACACAAGATAGCATTTTTAATTTAAACCTTAATACTGTTTGTTATTGTAAAGTGATCTCAGTTTTCGAGCATAGAGTTTTAAATGGATTTGATTTGTATTTTTGGCATCTAACCCAGCCTGCAGATCACGAGGCCTCCCAGCGCTTATGCCTTCAGGCTAACTTGAAACAGATACTGCCAGCAGTGCATGGTCCTCTTAGTCCACATTGCAGCTCCACGTGCTTCACGCTCCCCACCATGCCAACCTTACCTGAAGACAAGGGACAAGCAAAAGAGGCCCAGCACAACAATTCTCCTCCAGCCAAAGTAAGCTCTCTTACTGACAAAGGTGTTTTCTGACACTTGCTGGAAACCTGAGGCTGAAACCTGTTTGTGTATATTTAGGAGTTTATAAAATCAAATCTATTCGTTGCTCTGTATTAGGGTGTTTTGCTTAATTGATGAAGCTATGAATGATCCTTCAATTCAATCCTTAGAGTTCCTGAAATATTTTATAGCCTAAGGGATGAGAACTTAAATTGCTAAAGCAGTTGTTTATCATTTTGATCTGGAGGCTTATAAATGGTTCAGAACTGACAGACATATATCAAAGATGTCCAAAAATGTCCTTTCTGATGTTATTAAAGAAAACTTTAAACTTTGAGAACAGAACTTGGGCTTGCACTTCAACAACTAGTGTTGTTTTTACAGATATAGAGGATGTTATGCAACCCGTGTGTGTGAAAGATGGAAGTGAGCTTTTTTGGTTTGTAGTCTTTCTCAGTGCTTTATTTGCCACAGCAGTAGATGAACATACACTGGAACTATACAGAGGCAGGTGGGTGCTCCCCAGGCATATTCATCAGTTTGCTTCAAATTTGTGTGGCATCTACATGTTTTTACATGTTTTCTTTCCAGACAAATATAAAAAATCAGTAACAGGTGGGTCTTCCCCCTTTTCAGTAATCTATACCACAGGTAAAAAGTAGCTTTAGGTTTAAATAAACTGGGGTTGGATTTTTTTTCAGTTGTTAGCTTAGCTGAAGAACCTTACTGTGATTAAGAAATCACAGTTTATCCAAATCATTCATTTTTATGCAAACTGGTGTAAAGAAAGAGAGGATTTATAGTCTGGCACATCCTCAGTTAAAAATGTGACACTGTCATTGGGTTTGAGGACACTACATTCCAGACTTTAGCTGAAAACATCCGCCACTTTAACATTGTTGGAAAATATTGCCTGCAGTGAGCTCTGCACTGATTTGTCCTGCCTTCCTTCTAAACTGCACATGGTGCTGAGTGTTAATTTCCTGCTTTAAGATAAACACCCCAGCTGGATTCAAGTTCATCAAGACTACCATCTGATAACATACATTAGCTCAAGAAGATTTTGTTGGGGTTTTTAAACTCACCTATGTGAGAAGTACTTTAGTACAAAAGACTTGCTGTATAAAGCATACCCAAAGATGAAAAATACAAAAGTCTAGTGGACATCAGTGATTCTAACCCTGAATGTGCTTGTCATATGGGAGAAATGAAAATTTCCAACCTCCTAATATAAAAGCATTAAATTTTTAATACATTTTCCAGGCCTTTTAGACATAGGTCTTAAATAAACTATGGTAATGTGATAGTTCATTAATCAGTTGACTGTGCAAAATTCTTCATTTTAGACAAATTGAAATTTTTAGGCACAAAATTGCAGTGGAGTGATTTTAACCAACACACTACTCATAAGCCTGCTTAACATTTGCCACTAGCCAATGTTGTGAAAATTTGATCTTGTTCATAGCTGTTGTCACTCTTGGCTCTTGCTGCAGGTCAAGTTCTACAGCATGACTGTAAGTCACTCTGAGTAAAACAGCTTATTATTGTGTGATAAGGACTTACAAGCAAGGAGAGGGCATCAGAAGGAACTAAAAGCTGGTGATTTTGTTTTCTGCCATTGAACAAAATTTTCCAAGTTTGGAATTCCATCTCATCTAAAGTGCTGTCTGGAGTCTGACAACTTCCTCGTTCTGTTCTAGGATATTCTTCCCCACCTGTTCTCTGCATGCCCAAATGCACTCAGATTGCAAAACACTTCTGACAAAAAGAAAATGAACCTTACATCACATGTAGCTTTCTGCATGCTTCAAGTATGATCATGCTTTTACATGATGGGAAGACCTGTGTTCTACGTCTCAAATTCATTTTGAGAAAACAAATGTGGATTTTCATTTCAGTATTTCTTACAGCAGCCTGTGTTTTTCTGAAGTTTAGTCCAGACTTTTAATTAATATCTAAAAATATGGCCAGGTGGCAGAGGGTTTTCTTTTTCCTGTTTTATTTTTCTTTCCTAAGTGGCTTAAAGAATTCAGGTGTTATACAGTAAAGCTCTGTCATCTGACTGTCTGGCATGGTAGGTCTTTCAGCATTGTATTCCTTCTCCCCTCACCATCCCATTAATGTAAAAATCATCTGGATTTGTCTAGATTATAAAAATTTCAAAAGCACATTCTCTATAAGCTTAATGAGGGCCTGGTAGAACTTAACAGCCAGAATGTCTGGTGGTTCTACCTTCACCCTGCGAATCCCTGATCCTTTTGGCTGTTCTGTTATGGACCAAACTGTGCCACCCTCTCAGCCTCCCTGCAAGTCTGGATGGCTCCTGGTCACCCTTGTGGAGCAGTTCCCAACTGAGTCAGTTTTACCCTACATTTTTGGAGAGGGGAGGGCTTTGGACAAAAAGGAATCAAAGGCTTGGGTAGCAGGGAACCACTGGTAGTAGGAGATGAGGCAACTCTTGGGAATAGCTGAGGAGCAGACGTGTCTGGAAGCTACTGAGGGGGCAGAGTTAAAGACACACAAATGGGAGGGTGATGGAAATCTTCTGTGTCATCTCTGTGCAGTTGTACCACTGTGAGGCAGCTTAAGCTTCCTGTTAAAGGTTCTCTTCAAGGGCTGTGTTGAGCAGCCTGAGCACTCCTCAGTCTGTAACAATTCCTTTTGATTGGAGCCAGCTGGCCCTGCAAAGAGCTTCCAGCTCTGGCTCTTCCTGCCACTCTCCTGGACAGCAGAGGTTTGGACGATGGGGGCTGTGAGGTTTCGCTTGCGTAGATGCTGAACTCTTACAGCTGCTGACCAGGATTAATGTTTTCTACCTGACCAGAACTAGCCTTGGCTGCCTGTTTTTTTTACTTCTCTCTCTCTTTTTTTTTTCTTTTTAATGAGCTGTTTTTAGAGTCCTAAAATGGGCTTGAGTGACTTCAAGGCTGATGTTACATCATTCAAAAGTTTTTGCTTTTTGGCAGTCATGAGAGTAGTATAAACACTGTGCATGTGTATTCAGCTGCTTTGCCCTATTAAGCAGGGGAGTCACCTGAAGTTTTGTCATTGACAAAATATATTGTTACTTTTTAACATTTTCAAGGATATTACTAAAAACTGCTTTCAAGATATTGTCATAAAATGTAACTTGTGCATTTGAATCACATATGCTTTGGGATTCTGACATTTTCAGAATTACAAGGATATTTTTCCTAAATTTAAATCTTCACAGTGTTTTCTTGGCATGTTCCCCATCCTGCTCTCCTGTGACTGACAAAGTGAACTTGCCAAGGAAGTTCATATGAGAATTATGAGTTTGGAAGTGTAGAGCTGCTTGAAAAAAATTTATTTTAGTAAAAAAGATGCTATTTACAGTAGAATCAAGAATCCTAAATCAGGTGTCCAAATCAAGACATATTTCATTGCCTTTGAGAGGTAGAAGTGTTATGCTATGTATTTTAATATTATACCATTTTCCAAGTACTTCTAGAGTCCTTTGACTTGATCAGAAAATACATTATTTCAAAAAGAATAAAATACAGGTCTGGGAGAGAGATTTCAAGGAGTTCTATGGTAAATGATAGACATTAGCAGTCAAATAAGAGTCAGCTTCCTTATGGACTAGAAAGAATGGTTTAGGATGGAAGGGACCTTAAAGGTCATCCAGTTCCAACTGCCCTGTTATGGACAGGGACACCTTCCACTAGGCCAAGTTGCTCAGAGCTCCACCCAACCTGGCCTTGAACACTTCCAGAGTCTAAAATTGACTTGTTAAACTGTGACTTATTACATGCTTTGTTCTATTAATGCCTAAATTAGTGCTATTGCAAAAGCTTTTTCTTACCTGCATTACAAATTTCTTGTGAAGCTTCAGGATGTAGTTTCAAGAAAATTGTACACTTTAAATAACAAACTAAAACAAAACATTCACATATATCAGTGCCTAGCAGAAGCAATTAGGATTTGAGAATTTACAAACTATTCTTTAGATTTTACAAGTCACTTGACAGCAGTCCACTCCCACTGATGGGAAGCTTTCCCTCCAGCTGTTTTTTTGGTTTTAATCTGAATACAGTACTTGGGGTAGAAGTAATCATTTTCTTACCACATATGGGATATCCACATTACTTTATGTCAACTTGATGCATCTCCATTTGTGATATTTCACAGGAAATGGACTCCTTTTCTTCAGCTGAGTGGTATCATTATGCAGAAGGTGTGGCATTAAGTTATTGAGGCAAGGTCTCATATTTTTAAGCAGGCAACCACGTATTAATGTTCAGTACCAGCCTGCCAGTTACTTTTAGCACCTAAAAATTATATTTTATTTTACTAAAATAATATTTTTTAGAAATAATGTTTCAAAGTAATTTGAGGGAAAACCATGTGGGGCTCTTAACAAGATAACTTTACATTATTTTCTGGGGTTGGGGGTATCATGTGTACACTTAATACTGTGTTTATTCAAGCTTTCATTATGTATTATGATCATTTGGAGGGTTTGTGTGCTTAATTTAGCCCTGTTATACAGAGCTGCTTTTCACTCTTGCATTCAGCTCATAAACTCACTGAACTCTTGGACATGTACTTCACCAGGAATGGTTTGCTGTGTGAAAAACCAGACTGTCTGCCTTTTTAAAGCTTTCTCATTAGCTCCATGCTTATTGAATTTAGCCTGCATGCATTAAAACTTTTTAAAGAAAACAGATATTTTGCTGGGTTTATAACTGCTGGGTTTCCATAATCTCTTTTGAGTAATTTAAGTATAGCCTCTAATTCACATTTGTTCTATCAAATTACAGCTAATTATCTCTTATTTCAATTACTTTTTCTTTTAGGTAAATTGAGAAATACGCATTGTTTTCCACACAGAGAGTTAATGTTCAGTGGTTTGAATTTCTGTTTAACTTCATTTTTACATTTATCACACACCATTCAGGACACAACTGTTGAAGGGACAACATGCAGCACACCTTCTATTGTTCTTCCAGAGAATGCTGTCACGCCAGATGTAGAAATTGATAAAAATCTGGTTAACAGGTACTATATAATACATTACCAATCCACCCATAAATTCCAGAGGCTGTGTTTCTAAAACACTGCTCCGAAATATATGTTGCAAGAAAATATTATTGCTGTATCTCTGTGATTTGGTCATATTGCCTTTGCATTTTGAGGATGGGGGTGGAGAAACAGGAATGTAATTGAGACTAAAAGAGTAGAGTTACACAGAATACTGAGCCTGAAAACCCCACTCACTGAGTTGGACAACTTAAATACCTAGTGTGAACTGTAATACAATGGGGTTTGAAGCAGTTTTGGGCCCATTCACATAGATGGGACAAGAATAGCACCTCGAGGTTAAGCATATGTGAAAGTAAGTCATTGAATAGAAATAGTAATCCTGTTTGAAGCTGAAAACTTCAATTCAGTTTTGAGCTGAATTAGGGTTATAATATTTACTCTGATAAAGCATACTTCCTGACCTAGGCTTTTTAATTTTATTGACCTGCCACTAAACTTAAAATATGGGAAAAAAAATCAGAAAATATATTTCATAAATCTATAATTTGTTTGTATTTTTAAAAGTGTGCTTCTCCAAACTTCCAGATTAGTTTAGAGTCAGAATTTATATGCAGCCCTTCAAAAGCAGAATTATTTGCAGGATCAGTATTTACATTTCTGCAGTTGTTTGACACTTTTACCTGGTTTGAAGTTTGGAAAGAACTTATGGCAGTGTCAACGTGGGAGCCTAAGGAATTATTTCAGCCATAAAATTTAGTTTAAGAAGCAGTAACAATTCAGAAAGACTAATTTTTTTGTTTGTTTTTTTGGGGGGTTGGGTTTTTTGCTATATACCATTCTTACATGATTTTTAAGTCATAGTAATAATCTAAAGAAATGTAGGTTTTTTTCTGAGAAATCAGGTTCACAGTGGATGAGATTAATAGCAAATTTTAGAACTCCTTTGTCAGATCAATTTCTGCAATTTTCCTTCTTTCTGCAATCTCCTCCATTTTCCAGTTGTTTGGAGATGAGAGGAACTGCAATAAATGCTTCTTGTCTTCATTTTTAAATCAAAGGGCTTTCTTTTTAATAATAACTTTTAATAGCCAATTAGGACCTTTTTTGGTGCCATGCTCCATAATTTTTGTTCATTCACTTTTTTCTCTAGGCCTCGGAGTCCTCATAGGAGACATTCGAACCGTGCCACCAGGAATTCAACAAGTTCACTGACTTCTGTTGGTGAGAAGTGATTATTCATTTCAACTAGGATGTATCCTCAGAAAATGTGACATGCAACAGAAACCTATATAGAGAGTCTGACTGTATTGACCACAATTTTTTTCTCTGTGCACACTGTGTAATGCATGCACAGGGGATACTGCTGGGATGTTGAATTGTGATCATGAGTTTGTAACTGCACACAGACCAATTCAGAGAAATGCACACATTGTTCTTTCAGAAAGTTGTTAATTGGTGCATTAGCTTAATGTTTTCAGAAGGCTCAACACATACATGCTTTATTTCTTGTAGAATACAAAATACTGGTTTTGCTATACTTGAGCTTCTCTTTTGCTGGCACAGGGGAAGTGTCATGCGAGGTCTGTCTCTCAAACTTCCAACACACAAATCTGAGTTTAAACCAAAGCAAGATATTTCACTGAAAATAGATTGCTTTAGAATGTTCAATCTGTAAGTATGGTTTTTGACATCTGTGAAATTGAACTAAATTTAAGGACATTAAAGCCAAAGGACTTCTCCCTCCCCCCCAAAAAATCAATCAAAAACCAATAGTGAAAGAACTCCACACCCACAAACAAAAAACTCTTGAGTTTTTGCTGCTTGCTTACATCCTTAGCTTTTCTGAAAACTGATGGTTCTGTAATGGCTCTTGTCAATTTTTAAAATATTTTTCTCATATTACCTGATGACTTTCCTCCCCCTCATCCAAGCTGTTCTTTAGATGCTCATAAAAGCCGTTTATACTGACTCATACAGAAAGGGCCTTTCTGACAAATGCCTGCCACCTTTGCTTCATCATGGGCTGGAGAATTGGAAAAATTGATGCTCAAAGTTTAGTGTTTTCAACCAATTTAAATGCCACAGATTAATGAAGTGTTAAATTAATTGTTAAAACTGTTGTGCATAAATCTTTGCTTGGTGAGTTTGTGGGTTCTTAGCCTTGAAAAACTCAACATGAAAATTTCATGAAAAAACTCAGTCTGCAACAGAAGTGCCATTACTGTTAGTTGAGATGGATCTAATGGCACTTTTGTTTAGAAATGAGAAAAACTGCATTGGAGACACAGCTGGAAAAGCCAGTTTTACATATTCAGAGAATTTTTGATCACAGTGAATTAATCTTAGTGCGTTACCTGTGGTTTTGAGGACTTGCTGTAAACTTGAGATTGTAACAACATAAGAAATGAGCAGACGTCAGTTTTTTGTCACATGCAAGCTCAAAGCTAAATTTATAGGTATAAATTTACAGGTTTGTTTTGAACTTGTTACTCTCACATGCCACAATATGCCTGGAAATGGAAGGTCCAGCTCTAATTCTGATATTTTGTACACAGACAACAGCGGTCATGTGATTGATCTGGTGAATGATCCACTACCAGATGTCAAAATATCAGAGGAAGACAAAAAGAAGAACCTTGAATTGTTAGAAGAAGCAAAAAAAGTGAGTGAGAGGTTCCTGACACGCAGAGGCAGAAAGTCAAGAAGCAGCCTTCCAGAGTCACCCACAGGTAGGGGCAGATCCTGAAAACCAGATTTTATATTCTCCTTCAAACATCTGTAAAGGCAAACATCTACTGTAATCTATACATTGCTGCTGCTGACATACACTTGGTTAATTTGAAGGTCAGAATCCCTCATGTCCTCCACAAGGTTCCACATAAAACACCAATGACCCATCCATGTACTCAGATGTGTCAGGGTAAAATGGTGTCAAGTTACACTGCAAACAGTGTAACAAGAAAACATGAAGTATTTCTATTGAAAAGTGAAAAATGCTCACAAATCGTTGTTTAAATGAAATTTTAGTGGCTAGATTCATCCTGCTGAAAAAACATTCCCTCCAGACACAATTACACTGCCTCTTATTTTGAACATAGCCATAAACCAAGCTAAATGGACCAGATCTTCCTTTAAAAACAGCAGAATAAAATGTTTTGTTCTAGAATGTCAATTGAAATTACTTTTCCTTTTATATGAAGTGTTTGAAAACTGGAACAAAATGCCATTTAACCACAAAATAGGACTTTCATTTTGCTTTGAAATGCCAATTCAAACAAAGTTCTGTCTTAAAATTGGCCTGACACTCTCTGGAGGAAAAAAACCCCCCACAACTGTACATCACCTCTTTTTTTTTCCTAAATTCCTCATGAATCTTCTCTTGTGCTGCATCTCCTCAGTGCTTACAGTATCAGAAAACTGAGGAGAACAAGGATTCCCTATATCAATAGAAATTAATCCATTTTTGACAAGTATAAGACATGAAACATACTCTAAACTCCTATTTGGCAAGTACAACTTGGCAATTAAAATGACTTGTCAGGTTCTGGACAAACACATGACTGATGACTATCATATTGATGTTTTAATCTCATCTGAATTCTAAAAATACAGAAGGTACAAGCCTAGAAAGTAAAATCACCTTTTCATTTTGTTTTTGTCTTTGTTCTAATGAAGCAGTTTCCCCTACTCTTAGTCCTAAAGTTTCACCCATTGCAACTTGGAGCAACTCTCTCACTCTTCCACTTCCATCAGGTAAAATGGTCATGAATCATTAAGGGAGAAAAAGACCTCTAAGGTCATCAAATCCAATCATTTGCAGGCTCAAACTTTAACTTATAAAAGCTCACCAAAAATGTATTCGTTTAGTATTTCTTGAGAAGAGCAGATTGAAGCATCTAGTCCTGAATATGATAAAGCTCCTGAATGCATACAAAATATATTTTTGCATATAGATATTTTTTATTATATTTTTATTCCTGTGATGTTGCAAGTTCGTGTGTTCTGGTTTTTTAAATTTTATCAATAACAGTTTTGAGAAGCTTTAATGATGTTTCATTTGCTATGTGTTTGATTTTTTTTTTTTTCCTTTTTAATAGTATTTTTGTCATTTGAATTTTTGTCCTTCATGTCTTATGGGAAACTGTGCACATACGTGTTTGTTAATGCTATAGTAGTAAAAATTTTGAGCAAAATATCAGGCTATGCTAATTATGTGTGTATCTTTCAGGGTCTGATGCATGCACAACCACTAGTATTGAGTCAGTATCTCCAGGGCAGGTAAGAGCTGAATAGTCTGTGCAATAACCTGGTTATTACAGTATTATATTATAATATGCTGCCCTTTTAGTCCCTGATAAAAATTATATGTTTGGAATACCATTTTATATACCAAAATTGGATTACTGGTATTTTCTCTGTACAGCAAGGGGCAGATAAATATTTACTCTGAAGACAGAAATCCATGAGGTAACAAGAACTGAAAGATGATAAAGATCTGTTAATTGTAGAAAATAGAAAAAGATCCAGTATCCACTGGATCCATTTATTTATATCCATTTATTTTTTCATAGATCCACTAATCTATGAAAAAATAAATCCCTAAAGTTATTTCACAAATAAATACAACAAGCAATGTAAAAATTAAGAGATTCAAAGTTCAGCCATTAATATCTATATGTAATGTTTGTAGCATAGTTGTGAAAGATAACCTTGTAAAGCAGTTTTTTCATCCTTTTCTTGCTAGAATAACAGAATTGCAAAAGAGGATGACAGGCAAACTGCAGAGGTAAGTGTTTCACATTACAAGCTGAACAAGGTCTGCTGGTTTGTCTTAGCACACATATGACTTACTGATGGGACTAAAAATGCTGAAAAATGGTTCACAGAGTGAAAACAAAATTACACTGCTCTAAGAAATTATGAAGCACCTGCAAAAGAAGTAGAGGACAGTGGGCTTACCACTTGATCTTTCCATCCTATCATGCACCCTGAGCAGCTCAGTTAAAATCAATATACTAAATAACTTTATAAGTAAAGTAAAAATATCTAATATAGCCACTTTGGTGTATGTCAGTGGTTTAGACTTTCCATGACATTAACATGCTGAGGAGCTTGGCTTTAGGAGATTTGATGTAATGGACTCTGGAATGGGAGATGTTAACTCAAAAGTTCAGAGAGGAGATTTCCAATTCAGTATTCTTTAAGTGCCTTTTAAAAATGATTTCTTTTGTCAACAGCACATATTCAGAAGCAAATGTCACTGAAAAGGAAATGGCTTTTTACAATGAAAATCTGTTGTTGGGCAGGGGAAAAGAGGAATCTGGACTTGTTTCTCTGTTTCATGTGTGTCCCTGTACTTTCAGAATGCTGCAAAAGGATTAATTGATCGAAGGCAGAATGATCAAAGAAAGATTTCTCAGGGAAGGTTGGTTCCTCGTTCTGCTGGCTTTGAAAACTCCAAAGAGAAGCTCTCAGACCAAAAGGAAAACTTTGATCCACGTAAACATATGGATACTTTACCTAAATTCTCCCCTTCAGCGGGTGATGGTGGCAGAATGTCTCTTAATACTTGCATGAATGTTTGTGAAAATGAACTTGGAAAATCATTCCTCAAGAAAGGGAAAGAAAATGATGTTCCTTTAAGAACCCATCTACCAGGACCAGGAATAGGAAATATGGACTCAAAGCTAAAAATTCCTGTTCCAGAAATGAGGGACCATAAAGTTCCATGTAAACCAGAATTTAAACTGTGTGGACTGCGTCCTCCTTTATTACGGGCTGTGTCCTGGGATAGCTTGGAACCTGGGCAGAAAGAGAAAACCCCTTTAAAATTACCATCTGAGGAAGATAAAAGCTTTGTTGGTAATAAATCCAGCAATCAGTTAAAAGCATTCAAAGACCTTCAAATCCAAGTACAGCCAGTTCGAATGCAGAAGCTGACAAAGCTCAGAGAGGTAAATCCTGTCATCAGCTATATCCTGTTTTAAAAAGTCATTTTCATACCCTACTAAACTTCCAACATGTTTAGCATTATTTTTATCACTGCAAGAAACATACAGTGATAAAATGGGAAAGTTTCAGCATAATCAATACAGAATTGTATCATGCTTTTCCTTTGCAACTTTACTAAATTGTAACCTGTAAGTACATTCCATGGAATTACTCTATTTCTTAGTTCCCTTCAGATATACATCAAATGCACTGTGGTACTTTAATGTGTACATATGCATGTGCTCTTGCATGTTTACATTTGGAAGATCTCAGAGGACAGGAAATGGGTTTGTAATGATTAGTTGATTATTGAACCTTCTCAGAAAATGTCTCAGAGTGTTCAGAGCTGTAAAACTGGATGATATCTCTGACAGCAAGGGCAGGTAGAGCATGCCCAGACTTAGAGCTCCTAATTATAACGTGCTGCAAATTTGTCAGCTTCTAAATGAATGGACTTGGGCTGTATCTATAATATAGATCTATACTATCTATAATAGTATCTATTAAATAATTTGTTGTTAAATAATTTTCTAAATGATTAATGGAAGTTAAGAATTAAACCCTAAGAAAAAAAGCAGAAATTTCATTAAATGATAAACCACCAAAAGAAAGCAATGAGCATGTCTCTATTACTAATAATGACTTTTGAAAGAAAAAAAAAAAGGAGCAGCAGGTACTTTCCTGAACAGCCTAATAAGGATATTTTCCTTGACCCCCAGTAGTTAATATTTTAAGATGAATACAAGGCTGACAGGCAAGGACCTCAAATTCTGCACTTAATTCATTCCCATTGTATTGTTTGGGAAAGGCAGCTTCATTATTCATCTTTTCCTCTTGATATAGCACACATGGTGTGTATGTACTGGAAGTTTTGATTATAGAGACCCTTGGGCCATATAATTACAGGAGAAATTCTTCCCTGTGAGGGTTCTGAGGCCCTGGCACAGGCTGCCCAGAGAAGCTGTGGCTGCCCCATCCCTGGATGTGTTCAAGGCCAGGCTGGACAGGGCTTGGAGCAACCTGGGATAGTGGAAGGTGTCCCTGCCCATGGCAGGGGGTTTGTAATCAGATGGTCTTTAAGGTCCCTTTCAACCCAAGCCATTCTATAATTCTACCATTTTGAATGACCTAGAAGCTGTTAAGCACAAGTAAGAGAATAAAAAAATTATTGCAACATGATCTATAATTCCAGTTAGGCAAAATTTGAGCTCTGCCTCCAGTAGGAATTGTCTACTCAATAACAAAAGCAGGAGTTTGTGAATTTAAACATATTTGAGATATGAAAGAAAATGAGGAGATGATAAAATGAAAAATAAGACAACAAGGTTTAATCCTTGAGAGTGCACTTTTTTTCCTAAGAAATAGAAGTAGAACACAGTAACAGTGAGGCATCCCGAGCTCTGGTCTTAATAAAGTCAAAGTGGCAAAGTCTTATATGTAGGATTTTCTGAATTTCTTCTGTTATCTGGGATACTTAGTTATTACTGTGGCTATATCCAAAATTTTTTTTTCATTGTCAGTTACTAAAGCTCTCACTTACCAACACTCTATATATCTACTTGAATAAGGGGCACATTTTGCAAATCTTTGTTTGCATAACCAGGATTTTTTTCTAAATAATGCCTGTATGAAACTTGAAATATGTAATATTCTAGAGTGTGTGTGAATTTATGAGTATCCATGTTATGTAGCATCTGACTGTAATGTAATGCAAATATCTCTATTATATTTATAAACTAAAGTAAATGCTATATTTAGTTTTCATGTGGCAGGGATATTTAAATTGAGATTTGTAGTTCAGTTACTTAGAAATATTATTGTTTCTCTTCACAGGAACATATTTTGATGAGAAATCAAAATTTAGTTGGACTTAAACTTCCTGAACTTAGTGAAGCAGTAGAACAGGAAAAAGGTGCAGTATCATAAAAACTGGAAGGAATGTTTGTTATATACTAGTTTTATATATACTGATTTTTATGACTGACTGTTATGTGGGAATGAGGAGAAAAAGTGAAAATTTCTTAAGTTCTTTAACATCAATTTAAATAATAGTTGAAGCAGTCATGGAGAACAGTAATAAATGATGAACAAGTGAGACCAATAACAGAAAGTACCTCAATTCTTGATGATTAGAACCAAGAAGATACTGTGGGTGTTACTATAACCAAGGGAAAAGATGCACACGTGGAATGGAGTCTGGCTTGTACCCAATAGTTGTAGGA
The DNA here is from genome assembly GCA_013398275.1 of Promerops cafer. Classification (NCBI taxonomy): domain Eukaryota; kingdom Metazoa; phylum Chordata; class Aves; order Passeriformes; family Nectariniidae; genus Promerops; species Promerops cafer. Next base: position 579,811 of record VZSE01002505.1, on the reverse strand, counting down.
CTGAAGCTTCAGTAACTTTCTGTAAAAACATTCCAGCAGTGGTGGATTAAATGGATGTAACTTCTGGAAGATATTATGGTCATAAGGGTGAATTTGATCCCTGGGAGTATAAATAAGAGATGGGATGCTTTATTCCTGCTTTTTTATTTTAGTATATGTGTGGCAAGTATTGAAATGGCATTTTCACTTCTGGTCCACATTTCCATGTCAATGTGAATGAGAAAAAGGCCAGAGAAGAGTCATAAATGTGTTTGAAGGATTGGAAAAATATGCCTCACTATTGGGATTTTTTAACCTCAATTTCTGTCATTTTTAAGGAAAAATAAAGGAAAAGGCTTCTTTAAGGAAAAGGCTTAAAACTACATAAATGAGGAAAAAGAAATCTGGCACCAAATGTTTTCTCCAATCTAACACAAGCAAAAAAGATTTGATGCCTGTAGCTGCATCTAAAAAGATTCAGAATAAAGGGCAAAGATATAAACCTGAGGATAATTCAACATGTGGAAGAATTAAATAGCAGTAGTGCTTAGCTAAAATATTTAAACCAAATATATCAACCTAAAATATTTAAACCAAAACTATATATTTGTTTGGAAGAAGTTAATTCAGAACTTGTTCAGTGTGACATTAACTGAAAAGGAGATGGTTACTATGAAAGGAGCTGAAACTGATTGTCCAAGATTTAATTTAGAGACAATTTCATTTTTTTTTAGTACTGTTCATTTTCCTAATTCATACATTTGCACTGGGACTAGCTCATCAGGCCTTAAAGTTCCTGTTACACTGGGAGATGGTTGAGATACTACATTTCATGTTATGTCTGGAAGTGGACTCATCTTCAGTCTGAATGAATAAAGATTAAAAGAGACCTCTTGTCCTCTATATTTAGTGATTATATCTTTGGATTCTTAGATATGATAATATTATTCCTGTCACCCTGCTAATGTATAATCTCCCAGAAATTATTTAACAGGCTCTGTTTGAAAGTATAAAATAGTTGCCATTTTACCAGCCTGCTACGTAATTTTGGCAGGTTTGGAAGTCTTGAGGAAAACATTAAAAGATAAGTATTATTTTATCCAGCTTCTCAACATGGATCTCATGACTATTACCAGCTTTTTATAGTCCAGTAAGTTATCTAAATGGTAGCCAGAACATTAAGGGTCAACTCTTCGTCCTCAGTGGGGAAAACAAGCAAGGGGTCAAATTCTTAGTTAATTTGTTAGGGAGACCTACTTCCTTACATTGTCATAGAAGCCACCTTTTCAACTGGAGTGGTAATTTTGCTTAAACAATAGGAAATAGCCAGATACTTCATTATTACTGTTATGAATCCAGTGTACTGTCTCCATCATGGTTTTTATCAATGACAAGTCCCTGCCACTGTCTGAGTAAACACAACTCTGCATCTACACTAGATAAGTGGAATGCATTAAATCTGGAGACACTGTGGTGTCAGGCTGGATTTTATGGGCATGCATGTGACTGTTCTTAGGTTAATACTGGAATTTTTTAATATAAAGCAAATGCACAGAACTAAAATGTAGCTGGAAAGAATCTCTCATTCTGTTCCATCTTTCATGTTAATGCTCTCCAGATTTACACACTAATTACGTGGAAATCCTTCTTTCAAACTTATGAACAGGAGAACTGTTCAAAGATTCCTTCCCAAGTCTGAGATTCAGACTGGGGAACCTGCCTTTCCTACAGGAGGGTCCTTCATGGTAAGACAGATGGAGATAAGGGAACAAATATATGTGAAATTAAATAAAATGAAAATACAGAAGCTAAGTAACATGAATTTAAAAAAAAGTGTTAGCCGTATCTTGGTTCTTATGAAAGTGACAGAATCAGAGAATGTAAGTATAACCTTTATATCCTGTTTCAATGAACATACAGTGCAAACAGGTACATGATGTAATCTATGACAATAAGTGGTGTACAAAATCTGTAGTATAGTACATTACACTACACTTCCTCTTGGCAGGTGGCATTTAAAGCCTTAGAAAATGTCAGTATTCTATTACAAAATCTCAGCTAAAATATTCCAGGAAAGAATGCATGACTTCTCAAGTAACATAACTCTTTTTAATCTGAAAATCTTTAGGCCCTTCACCTCTCCCTTCCCCCACTGAAGAGGAAGAGATGAAGAGCAGCTCTGATGTCATGCCCAGCATTCCCGACGTGTTGCTGCGAAAACTGCGGGTGCACAAGTCGCTTCCAGGAAGGTAAAAGCTCCTTAGAAGTGGAAACACATCATCCAGGAGGAGGCACACTAATGGTCTCCAGTCAGCTTCCCTCACAAAGTTCCATTCATGGGGAAATAAATTGTTGCATCTTCAAATGTGCAACACAGATTTTCTGGAAAATTTTGGGGAATGCGCCAGCTTCCAGTAACTGGCCAACTTTTAAAATTAGTTTGTGAGTTCTACGTAAAAAGTCTTAAACCTTAATTGTATGCTACAGGTAGATTTTTATACAGATTTTTTCACTCCTGGTTTCCAGGATTGCTGCTGCAGATATGAACTCATATTGAAAATATTATTTCTCACCCCCATGAAAATAATCAGGCCAGATGATGCTTTCCAATGGTAGAATTTGGGCATATCAGAGTTCTGGAATTTTTCTGCAGGTGACAATTTTTCAGGGAAATGGAGTTTATTTTGCAAATGTAGATGAAGAACTCACTTGTGAATTCACTGATTTGGACTTTCCAAGACATTAAACAGTTCCAAATTTATTCAGCCAGAAATAATTCCTCCATTCATCCACATAGTTATGTACCAAAACCACCAGAGCCTTCAGTTATCTGAACTGTCAGTAAGGATTCTCTGTGCAGGTGAAATAAATATTTAACATTTATGGTAAAGGAATTGTTATATAAATTATTTTATATAAATGAATTCATGAGGTGAAGAACTTCTGAGAGACCATTGCTTGATTGTAATCAATACAGAGAAGTGGTGGAAAACTCCTGAAACTCAAACATATTTTGTTGTTCAATTAAGTATTAGAATAGCTTTGTTTTTAGAGAAAGAACTCATTAAAATGTGAATTTTTTACTTTTATTTCTAGCTCCCCACCACTCACTGAAAAAGAAGTTGAGGTAAGTATGTTATTATTTTAGACATATGCCTGCATTTTAGGTTACTTTAAGTCTAAGGGTGGTTATTAGAATGAGGTAATGGGGTGACTTTTTTCCCCCAAATATTGAAACATTAAAAAAAGCCAACATATTGAACTCCATCAAAATAACAATTTTGTGAAATATGAGCAATAGAAATTGTAAAATGACAGGGTAGGAATAAGCAAAACATTTTTTTGTGTTTTTCATAATAAAATACGAATTCACTTTGGAAATAATTTTAATATTCTAAAGTAGTAAAAACATTGAGATTAAATAAGACCAGAAACTAAGCAATTTAAATTGCATTTTTATTGGCCAATGTGAGCTTTGGGGTATTTTTAAATAATATCACACTGTTAGTTTACATAATTTTTTCTTTCTCAGTTCAAGCCAATAATTTTGTTTGCAGATTGCTCTTTAGCTTGTAGGCTTTGTTTCTTGTATTTTTTTAATCACATTCCAGTCAAGAAAAATATGTTTATTTACAATGCTGCAATCTACTGGAACTGTTGGTGCCTTCTGCTTTGCAAAGTATTAATCCTAAGAAATAATGAGTCTGGTAAAGAAAAAAACAATCTTTAAAAGCAGGGTACAAGAGAATAAACATGTTAGCAATTAAAATCTTTTGCTGGCTTCAGGGGTAGGTGTTTATCCCTTAGGTAAAACAATGCTCATGGTGAGCTCATCCCTGGACTTCCTCTGCACTGACTATCTGTTTAAAAACCTTGGGGACCCTTGGAGGAAGTCCAGCTAGAAAACAGATCCATTGTGATTCTGGTGCTTCTGGTAGGCTGCATCCTTCATTATCTCTGTGCCCTACAGAGCTCCCAGAAAAACATCCCAGAAAAGAGGCAGCAACACATTTATTGTTCCTATTTCAGTGGAAGTAAATAGAAGTGTTTTTTCAAAGAAAACTAATTTTAAAGTACTTTCAATTTTCTGTTTCAGTACTTATTTAAGCAGCAAAGTTTGTTAAACATATACCTTACTCATAGTTGTTATTGAAAATTATATTGCTGTAAGACTTATTGGAAAATGCCTTTTTTAATCCCAACAGAATGTATTTGTACAACTCTCCTTGGCCTTTAGAAATGATAGTTATACATTGGAATCTAGAATTCAGCAGGCTGAGAGAGAGAGAAATCTTACTGAAGAGAATGCTGAGAAGGAACTGGAAAACTTTAAAGCAGCCATTACGGTAAGAAAACAGTGGGAATTCTTTTCCTGAACTACAGTGTACAAGAAAGTGCACACACATTGCAAATGTGTTTGACTTGTTAATTCAGCCCCAAAACTTCATTTTCTGCTGCTCAAACTCTTTGCCATGAGCTTCCTACTACTCTGAGAGAGGGCATATTCTGCCAGAGGAGGCCAGCACTGAGGGAAATGCCAAGGGGATTCTTCCCTGGGTCTAGCAGATTTCAGGAATAAATACTAGGAATTTGCTGTTCAGTTCTTGAAATAAGCCTGTGACAGAGCTCAGAGCATTCAGAACTGCAGTTTGAGCACTGATCCATGCTCTTCTGGGCAAGACCTTCTTTAGCAGTAAATTTGAGGTGTCCAGATATGAGAGATACCAAAATGATTTGAAACCTGAATCCTGAGATCTGTAACTTGAAAGGCCTCTTAACTGCAGATACTAGAAGGCACTCTATGTGAAAGGAAACAGCAGGGAATACTTAAGGAATAGGTACAATCTCAGGCTCAGGTTTTGGGCCTGAGTACACCTTCATTCCAGCTGTCCCTGGTGTTCCTTTACAGCAGTGGTTTTGAGTCCTTCCTGCCAGCTTTCTCTGGGTTTTCTAACTGGACTGACAAAAAATTGCTAAGATGTGTCAACTTAAGTGCTGTGCATGTCTTTGTGCATAAAGAGAAATAAGAAATAAGGCACCAGGCTGATAAATGAAATAGCCTTAGACCCAGCATTCATTATTGCAAGGAGGTGCTGCCATTCTTAGGAGAATGGTGAGGAGAACATATGATTCTCCCATTTACTTTATCAAGAACAACATCAGGTAAGAAGATACACAATTGAAGAAAGATTATGATCTTCACATCTTTTCATCTGGAATGCCAAATCTCCATTTTCAAATTATTGGTTCTGTTAAACAAAAATGTTGAGAATATTTTGCTGCTCTTCCCTCTGTTCCCTGTGCAAAGAGCAAGCAGAAACAGCCTATTAAATCTCAGGGTTTTCAGACTGAAATAAGTCTGTTAGAATTCCCATGTATTTCTGTCAAGAATCCCTAATTAGGCACCAAGGTTCATGTTGCCAGCAGGGGACAGATGTGATTAGGATTTTCTTCCTTTAAGCAGTTCACATGCTACAGTGTGGCTTTTACAAGCTTTTTTACATGATTTATAACAAAGTGGAAACTGCCTTCCCTATGAAAGCTTTTGTTCTGGACAATGGAATAAACTAACAAGCAATTAAAAGCAGTGATGGCTTCTGTAAAATCTCTGTCATACTAGATCTAGACTTGTTTTAATCTTATTGAGAGGTTATCTTCATTTCTGTAGGACAGGCACATATTTTATGGCTCAGTGACAGTTTAAAAAATCAGAAAGATTGGTAAATCAGTCTTGTGATAATTGATGTGTTATTCAGAATCCTAATTTCAAGAGAAAGCTGATCTACATGAATTTCCGATTTTTTTTTTGGAAAATAAGGAGGTAACAGTTGTCAAGAAAAAAAAAGGAAAATCTGAATTTCTGTGCATGATTTTGCCTAAACGTATTCCGTTATGCCTTTTGGGTTCTTGCAGTCACATTTTGGTTGCAATTTATTATCAAGGTAGCTTTGCAATTTATTGTCAAGGTAGCATTGCAATTCTTGAGACTATAATGACTTATTTTCCAAATACTGAAGTATCATGGAACCAAAAGAACACACATGGCCTTCTTAATACCTGTGCCCAGAAAATTAAAATGTCCTTTGTCCCTCAGAGATCATTTCTAAGTGCTAGTTGAAATTAACTTAGCATTTGGAGAGTTCACAGGTAGTGGGGCATGTTTCAGTATAGATTTCAGAAGGGAAAGTATTGCAAATGTGCTAAGCCCTCTCTGACTCCTCAAACTGTGTTCCTGCAGTTTGCAGTGAAGCACCATGCTCAGACAGGGCAGCAGCATCCTGGGCTGGGTGTGGTGGCAGCGCTGGCACCCCTCTGGGGCTAATCTCTCCATGTGGAGTTCTGCCTGGATATTTCTACCCCATTTTGGGGCTCTGGCCACTCCATTTGAAGTAAAAACATGCTGGTAAAGCTGCTGTATTTTTGCTTCAGTCTTCAGCTCACCTGTGGCACCACTACGAGCACAGGGAAGCCTACCAGAAGCTCCTGGAGGACATTGCGGTGCTGCGGCGTTTGGCTGCCAGGCTCTCGAGCCGCGCCGAGATGGTCGGAGCCGTTCGCCAGGTGAGGGCATCCTGGTGTTTCACTGCATCCTGGATCCACAGCTCACTCTTTTCCAGCCTGGGCTAGAGGCTGGGTTCACCCTCTGAGTTTTAGTTGCCATTTTGATAGATTAAAGATGTCTGTTGGAGTGTCAGGTAACACACCACTGCAGCCTGGAAATAGAATTCCAACAGAAGATTGCCCATTGAGCTATTTAACATCTGTACAACAGGAGCATATATTTTATTCAGAACTACAGCTGCACCACAAGAAACTAATTTCAAATCAGTGCAGCACAAATAAGAAAACTTTTCTGGGTCAAAAAACTAATCTAGTTCAGTCACCTGCCTTTGGCAATAGCTCAGTCAATTACAAAGAGTATGAGAACAGAGTGAGTATAAATAAGAACACATCAATACCCTCCCAGATTCAAGAATGTTCCCTTCACCCTCTAAAGTAACCAGATTGATGCCAGTGACTAAGACCTTTAGGGTTTGAAAACAAATGTGGAATACTGAATAAGTAATCAGATAGGCACACAGGCAGGGTGTATGAATATGTGACAAAATAAATTATTATATTCTGTGAAATGCATATGAATTGGCATTTTCTTCTACCTATCTTAGGAATTTTCAGTCATGGAGGCACCAATATTTCCTTAAGAACAACAACTCCAGACTTAGCCCTGGTATGGAGCATACATAGAGAGGCAAATGATTTGTTGGAGATGTGTAGAGGTTACCTGGATATTTCCTTCTTTTCTTCCTTAGGAGAAGCGTATGTCAAAGGCAACAGAAGTAATGATGCAGTATGTGGAAAATCTGAAAAGGACATATGAAAAGGATCATGCTGAACTAATGGAGTTCAAGAAACTTGCCAATCAGAATTCTAGCAGAAGCTATGGTGCATCTGGTAAAGAAAAATAAAACTTTAAGGTTTTGTCTTGCCTCTAATTCAGAGAGATGTTGGTGCTATTAACACTTTAAGGTATTGTGAAACCTGTTCATGAAGTTCTGATCTACAGGAGCAGATTTTTTCAAGTTACAGAAATAAGTTTAAATGTTTCATGTGAGCCATACTTAATGCTATAGTACAGTAATTTGAAATCACTATCACTTACCAAATTCTGATGAGATCCAATCATATTTTGTCATGGCCTCTTGCAAATCCATGTACCCTGCACAATTTTAATGCAACTATCTTTCAGGTCCAGATGATGGTATATTTCATTATTAAAAACACTTTTTTCTTTTTGCAACCTTTTCTTTCCTTTGCTGGAAACTGAAATATGAGGATTTTCCTTTGCAAGAACTTGTATATGGAGGCCAATAGTGGGCTTTTTGCCCGATTCAGTAAAAATAGTACTGATTTGGTTATTTGCAATTATTTCAAATTTCTTGTGCAGGTGTAATTGAGAAGACAGCTGTATGACAATGCTGTATGGCAGTAAATACATGGTCACATACAGACCCTGTGTAAATAGACTGTATCTGAGTTTGAAATGTAAGCAAGGGCTCTAGTAATATTATTTAGAGATACTCATATAGTCTAAGACTCTTCTTTATCTTTGTTTCTGTGCAGAAGATGGGGTTCCTCGTTCATCTAGGTCCATGTCTCTCACTGTTGGAAAGGTATTTTTACAATATAAAGAAAACTAACATTTTATGTAGTGAAATTTCTTTGTCTGTATACACTCAGTTCTTTAGGCTGTGCTCAAAACAGTGCTGGTAAATTCTCAATGTTGTTCATGCAATTTAGTGCATGTGCTTTGCAATTTTGGATACATGATTCAGTATGACTGTGCAATAATGGTAGTGCCTGATGTGAGACTCCAATGTTTTATTTCTGCAAAACTTCCAAGTGTTGGAGATCAAGTCTATCACAAAACTTGCTAAAACAACCAGTGATTTGGGAGTCATGAGTCCCAGTATGACCATTGTGAAATTGGGTGATCAGGTGCATTATACTCTGTCTACTGTTTATTTTCATATTTTTATTTGATTGGGTTGTAGTTCTTTAGGTTTAGTTTATTCCTGCCACCTCTGAGTGTTGGGTATAAAGAATTACAGCAAACAGCATGCTGAGGGCAAGATGGAATTTCAAAATGAGAACCCCATAGGTTGAAGCAGAGGTCTCAAAAAAAGACTAAATTTAACAGGGACAAGACCAAATAATAAAGAGGAGGAGAAAGGAACCCAAACACTAGAATGGACTGCCTACCATGGCTGCAGATTTCCCAGTGCAGTTTTTCAGGGGCACATTTAATAAAACTGTCATTAATGAATAGGTATGGCTGGTTTTGTCTAAAACCAGAATCATGGAGTGACTCCTAAGTATTCACTAAACCTGTGTTTAACTCCTTTCCTGTAAAGTTGTCTAGAGCAGAATCTTAGAAGTGTTTGGATATGCACTAAAACAAAGCTGTTAGATCCTATAAGTGTTTTGATGTTTTTACTCAGTTGGAAGCATAGATTTTTCATAGATTTTATAGGATGATGCATTTGGCTACTTACCAAATGACAGCAAAAATTTACATAATCTGTACTTCAGCTAGATTATATTGTTACAGTTAGCATGTGTTTGTCATAAGAAAGAATTTTTATGGTCTTTGGGAAATAAAAGCAGTGTTGCATGATGCTATCTAACAATTCGGGGGTGGGGGAGAAGGGGCTGCTCTTTTGTGGAAGGAATGGATGTTATTGTTTCAGTAAATTATAATTAATAGGTTTACATGTAATTAATATATTCACAGTGAGTACAATATATCATAATAAGTACATAGCAAGGTAAGAGCTTCATGTGTGACTTCATTGTTTCCAGTCATTGTGACACTGGCACTTTCCCCAGTATCATTATGCATCTGCTTTAATCAAAGATAAAGGCCTATGATAAGAGCTGAGAATATAAACTCAGAACATTTCTGTTGTGTGATTTACACTGCTGGGCTTTCAGTATGGAGGGAAAAGAGCAGCACCTCTGTGCCACATCTCATTTCACATTAAGCACTTGCCATACCTGGCAGTACAAGATGAATTTCTGGGGAAAACCATGACCTTTTATTTTACTTTTGCTCCCAACTCTCCTTTTCCCAAAAGGGACGCTGACCTACATCTTTGCCACACAAATTAACCCATAGAATTGTTCTTCATTCTGTCTTGTTGCATGGTAGAAAAAGTAATTGTTGTTTCTCCCAGAATATGCCTCGGAGGAGAGTCAGTGTTGCAGTTGTTCCTAAATTTAACTCCTTGAACATTCCTGGTCAGTCACCAACAGCTCCACCTATACCTTCACTGCCATCCCTGGTAAGTAAAACCCACATTTTAAAGTTACCAGTTTTTGTCTAAACCACTTTTGCATAGGGGCAAGCCACAGTTACTGGAAAATGGAGGCTTTTTCATTGGTTTAACTTGTTTTGACTCCATCCTAGCAAAGGAGATGGATAGAGGTGATTCCTATTGTGTGAGGGGATATCTCAATCTACCTCCAGGAATGATCCCTTTGGGAACAGCTGAACAGGGCAGGCTGCTCATACACAGGCACTGGATGTTGGTGAGGCAATTTGCCTTTTAATCTGAAATAACATACAGGAAAGAAATAGTGAAAATAACTGTCCACTGTAGAAGAGAAATTTCAACCAGAAACCACAGAACACAGCTGGACAGCTGTTCTTCATTGCCAAAAGTCCACTAAACAGAAATAAATGTAATTAATGTACAGAAATGTACATGGTAGCAATTTAGAGGTTCTGTGATGATCTTGGATTAGTGGAGCCATCAGCCTCTATATTGAATTTTTTTTTGTAAAGCTTTCTTAAATTAAATGAAACTCTAATCTGAACATAATAAATCCATACAAATGCTTTGGAGAAAAACTGCAAGACATACTCACTGTTCAGAGGTGAGCTAAGATGGGACATAACCTTAAAGTTATGGAGTTTTTTGTTAAAAATATACAGTTATTTAAGTGAGGGTTTTGTTGAGAAGCTAAATCTATTTGTCTATTTTATTTGTAAGAAAAGCATCTGTTTGTGCAATTTATTTATTATGTACTCAGAGTCAATTGCTTCAGGAGCCAGGTGTGTTTGTTTGCCATGATTTATTATGAATTATTTTTGTTTAAAATTTCCCATTGAAAACTCAGCTAATAAATTCATGTTCTTAGGATAATAGGAGAGGAGCAATAGAATAATTTTACTGTTCAGTGATCAATATATGAAGGAGAACATTTTCTGGGGAAAAATAAACAGGAAAATAAAAAGGAAATGTCAGAGAGAATTCTTAGTGTGCAAGTCCATTGTTTACTCTGGTTAATGGGAGCAACGTGGAAGCACCACATTACTTTGCTTGTCAATGTGGGAAGGAAACCTAAGCAGCACACTGCCTTTGTCGTCTTATTGAATAGTCATTTGAAATTAATTAATAAATTTAAATTGGTATTTAATTACTTAGTCATGAACGTTAACTAATTAACATTTATTGCTGTGTTTTACTTACAGTCTGAATCACCCAGTAATGGAAGGAGCAGCCTAACATCTACTCCTGCTCTGCCAGCACTTCTAGAAAAGTGAGTTTTGTCTAGGTCATCTCAGTACCTATTAAATGCTAATACTAAATGATAATTTGAAGAATCATATTTTGAAATACTCTGATATTACTACTACTTGTTAGAATGCTTTAAACATACAAATTAAAGCTTTCAATGTGTACATTACTACAGAATATTGAAATTCATGTATTTTAGATTAGTGCTGAGGCAAGACAAAATTTATCTTATGTCTTTGTTTTACCTTGTGCTTTACTAAGAAGGTAAGATTGCAACAACTGAGAAAAGAAAAATGGGGAACTACAGCACCGGCTGCTACTATTCAAAAGAACTCTACAAGATCTAGACCATCTTTTGAAACTGCACAGAAATTCTGTGAGAAAAGACAACCAAAAAAACCTTATCAATACTTCACACCTAAGAAAACAAATCGTGTTACCAAGTAACGGAGGCAGAACTTGAAATTCAAGTTTGAGCATAAGTGTGTGTGCATGAGCCAGCTGGTCTAGTAGTGTAGAACTACCTAAACCAGCACAGTTTTGTATGTTCAAGCTTATACTCATGGTTTGTTTAAAGTCCAAGTGAAAATAATGTCTACTGTTAATATAACTTGAGAGAAAATCCATTGCCCACAGATGGTGTCAGTCAGGTTGAACTATTTTAGTGCCAGGAAAATAAGACCTGCAAAAAGGGTAAGATTCCAGAAGCTGAAATGGGATCCATTGTTGAGCTTTATTAAACCTCGACTTTGATAGATCTGCTATGTCTCAATCACTTAAACTCTTTCTCCCAGATAAAATAAATGACAGGAGAGCATTGCAGGAAGACAGCAATATAAAACAGCTTACCTTCAGGCTAAATGCTCCAAACTTCTACTTGAGAAAAGTTCTAGTGAGAAAAGTGAGGTATGTGTATTTTTTTAACCTGTGCATCAGTTCAGCATATAAAGTCAGCACAGGAGAATACTTGAAAGGTAAACAAAACCAATGTTTTATTGAATTAATATTTGACATTACTTCTGTTATGTTCCTCTTATGTAGCAGGTTACAATTTCTAAGATGTTTTTTAGGAAGTTGAGGGAAATGTTTTCATGAATAGCAAATAAATGTCATGGATGAGCCAGGAAAAAAAGGCTCTTTTCTTCTTTTTTAAAGAAAAACAAAAATTGTTGTTTTCTCACCTTAGAAACATAACAATTACTGTTCTTAAATTACAACATCCTGAAACTAATATTTTTCTTGGTGTTCGGTTTTTTCTTTTGAAAGACATTTCATTTCTCCAATGTACATTTTAAAAGACAAATCATGACTCATGAAATTGCAGCACACTCCAAATACAACACATTTCCCTGATGTTATTTTCTATTTGTCTGCTTCTTTTGTCTTGGCAGTGGGAAGTCAAATGGAGAGCCTGACTGTGAAACCTCAACTTCTGTGCTGACACAGAGTGGGTTGGAAGAGATCAGTCCTGAAACTAAAGCCAAGATAGAAGAGGAAGCATATAACAAGGGGTGGGAATTTTTTTTGGGAACTAAATCTGTAAATATGTGCTGCCAGATGAGGACATATGTTTTTAAAAATTAATTTTAAATACAGTACTTATTTTGTTGGTGTCACAAAGTGCTTTACACAGCATGTTTAGGGGCAATTAAAAACTCTGGAATCTGTTTCTGAATGTCAAGCAAAGAATTCTGCATTATGTGAAGAGTGAGACAAATTTTGATCCTCTCCTGCAGAATCCAGTATGCCATCTGACTTTAGCATTGAATTGCATTTATTCTCCAAGAAAAAAAGAAGTATGTAGAGGATATTCAAAATGATGGAAAGTTATAGAGAAATGTTTACTGACTCCTTTACAGTAAACAGAAATTGTTCTCTGTGGAGAACAGCCTCTCTTTTTTGTTCAAAATGATAAATTTGGTATCAGCTCTAATATAATCCTCTGTTCAGGAAGGGTTGCTGTCTGTGTGCCTTACTTACAGTTTTCAGCTAATTTTTACTCTTGTTGAAGTGCTGCAACACTGCTACATGTGTTTTATTACATGTAACAAAACATAGAGCTAATTTTTCATTAAATAAGATCATGCTTATACAACATCCTAGACTAAGAAATGTTTTGTCTGATAAAGATATCAGGAAGCCTTGAAGAAAACCAAAGAACTTCAGGAACTGAAGGAAGAAGATGAAGAGACACCCAAAGAAAGTCATGATGAACATGAAGAAAGTGAAAATGAAGATGAGATAAAAAATCTGAAAAGCAGGTGAGACAGTGGTGTATTATGTCCATACAAGAGGGGCCACTTTTTTCTACTTGTGGTACCCAAGCAAGTGTTTTATACTATCATTTTGGCATGTTTTCCTCCCGGGGAAGCATATTGAAATAACAGTGTTTTCACAGAAAGTAATATTCCAAGACAATGTAGTTGCAAAACGCAAAACTTTTGATTTTGATATTTCGGTTAAAGCTGTATGTTGACATCAAGATGCTTCACCTTGATGGGGTTTGCTTCTGATTTGAGGTAAAAGAATGCTCTATAAAAGTTCCTTAGATACCAAAATGTATCTCTCTGTGGATAGGTACTGCCTCATAAAGGTTGTAATTCAGGAACCTGAATTAGTGCCGTGTGTCATTCCTGTCACCAGAGTGACACTGCATCCATCCGTACCCAGTGCTCTCTGTCTGTACATTACAGGGGAATTGAATGCTGGCCAAAGCAGGTAATATGTCCAATCCCAGCTCAAGGCAGGGATCCTGAACTAATCCAGAAGAATTCATTTCCATTCCATAACCATTGTAGCTATAAACATCTCTTGGTTTGAGATTTCAGCCACCTTCAGAGAGCAACCATCTCATTAGTCATGACACTCTTGGAAAGAAATGTTTACCACATATTCCAGTGTTTAATTTAGTTGATCAAGGTATGAACAGTGCAGAATTTTGCATGATATCAAGCTCTGAGGTTTGCCAGTTGACAGGTGGGAGAAATGAGTCAAGTTTACAGTCTCCTGCTGTCTCACAAATATTACTCATATGGAATAGCTGGAGTTGGAATATCTGAGTGTACAGATCTTCATAAAAGAACTTTACAGTTTGATGCTTCTTTGACAGGGTGTTTGTATTGGGGGAAGAAAGATGGTGCACCACCTATAACACCTTTCAAATTGAAAAGCTTAAGATAATAAATTTGCATTTGATTAATATAGAATAATTTTCTTTTCATTTTACAGCAGACTTGAAGTTGTCGTTAATTATTTATATATCCTGTACCCCAAACTGTGCAAACACTGGAATGTGGTGTGGCTTGTAGTGGCTGCAATAGTCATTTTTGCCGTGGTGTTGGGAATCTACCATTCCTACAACTCCTGTGATGACAAGTCAGAGGCACCTGAAGGGAAGGCCAGCTGTTCTGCAGCCCATCAGTACTCCTGGTGGAACTCGGCATTCCGACAGGAGCAACGCACGGAATAACGGAGGAGCACCCACACCCTTGGCTGGTCCCTCAGCAAGTTTGTGTATTACAGCACCGTTGTTAAAGGTAGTGCTTAGTCACCCCTGTGGCTCTTCCATGTCATCCCTTAGGCAAGTGAGTTGCTCCACACCACCAGGTTTGGATACATGGTGAGCGTTCCTTGCTAAGATGCCAATCTGGTAAATAATCCTGTCTGTCCTCTTATTTTAAAGTACTCGTACAAATAAAGTAGTATTGCATCATGGTAAGGTGGTGGCAGTAATCAGCAACCTGCAAGACATTTAAATAATGATTTGCACAGGACATTGACACTTTGAAGATCATCATAAAACCCGCGTTTGCAGTTAATGCTTTATTTTGCATTTCCTGAATTTATTGTTGATTGTTGAAGTCCTAATTGCATTTAAGTCCTTTGGGTTTTAAGAGGCTAGTTAATTTCCTTATTCATGACTGTTGGGTAGAAATAGAAACACTTTCATGGAAGAATATAATTATATTCTAAGATCAAATGCCTTGCTGCTAAAGTAATTTTATAAGAGGAATTATCTATATGATTATTTAAATTGAATGCTAAGTACATGCATAAATGTGTTTTATGATATACTTTAAGAATGGGACCACCACTTTTTTTAAAATGGGATACTCAACAGAACCTAAAATGGGGTCTAGGTGGCACAGCTGGTATGTCCAATAAGTATGGAAACTTCTGATATATAAAAGTTTCCAAAAATTTATGTATGCCACTCAGAGTCAGTACTGGTTACAGCCAAAAGTGGTAGCTGCTTGGAAGGGTCCATGTGCTACCCAAGCCCAAAACACAGCAGTCTTGGACATGGGAAGCAATCTTCAATTCTTTATTGAAAAAGAAAACAAAAGCTCTTCAAACCTCTGTATAGAGGTGACCACACCAAGTGGACTCTGCCCTCCTGCTAACACTGGAAATAGTCATTCTTTGAGATCTGCAGCAGGAGCAAAATTCTGAGAGCAGCCAGAACTCAATTAGTGCCTACATGAATCAGGCCATGGTAGCAGTGAGGGCTTAGGAGAGCTCACTGCGTGTTTTCAGTAGTTCATTTTCAGAATCTGATGCCAAGACCAAAACTGATCTGATACAATTCCAAAGCTGAACTACCACATCAGGCTGGAATAATTTTTTGCCCAGATTTTTTGCCAGTTCTGCCTATTTGGGAGTTGTGAGTTCTTACACAAGAATGTGAAAGCCTGAAATTTTTGGACAAGCAATTTGAAAATGGTGAAGCCATTACCTGTATGAAACCCAGCACCTAGGGCTGAGACCAAAATGTGTGTCACTGGAGGTATGCCATTTGTACCTGCTGAGCATCACTTCTGAGTGAAGGTGAATTATGTTTGTCTTTCCATAGCTACAGCCACAACAGCAAATCCAGTGTGACACTCAATTGCACTCCTGTCCTGCATTCTCCTGGCATTTTCTGGTTGAGAAATGGGTCTGTTTTCCAACAGAAGGATAAGAGTGTTATGAAGTACTGTAATTTCAGTTCTGAGGTAGTCAATATTGTCTTCACTTCTTTGGTGGAAACACTGAACCTTAAGCTAACTGTCAAAGAAAACAGGTTTCTAACTCAGAAATTTAGTTCACATACCTGGCACTAATAACAAATATCCTGCTGGTGAATTTTTGTTGGCCATGTATTTCTTGGGAGACATTTATATGGGGAAAGAAAAAAAATAAATTAAAAAAAAAGCAGACCACTACCACATTTTTGGGGGGTTGGGGGTGGAGAAGGGAGTCCATAAACAATTTGGAGGGGTTTTTTTATTTTAAAGTATATATATTGAGGAATAGTGTGCTTAAGGAAGTTCAAAAAGGATAACGGGGAAGTGTGATTTGGTCTAAAATTGCAATTGGTAAAGATTAAGGAGAAGGTTTCTTGCAAATTACTTGGAATCTGGTTCAGTTAGGATTTCTGACTGTGAAGAACTACTGTGACCTTTCATGTGCTTTCAGTATTTGAAGAAACTTGTCTGTTGTTTCTTGAATACTTCTTTACTAAAATCAGCTTCTTTAACTTAGTACTCTTTACAAATAACATTGGTAACTTAATAAGGCAATAAAATTGAGGGTAAATACTCCCAAATATTCAGATTTTTCTATGCCAAAAATTATGGCACATATTTATGTTATTGTGGAAATGTTGGGCTGCACTGAAGAAAAATAATTAACAGTGCCTGTAATTGAATTAATTTGTTTTTATTTACATCTGCACCGTTGTGAGTCCAACAACTTATTTCAAGTACACATAGAAAATTATTGATATCAATAGGACTCTCTAATTGATTAGTGTTAAGCATGTGAAAAGGTCTTTTTGGTCAGTGGGTGAATGAGGTCTCCATCCTCTCTTAAAATTCAGCACACTGGCTTTTTGTGGAATTAGTGCAAAGGGACAATTCCCATAAGTAGTTGTACTGATTTGAACTGAACTACTTGCATGTCTGAGGCAAGTATAATTTAGCCACAAATGAACTGAAAGAGGCAAGAGGTTTTAATGGGGGTGCAAAAATGAAGATAAAGTTTACTAAAAAAAAAAAATTGTTCTTTTTATAACTACTTTGAGCAAACTGTCCACTAAAAATAACAAACCACAATGACTAACAGCACACTAAATAGCTATGCTTATATTTTTTCAGTTATTTAATTAAAACACCTTTTGTTTAATAGGAAACTAGACTAAGCTCAAAAACTATTCTAAATATAATTTTATCTATTGGATGTTAGTTTGCTTTATCTGGGAAAAAAAAAAGCCAAACAACCTCTTCTGTGTTCAAAGATCACATCAGTTAACAAGAAACAGACCTATTATTTATGCTATTAACACTGAAATAGTTTTCTTGAGGTGCAATATTTATTTTTCTGCTTTAACAAGACACATTTATGGTTTCTCCTGCACAGCACAAATGTTTCTAGCAAAAGGAATTTCAAAAGGGCACTATTTTTGTGTATCATATTTAAATTTGTAATATTGTAAGATTTTGCACAAGTGTGCTGGTATTGTACTGTATAGTATCACATACTTGAGTTTTTAAATAAAATTATGGTTTCAAAGTCCTCAGTGTTTTTACCTTAAAGATTTGGGGTGCTCTGTCTGCATATTGATGGCCGTGTCCTCAGGAAATAAGTCCTGCCTTGTCTACACTGTTACACGTCCCGAGGATCTTGCTCTTAGTCTTCCAGTTCTTCAGGAAAATGGTACAGAAGAGGAGAGCAAACTCCTGTGTCAATGAGAAAGTGTTTGGAAGCAGGGTGGTCCCTGCCATGCCCTAGAAACCAGCTGAGAGAGGAAGCTGAAATATCCTGGAAAGAGTTTAACTCCTGCTTCAGAGGGAGGCCACGTGTCACGGAGGAGGCCGAACATGGGAAGCCACAAGGGCAATCTGTAACCCAAGGATTCTGGGCGAAAGGTCAGGAGTCTTTATTTGCTTTGTGTCCTTGTGGACTTGGGAGGCGTGGGAAGCCTGGCTCTTGTGGGGAGGAGACTTGCCTGACCAGCAGGTAGGAGTCAGTCCTCAAGTTCTGAATCTCTGATGGTCTCTGCCAGGGGAAAAACTCTGGGACATCAACAACCTGGAAAGGAATTACTGTTTCCATGGAAAGACCCTGATATTTGTATTTTCTACGTGAACTTTTTTTTTGTTTCCTCTACTGTTGTTCAGGTTTCAAGGTTCCTTTTGAAATTATTGTAGAGAACAGTTATGTGTGTTCTGCCTTATCAGAAGTTTTCTGTTTAGCAACCCTCATCAGCATTTTAAAACATGCTGACATAAAAGGCTGGGAATTTTTCATATAGGTTACAATAAGTATTTACGTCAAAGACTAATTAATCACTCAGTATAGGTCTGATTTTTTTACCACACTGATTATGAAGAAGACACACCAAAAGGTTAAAGACCTTTTGTACTGTTACAGTCCAGATAAGTGATCTTCCACGCAGTTTTGGAACATCTGAACTACAAAAAGGAAGACACAGACAAAAAACAAAGTTATTTCAGTCTTGCTTCGTCATTTTAAAATTCTTTTCCCCCTCTACTAATCTGTAAGACCTTGTGAAGTAGCTCATGTTTTTGTTTGGTGGTGCAAAGGCGTTTATCTCATTTTTACAGATAAAAATCCTACTAAACATCAAGAGTTTGACTAAAGGAACTTTGCCACGGTGAGGATAGTAGGCACAAAATGTTAAGATCCAGCAGGACAATTAGCATGCAATTTTAAAATGTCAGAAACCCAGCTATTTATTAGTTTTCATGGTTGGAAATACTTAGCAGTTCAAGGTAAGCATTTTCAATGGTCAGATTTCGTTTAATGGTCTCAGGATTTTACAGCCATAGTCTATAGTCCATGAGAGCTACAGAATAACTAATAATTAGTTTCTGCTTCTACCTTGTAAATGCAAGTGAATCCTCCTACAGCCCTCTTCAAGTGAGAGCTAAGTCAGATTACAGTATCTGACATTGCCATGGCTTTGTAGAGGCAGGTAAGTACAGCACAATAAGGGAGGGAACAGAAGTTGGAGCTAGAACTTTGTCTAAAGATCTCCTTGAGTTTTTCCAAATTCAGTTCCAAACCACAGCCCAAACACAACCCAATTTTCATTTCATCGTTGCTAATGGAGACATGATTTCACTGACCCCCCAGAATTCTCCTCAGGCCCTGTTAGGTGCCTGTCTGTGTTAGAGAGCACTATCTAATAACCCTGTTACATGCTGCTGCAGGAGATATGCCTGTGCCCTGTTAAAAGTTAAGGCTATCTCATATATTAACTGGAGACTTTCTAAATGCAAACCACAGATAAAAGAGGTATGTTTACACTGTCACACTTGTGTTTATAGGACTCTGAAAACAGCCTGGAAACACTGGACATCTAAAAGTTTGCTGAATCACAAGTTGAACATGATGTAAGAAAATCATACTATTGTAAAAACAAAAAGTTGCAAAACTGTAAAGAAGGTAAAGCAATTTATTGGTCTTGGCATTGGCAAGGCATCACATGGAACCAGAGAATAAGGCAGCAGGGGTTTCTTAGCTGAAAGAAAACTGGGAGCAGAGGCATAACTCTTTAAAAACATAGAATAGTTGCAAAACAGAAGGGAGTAAACTATCTTCCATGTCCATTGCCAGAAGGAAAAGATGTGATAGGTTTATACCAGGTAATGACTAGGTCAAGTTAGAGTAGGGAATACCTTTGAACTGTAAAGAACAGTGAGGCACTGAACAAGAACATTAGAGGAAATGTCAGGAATCTCTCACTGGAAATCTTTGAGAATGGGTTAGACAAACATCTGTCAGGAATAACGTAGATGCAGCAGACATGACTGACAATAAAGGAAGTAGCCCATCCCTTGAAGTCCATTCCTGCTCTGTGTTTATTGGAACCTTTGAAAAAAAATACATGCTAAGACTTGAAGGTTTTCTAAATCATAGCTATGAGGATCATCTGTGTTTTGAATCAATCCATAGGAATCACTGTTTGTTGGAATGTCACAAAAGGCAGCAGTGATAGCTGCCACCTCTGTACCTATTGTGTCAAAAGGAATCCCATTTACACTAGTGTATCTCCAAATCTCTTAAAAAATAAGTTTCATATTACCCCTGTGTTATGGGAACTACTTTTGCATTGGAACTCTAAGGAACAAAAGTAAAACTACTCCATCAAGACAAATAGGACAGTGGGGAATGGATGCCCTTCCAGTTCCAATAAAAAAGAAAAATCTTGTGTGGCATGTTGTGATACAATAGAAGATTTTTTTTTAATTTACCAGATGAATAGACAATATGAATAACGATCTGTTCATCAGTAAAACAGGAAAAAATAGCAAAAGAAAAAGTTCTTTCGAAGTGTTTACTGACTTAGCAGCCTAACAGCCTTATCTCCCTTCCTCAGCCATGCTTTGTGAATCAGCAGTAGTGAAATTTTCCAGCAATCCCCACATGAAAGCAAGTGGAAAGGGTGATTAGGGATTTCCGGTCCCTGGAGTGGGACAGTCAGCGCATTGGCTCTGACATTCTTTCTATGAAGCAGTGCAGTGACAGCTGAAGTTGCTTTCCAGAAGTCATCTCATCACCTGACAGCATCCAATACCTTAACTTTCCTCAGCACAGGAGACAATTGAATTTCCTACTTTTCTGAGTTTTCCAAGCTGTTGGCAATGGCAAATTATCTTGGAGTTACCTCAGCTGTGTCTTTCGTCTGGGTTATGACATTCCTGGCTCAAAATTACTTTGTAACAGGTATGTAAAGTTCCCCTTTTTAAAGTCTTGAAAAAAGTAGCTGGATTTACAAACAAAAGTCTGGGGAAGGAGCGTGTGCAAATGTGTTTCTGGCAGAGGAAGCCACAGGGCTTTGAGTGTAACAAAAACTGGCATACAGGGAAACTTTCATTGTTG
Organism: Promerops cafer; assembly: GCA_013398275.1. Taxonomy (NCBI): domain Eukaryota; kingdom Metazoa; phylum Chordata; class Aves; order Passeriformes; family Nectariniidae; genus Promerops; species Promerops cafer. The sequence goes on along the minus strand of VZSE01002505.1, from coordinate 558,863 downwards.
GTCAAATTCAATTGCTGAAAATGCTGAAGCCTTTTAATCTAAATGCCACAGAACTGCTTATCTTAAGGATTTGGTATTGCATTTAGGATTAAGCTCAGATCTATTGAAATGTAACTTTATTTTGTATTATTTTAAATACCAGAGCAGTTTTGTACAATCCTCAGAGAGCAAAACATGAGACCAGTTCTCTTTCAAATTCCATTATCAACTTGACAGAATCCATCCTAACTGCAGTAGTTGCTGGGATATCTGCAGATGCTCAATGCACACCAGAAGCCTCCAGATGCTTGGCTGTTTTTCAAGGAGTTAATGGTTGTTCTATTTATGTTAAAGAACATACACAGTTATTGCAGACAATTGATTTTCTCACCTACTGAGAACTGAGTGAATTAGATATTCAAGTCCTATTGAAATTCCACAGGATTGGAGTACCTAACAACAGTAGTGTCCTCCAGCAAAACCAACACTGTACAATTTCCACTGGGGAAAAGGAGAGCTTGAGGGAGCACCCTTCCTTGGGACACCTTCTCATGCACCCTCATGGCTCCAGTTAAGCTCAGGGCTGATCTCCAGCTGTGTCTTGGAGCTGTTCTGTGGCATGTCTTGTCCCCTCCTGTAGTGACTTGCTGACTGGGCTTCACATATGGGCTCTGGATTTAGGCTGTAGGTAACCTTGTCTCCAGGACAGACTTCAGGCATGTGTAGAACCATCTCCTGCTGCTCCCAAATGGACTTACTGGATGTCTGACTCGTTGTCTTGCTCTCTGGGGCTGGCAGTGAAACCTGCTTATCTGGGAACTGTGGTGCTGTTCAGGTGCTGTGGGACTGTGCCCTGGCTGGTGAGGGCACAGCCCTGCCTGTCACCCTCTGCTCCTGGCCCCTTTCCTTGTGGAACAGCCTCATGCTTGCTGCTCCCTGACACCAGCAGCCAAAGGGAACTCTAATAAATCAGAGTGAAGGTTAGACACAAGGCAAAGAGGAATAACAACAGCTGCCCCACAAAAAAAGCAAAAAAGGAACCAATACACAACGAGGCCAACATCCACAGCTTACAAAAACTGAACAATTTTCTTCCTGTTCTATGGCAACTTTGTCTTGCTGTGAGATTCTTCTGTCTAGGTCTTCCCACTTATTTCAGTAAACCAAATTTTTAACCCAAGACCAAAATACTGAGCAGAATGTGCCAGTACTAGGTTACCTAAATAGAGCAGAGCTTAAAGTACAGCTATGTGCAGCTCGTGGACCAAAAAGGATAATGTACTTCTAAAGGATTAGTCTGCCTCCTGTACAAACTCAGTCATCTTTGGAACAGAGTTCAGAGGTGATTTAAGGAGCTATGAAGAGACTTGAAGAGGCTACTCTTCTCTTTTTAGATTCCTTCCTCACAGTGTAAAATTCATAGCTTTTACAAAATGTATCATTTATGTCACTGTTTTGTTTTAAAAGGCCTAGCAAATTTTAAGACACAGCTTTGGTCCATATCCTAGAGTCACTTTTCTTGTAATGTGCAACTCAATTTTCTGGCACTGAATTTCTATATTATGCTGTGTATCTATCATGCAATTCACATGTGAAAATATTTGTCCTGTAACTGAATGACTAATGAGTGTCGCAGTTCACAAGTACCTAGGTAATCTAAGATTTCATTAAATTCCTCTCAGTCAGCTACTCAGCTTTATTTGAAATGTACAGTTGGTCATTGAAAAGCTTCTTTTCTCAACATTACATTATTTAATAGTTGTATTGGCTCAAATCTGAAGATAGGGAAATAATAGACTAAATAAGGTAGACTTGAAGTCCTTGATAACAGCACTCACACCTTCATTGAGCAACAAGACTTCTCTGCATCCCCCTGCAGTGTGTTTGGGCTTGACTTATGTTCAGGTCAGGGCTGGATGCAGCCACAGTTTGTCTGTGGGGACTGCTCAAGGGTTCAATGGCTTTCCCTCTCTGCTGAGATAAAGCCACCTGATTCAAAGATCGCTCTTCCAAATATTTAAACTAAATGGAAGGACAGCAGAGATGCATCATTTTCTAAAAGCCCTTTCCAGCCCCACCACATCCAGTGGGAGCAGGAGCTAAAAGCCTGTCTGGTTTCTTAGCACTCCACACAAGCTTAGTCACCTTTTATCCCCTTCTCATCACAAGAGTGGCTTGCCTGCCAGTTCTATCTTTTCATTCATAAAATTCAGTTTAACTTGTCTTGTTAAGGAGTCATGGGGTAGATTTGGAGGCATCACTTCATCCTGCCTTGAGATTTTGTGGACTGCCTGTATTCTGAAGCACAGATTTTATTAAATATTCATTAGTGTACACACCTAGGGAATACAGTCTGACAAAGCAAGGAAGCAACACCTGTGGCTGGTGGTTATCTGACATGTCTGCAATGAAATGCTGAAATGTTTCATTTGACAGGGCAATTACTATATGTAACTCCAAAAGAATCTTTTTTTCCCCCAGTAAATGCTCCCAGTAAAATATGGAGGCAAAATAGTAATACCCTTTCTCCTTATTTGTGCCAAATCATGAATTTTGTCCTATGCCCTTAACACAGATGAGAAAGAAGAGCAGGTGTAACCTGAGCTATGCACTTGCTGGTGCAGGTGTCACAGAGTGTGCCAGCTGTGGCTATTTAAAAAGCTGGATGAACTGCCTGGAAAAGTGTTAAATTCACCTGGCCTATCTCTTCTTTTCCTGCTCCCTGCCAAACACAGTAAATGGAACACTTAACAGTGGCTGGGGGATGGAAGCATCATGCCAAGCTAGGGAAAAAAAAAAGAAAAAAGAGTTTAGGAGGAATAAGGAACATCAGAAATGGTAAAATATTTTTATTTTCTTATTGGTATATTAATTCCATGAAAAAATATGTGTAACTCCTTTGCTGTTACATACCTTACCAGCTTGATAAGAAGGGTGTAATAACAGAATCAATGCCATGGTGCAATAGCTAGCTTTAATTTATTTTAAAAAGGAAAAGAAAGAAGAAAGGCTGTATATGCATTTAGTCTAATGACAGTCAAACCTCTTGAAGTTCCAGACTATTGTGTTAAAAAAATACATTATATTTTTAAAATATGTCTTTTATGCTAGAAATTAATTTTCTGCTATCCTCAAGCTAGAAACTTTAAAAAATGTTCAATTCAGTTGATCTTAAATTCTTCATGAGGAAAAAATGTCAATATTTAAATACTAACCTTGACTATTTTATGGCTTAATTACAGGTTCCATTAATTCATCTTGCAGGATCAAGGGTATAGGAATTTATCTTGATCAGAAAGCGAATTTCTCAGAAGCAAGTAATGGATGTAATCAATTCAACCTACAGCTGGCAAGTAAACAACAAGTTGAAGAGGCTCTGAAACATGGCTTTGAAACATGCAAGTATGTTCCATCAGTTAGTGAACTGATAGTTAGCCCACTCCCTTTAGTGAACACCTTCACACACAGCTGAGGCTGGTGATAAATCTCATACTAAAAGCACTGATCCTTTTTATTGTAGCTATGGATGGGTGAAAGAGGGTTTTGCTGTTATTCCTCGGATAACATCCAACCAGAAATGTGGGCAGGGAAAAACTGGAATAGCACAATGGAATGCTGGCAAGGATAAAAAATTTCATCTCTACTGCTTCAATTCCTCAGGTATGTAGGCATGACAACTACATCTTCTGTGTGTTTTGGATTATACTATATTTTTTAAATCTGCATGAAAAAGTCGTAAAAGTGAGTAATTTCCTATAATTTGTTGACCCGTTCCCTCCAGTCTTAAACATTGTCAAGATGTTCTTAGCTCAGAAGCTTCCAAGAAAAGCAAAAGGTGAATTCAGTTAGTCCCAATTAATAATTTGGTGCTGCTATGAAAGCTCTTGAGGAAGAGTTGATTTTACCATTCCTTAATGTTGACACAATGCTCTTAATATGTCTTGATTATTTGGGCATGATACTTTAAAAGAGAATGATTGAATCTTTAACCAGGGTGTCTGTGTGTGGTGTGTCTGCTCTTGCAAAAAGGGTAAGAGTGGGGTACTGCAGGAAAATTTTTTTTTTATAAAGGGAAATCTATCCATTAAGCCAAATTAAATTATAAGCCAGAACTGCCAAGAGACCATAAAACTAGTTAGATTGTGAAAAGGTGTTAGGTGTGAAAAGGCCTGCCCATCCCCTCTGGCTATTTACAGATTGAAGTCTAACAATAGAACTTGGGCCTTGATATAAGTTAGATTTCAGCACAATAGATCAATATTGTCTCTTAATGGCTTCTGCAGTATTAACTAAAAATAAGTAACTAGAGATGTTGTGTTCCTACTTGTGTCCCATATCTATGGTTATTACGTTACAAATATCCCAATAATTAGACCAAATCAAGGATCATTTCATTATTTATAATCAGTTCCTAGACTTTGCCAGTGAGTTTTAGATAACAAGAACAAGAGAATATGTAAAAAAATTCCTGAAAGTTTTCAGGAACACTGTGTGAACAAGGGCTGGAAAGCAGGAGAAAGATGGAGATGCAGGATATGCCCATGCAAAGATGTGAAGACCTGAGACCCTGCCTGGTGACTGTGAACATTGGAGGTTCCAAAGAGACTGAGCATAAAACTGCAGAGAGAAGGCAACATGGTGTTTCACTGCATGAAATGTGTGTTATTCTGCATAGAAAGTGTTGGGTAGATTGGGTAATGCTAAAGAGGCAACAAGTAACTCCAAATTATTTGCTTTGTTTTGCTTTAATTAAAAGAAAGTAAATACATATATACTGTTAGAGTATGTGAAGACAGTTAAACTTGCTCAATGGTTAGAAAACTATTTAATGTATACTTCACATTGGGATGATTCTGCAGTCCTTTATCTTAATTTCCAAACTGTTGCCTGTTCTAGGCATTTCTTTCCATTTCATTCCAAAATATTTGTCAGAAGCTCATTTTGTCAATTTTCTTGTGCCAAAAAACTTGCCAAAAGCTCTTGAAACACCATAGTGGAAAAAGTGTCAAGCCCCTGCCCTTTGGCATTTTACCCTGTAAAGGTGACTGCGTCATCAGACTTCCCATGGGGATTCCCTTGGAAAACAGCACATACATCATTTCCCTGTTATTTATCTTCTAACCTGGTTGTTACTTTAGTGAAATTTTTATAGCTTTACAGAATACAGAATTTCACTTGCAAAGTAGAATTTTCACAGGAGCCTGACTCAGAACTCAGCTCTTCCAATTCCATATAAAACTTCACTTGTACCTACATTTTTATACAGGCAACATCCACTTCTATTATATGACTTTATTTCTGGAAATTACTTATTTTTCTTCAAACCCAGAGTTTACTTCCCATTCTCTCCTCCCCACTTACAATCAAATTTATTACCTTTATTATTTATATATCTTTATTATTTATGTATCTTCATTATCTCACACTGGTGCCTGATTTATTTGCCACTTTTTTGGGCTACATTTTTTTAACAGGAAATCAAATTAATTTTCCAAGTATCATGCATATATTTTGAACATATATATAATAAAATTGAAATATATTTGAATATTGAATCTGCAGTTAAGCTTCCTGCTCTGTGGGAGGTTATGCTTTTGGGTTTTAGGTGCAGTATTACCCTAAGTAGTTTTCATGAGTAATAGTCATTGGTATGGAACCATAAAATGAGTACCACACTTGCTCAAAGGAGTGTGTAACTATGTGAGTAACGATAAAAGCTGTATAATCTAGGTTGTAACCACATGTTTGAAATAGGAGTGCCTGGTTTGGGTAAAGGTTCTGTGAACAAAAAAATAATGATTTCCAGAAGGGAAAGACTGAGGAACTATTTCAATTAATGTGTGTGCAGTAAGTACAAAGCTGGCATCCAACACAACTTTAATGCATTTCTTTTCCCTGCTGCAGATGTTCAGATAAATTCATGTCAACCAGACCCAACTACAACCACATATCCTTCATCAACTGCATCAAGGGACTTAACTGCATATTCAGCTTCTGATTTGACTGAGAACATCACAGCAGTGCCCACTGTGACTGTGACTGAGTCAGAACAGTTCCTGAGAAAGAGATTTCGTGTGGTGTGCGTGACTGAAATGATCTTACCAACAGAGGGGCCCACCACACCAGTGCCAGAGGAGCACTTGCCCACTGACTCTCCCAAGCACACTCCCCACCTGGCCTTTAAGAATGATGCTGTTGTCTTTGGAGGTAAAGGCCTTTTGTGGTAGTTATTAAGTGAAAAGAGCTAATTATGTAGAAGTCAGTGGTCACACTGTTCACTGCTGTTTTTGCTTGCTGCTCCACTGTCCATTTTGATATAGCTGAACCTGGAGGCAGGATAGGAGTGTTATGGTTTTGCAGAACAAGGCTTATAGGGCAGAGGATTTTAAAATCGGTTTTAAGAAGAACTAAGATCTGATTTTATACTTTCTGATAAATTTTAATAGGAAATGGTATAAGTTCATTCTGGTTAATGTGATTTGGGGTAAATAAATTTCTGAAAAAATCTTGGCAAACACTCTCAGTAATGGAAAAGTCACCATGCTCTTAAAATCAAAAGAAGCCAAGAAAGTTTTAAGGGTAATTGTTCTCAAGATAAGAGGTGTGAGTAACCAATCCTAATACACAGCAGTGGAGAAACAGACTAAATATGAGGAAAAGCATGCTAACTTTAAGAATAGTTAATAACAAGAATGTGTTCTCTAAGCATGTTGTAAAAACCCTCCAATGAGCAGATTAGACAAATATCTGTCAGGGATGGCCTAAACACCAGTTTTAGGCAGTCCTGAAAGAAATGAGCAGGAGTAACTCACCTTTTGATCTTCCTAATATTCTATTCTTCAGTTCATGTGTATGTATTCTTATTCTAGGCTAGTCTTAGAAGAAACCAGATTTTGGCTCTTAAGCCTTCAGAACATCAGCTTTAACTACATGAATAAAAACCCTGTGCTTATATCACTTTTATCTCCAGGTATCCCCACTGCACTTCTTGTACTGGCAATCATCTTCTTCATTGTTTCAGTTGCTCTAGCAGTCTGTTATATCAAAAAGTAAGTTGCTTTTTTTCCCCTCACTTGGAGTGAATTAACTCCTAGAGTGCAATCACTGAATATTTAAAATATGTCCTAAAGAACAGAGAAGTAATGATGATGACATAATAGTGTTGCATAAATTAAAAAAAATATTAAACCCTGTTTTTATGCAGATAAGTTTGTTGTTACTGTTGCCACTCCCTGCTTTAGAAAAGGAACACCAAAAAAAATTGCCTATTTTTAATTGGTCAACCATGCCTAGTGTGAAACATTTCCAAGTGTGTCAAAATAGCAACACTGAAATGTGCATCTGTTCATATATAAACCTGTTTATGCAGTTTTATCCTTCTTTTTTTTTCTATGCCACACTCAAGGTGAAAGCTTCTATTATTGCACTATGATTTTGCTCAGAAAAAAATAATTGTTGAACTCATTTGTCTAACTTAGACCTTCAATACAATGCATCATTAAATGCTACTAAAAAGTGTGCAGTTCTCACACCCTAGCCCAGACAGCTTTATCATTGTGTACCACAAATCCTGAATATGCATTATCCATTTTTTAAAAAAATACCAAAATATTTCTTTAGAAAGCACACTGCTGGAAAAAGTACAATGATCTAGCATGCCTCTATCCTCTGAGAGACTTCTGCTTGAGTATGGTAATTTAATTGTAGCTGTTTGAGTGATACTACCAAACTGTGTCAGTATTTCTGCTTTACTATCTTTTTTTTTTCTTTTTAAAGGTACAAGAAAACCTTACCATTTTTAAACAAGAATCAGCAAAAAGAAACAGTTGTAACTGCTGCTCTCAAAGAGACAAAATCTAATGACCAAACACCTGAGAAGGAAACACAGAATAATGGAAATAAGGTAGAAGAGTGTAAAACTAAGCCTGAGGCCACAGTAAAATGTCTAGAAGCAGAAGTTTAAAGGAAAGAATATACAGTACTTAATGGAAGTATAAAATGAAGCACACAGAACTCAGCAGTGCTTTAAAACATAAGTGATTGTAAATACTCATATTTTCTCTATCTTTTTCATATGAAACCTTGTTTTTTAATAATTACATCTGTGGCAACAAATATTCTTGCAGAAGAAAATGGTATCTTATTTACTTGAAATAAATTCTACCAATCCATATTACAGCTCATTTTTCATCTTTAATAAAGAAGCAATTAGGAATATGCTATTAACAACATTCAGTACATTTACTATTTGCATGGAATTCAGATCAATATGTAATGAAAAGGTTTTTATATCTGCTGGAGGATGTCTGCTAGCCTAATGCCTAAAATAAAATGCTGACCCTGTAGTTCTTCCTCATGTAGATCAGCTTATTTCCATTCCGTAGTGGCATGCTGCTTTTAAAAATGTCTGTTTACAAACAGAAGAAACAGTTCTCTTTACAAGGGATTAAAAACTCAGACAATTAACCCACTGTCATTCAAATGCCCAAAGAAGGGTACAAAGATGCTGTTTTTTTATATATATATATATATATATATATATATATACACACACACGCACATATCTATATATATAGATAGATATGTATGTATATTTACAGCAATGAATAACTTACTTAGATACTTTAATTGTATCATAATTTACTGTTTTATTTATTGAAACCATTATCATTCTTCCACATCAGATATTTGACAGAGGGGGACAAAAAAAACCCTNACCCTAGCCCAGACAGCTTTATCATTGTGTACCACAAATCCTGAATATGCATTATCCATTTTTTAAAAAAATACCAAAATATTTCTTTAGAAAGCACACTGCTGGAAAAAGTACAATGATCTAGCATGCCTCTATCCTCTGAGAGACTTCTGCTTGAGTATGGTAATTTAATTGTAGCTGTTTGAGTGATACTACCAAACTATGTCAGTATTTCTGCTTTACTATCTTTTTTTCTTTTTAAAGGTACAAGAAAACCTTACCATTTTTAAACAAGAATCAGCAAAAAGAAACAGTTGTAACTGCTGCTCTCAAAGAGACAAAATCTAATGACCAAACACCTGAGAAGGAAACACAGAATAATGGAAATAAGGTAGAAGAGTGTAAAACTAAGCCTGAGGCCACAGTAAAATGTCTAGAAGCAGAAGTTTAAAGGAAAGAATATACAGTACTTAATGGAAGTATAAAATGAAGCACACAGAACTCAGCAGTGCTTTAAAACATAAGTGATTGTAAATACTCATATTTTCTCTATCTTTTTCATATGAAACCTTGTTTTTTAATAATTACATCTGTGGCAACAAATATTCTTGCAGAAGAAAATGGTATCTTATTTACTTGAAATAAATTCTACCAATCCATATTACAGCTCATTTTTCATCTTTAATAAAGAAGCAATTAGGAATATGCTATTAACAACATTCAGTACATTTACTATTTGCATGGAATTCAGATCAATATGTAATGAAAAGGTTTTTATATCTGCTGGAGGATGTCTGCTAGCCTAATGCCTAAAATAAAATGCTGACCCTGTAGTTCTTCCTCATGTAGATCAGCTTATTTCCATTCCGTAGTGGCATGCTGCTTTTAAAAATGTCTGTTTACAAACAGAAGAAACAGTTCTCTTTACAAGGGATTAAAAACTCAGACAATTAACCCACTGTCATTCAAATGCCCAAAGAAGGGTACAAAGATGCTGATGTTTTATATATATATATATATATATATATATATATACACACACACGCACATATCTATATATATAGATAGATATGTATGTATATTTACAGCAATGAATAACTTACTTAGATACTTTAATTGTATCATAATTTACTGTTTTATTTATTGAAACCATTATCATTCTTCCACATCAGATATTTGACAGAGGGGGAAAAAAAAACCCTTGAACAAGACTTATACTGGAGATCTTTTGTGTGTATTTAAGTGTGGCTTTCATAATAAGAGCCTCAGGTGGTATGGGATTTCTGCAGTACTCCCTAAAAAATAAACTGTGGTGGATATGTTTGTCTGGACAATTTATTCTCATGAAAACTGTCTCACGGTAAAAAGAATTCATATAACCTTAATTTTACAGAAGTAATTAGTTGTTATAAAATAACAGCATTAGCAGTTTATCAAATATTTTCCTGAATAAAGAATTTCTATAACTTACCTTTATGTGTGAAGGAGGCTGTTATGCCAAAGGAAGTGTTTTTTTCTTCATCAGGCAGCTTGAAAAACATAGTCTTTGATAATAAAAATAATTTTAAAAATCACAATAGAACTGCTCACCTATATGGTGTTTTCAACAGCGTAGGATATTGGGTTATGAACTTTGATATTTTTCATTCACATAAACTTTAAAATGCCCAGTGTTTATACATTCTACTAGTAATGATTTATAGTGTATTTCTAACATCATACTTAAGAGATTCCCTGGGTTGTTTTTTGTTTTCTCTTTTTGCCTTTTTTTTTTTTTTTTGATAGTTCAGAAATATTTTATGGCTCCAGGTGATTCAGTACAGCTCGAAAAACTGTTCATTTCAGATGTCCATCAGCAGAACTTTAGCAGAAAAATGTGCAACAGAGGACAGCACTAGACACAGCTTTCCCAGCTAGTTAAGTAACTCCTCTCTTTGCAAAACATCACAGTAACACCTTGTACCCTGAATGAAAGTGCTCTGTGAGGAGGAGACAGCACAAGAAAGGCCATCAGGAAGAGCCACAGCCACCAGTCATGAAGGTGCCAGAGTAGCAAAGGGGCCTAAGGACACAGGCAAACGTAGTGGATTCCAGGTAGTTGGGGAAATTTTTTAAATCTCCCTTCTGCCTCTCCTTTCCATGTTTTAGAGATTAGAAATTACCTGTTTCTCTATTCTTTTCCCCACAGCCAAGAGATAATTATAATGTTGCTCCTGTTTTAGAGCTAAATAAGGGTGCTTTTTTTCCCCATGAAGTGTTTACTTGCTAAAAAAAAAATTTATCCTGTTTTAATAAGATATTGCCTTAACCTCTGTCTTATTTTATCATGTACCTTAAAAACTCAGCTTTCATTCTGACCTTCTCACTGATACCTGACCAATGCACATGGTTTGCCCCTCCATTGCACATGGTCTGCCCCTCCATTTCACTACACAATTTATGCCAACACCACAAGGGCTAAAGGAGCTGTTACACAGCTCTGTATGGAATAAAGGCAGCTCTGAGTACTAATCAACAAGTACTGTATTTGATATTGTCTCTATGTAGCTAGCACAACTCGAGTCACGTTGGAATTGGAAAGTACAAAACATTCCTGCTCATTGTTTCATGGAATTGCAAGGGATGCACTACTACAATGCAAACAGGAAACATCTATTTAATTTTCTAGAACAAGAGTGTCAAACACCAAGCCCTTAACTAGAGGTAGCAGAAACTTAAAGGAAATTCTTCATTATGTTTCTGGTTTTTCTTAAGTGTTGTACTTCTTTTTTTTTAACGAGACCTTCTCAACAGTTCTGAAGCTCCTTGATGTGCCAGAGCTGCTCAAGCACCTTGGACAAATAACTCATCCCACCGAGCAGGAGCTCACAGTCTGTACTTGTCACTTGATGGTAGCACCACCCAGATTCCCACACTGAGGCTACAGATGTTTGCTGACCTTAGGCAAAAGGGGTGCTTGCCCTGCAGGAAATACAACAAGGTTTCCAGTCCAGCCCAATCCCTGTCTGGAATATAGGGATGCCTTTGTCGTGGGAAGTATGTGTGTCCATGTGTGAACAGAAGCAGGCAGGAAGGGGAAGTACTACTCCTTCTCTCCTCTTTAAATTAAGAAAAAAAAAAAAGTAGAATTAAATATTGAAGCATCAGGATGTGGATGACCCAGAGGATGTTCTAGGATGTCTGTTTCTCAATGGCTTGTTGTCATTTATGGGTGTTGGGGTCTTTTTGTGAAAAGGTCAGTGAGCATTGACCTTTGCCACTCACATCCACCGCCCACATCCTCCCTGCAGACCGGGATTTGCACCAGCAGCTGTGGCCTGGGATGATCCCACTGAGCCAGGCACTCAGACTCCATTAAACATCATTTAAATCACTGTTTAACAGAGCTCATAAGTAAGAGTGAAGGCACGGTGAATCCCGGGTAGTGCAGCACTGAGTGTGCATCTGCTGAGGGTGCAGCAAGGTGAAAAGTGATCCCGTTTCTGTCAGTCCAGCTATTACAGAATGTTTCTTAAATAAACCAGCTCTATCCAGCACTTCTGCTGTGTGTCAGAATGGATAATAGTGTGGCCAGCAGGAGCAGGGCAGTGACTGTCCCCCTTTACTGGGCACTGGTGAGGCCTCACCTCGAGTGCTGTGTCCAGTTCTGGGTCCCTTAGGAAGGACACTGAGGTGCTGGAGCGAGTCCAGAGAAGGGCAATGGACCTGGGGAAGGGTCGGGAGCAAAACTATGATGAGGGAGCTGGGGGTCTTTAGCCTGGGGAAAAGGAGGCTCAGGGATGACCTTTACAACAGCCTGAAAGGAGGGTGTAACCAGAAGGGGCTCGGTCTCTTCTCCCAGAAGAGCAGCGACAGGATGAGAGGACAGAGGCTGTGCCAGGGACGTTCAGGTTCGACACTAGCAGGAATTTCTTCACAGAAAAGTTGATCAGCCATCGGAATGGGCTGCCCAGGGAGGTGGTGGAGTCACCGTCCCTCGGAGTGTTTAAGAAACGATTGGACGTGGCACTCAGTGCCATGGTCTAATTGCCGCGGTGGTGTTAGTTCATAGGTTGGCTTCGATGGTATCAGAGATCTTTCCCAACCTAATTCACTCTGTGATTCTATGGATCTTCTGGCGGGGGCCGCTACGCTCAGCGACTACGCCACCGCTGGCTGCCCTGGCTGCAGTGGCCTTACAGCCGGGACCAGGACGGAGGGAAGGACGACGAGGGCTGTGAGCGGCCCCGCTCCGGGCCCCGCTCCCGGCCCCGCTCCCGGTCCCGCTCCCGGCCCCGCTCCCGGCCCCGCGTCCGCCGTGTCNCCAGGCTGAGCGCGGCCCGTCCCGCGCCCGGCTCTGAGGGCCCGCACCAGGGGAGGGCGGGCAGGGCGCGTCTGGGCTATGAGGGCCTGTACCCGGGCCCGTCCGCGCCGCTCGGGGCGCTTCGTGGATCTGCGGGTGACACGGTGCGTCGGGTCTCGAAGGGTGAACAGCGGGGAACATTTCATAGAGTGACAGGATATGCCTTTTTGGAAGGGACTCACAGGGATCAAAGTCCAACTCTGGCCCTGCACAGGACACCCCAAGAGTCACCCGGTGTCCAAATGCTTCTTGAACTCTCTCAGGCTTGGTGCTGTGACCACTTCCCCGGGGAGACTGTTCCAGTGCTCGACCACCCTCGGGGTGAAACTTTTCCCGATATCCAGTTGTGCAGAGACCCTCGCAGGTGTTTTTCCTCAAACTTTGCAGGGCTGGGATTTAGGTGCTGAGCTCGGCAGGCCCGCAGGACGCACAGTGCTCCCTCAGAAGCTCGGGGGAGCACAAGCCTGGGAGATCCGGGAGGAGGTGTCTGGATGGTGACAGGTTGTGCTGTTGACGTGTGTGGCCTGGGCGTGTGTTCACCAAACACGCCCTGGAGAGCGGGGCAGGAGGCGACTGGAGCCTTATCGGGAAGGAGAAAAGTGGCTGGAGGGGGAGCTTATCTGTGTGGGAACAGAAATTGGTCACAATTCCAACCATAAATTGGAAGCTTACTGTGGTGAAATTGCATAGTACTTCAGTATGCTCTGATAGGAGCTCGCTTGGTGTGCTCTGTTTTTCTCACACTGTGGTGACATCTCAGCAGCTGTAAATTTTGTTCTGGGTGGTGTTAAGCCCAAGTGCTGCTACAGCTACCTGCAGGGCAAAGTGCAGCTTTCTCTATGATGTCTCTCATCAGGAATTTGTAACGCAGTTACTGTCAGATTGCTCCGTGTTTGAGTTTAGGGGGATGTTCTGCAGTTCGCTTGCCCTCGCACACCTCTATCTGTAGAAGTCTTAAAAGACTTAAAAAACACAACTGGTTTGCTTGACAAACAATGAACTCTGCAAACAGGCATTTTGGGGGAAGTCAGATGCAGAGGGGTCAAGGGGAGTAAGTAGATAAATACTCGGAGGGGATGGCATTAATCCTTGGGCAGACTTTTGGGGAAAAAGATTTGGGTGTGAAGGAAAGATGAAGTAAATTGGAGTTGGAGGCACTTGAGCAAGTCAGTTCTGTAATACATCCTAAAGTTGAGCGTTTTGTGTGGATAGGGAGGTCTCTAAATTGGTTTGTACTGACATGGATTCCTTGGCTTAGCAGTTTCAGAATGCTGTGGGAGCTCTTTTGATCTGCCAATGTAAGTTTGATGTAAGAAAGCTGATTCCTAATGTGATGTCTATGTATAAGGCATTGATGTGCTTATTTGCAGACATTCCGATATTCACACGCGCAAATATTTAGAATAAACAAAGATTGTCATAAATTAACCATTGTCATCTTAAGATTTTTTTTTCCATTCCACTGGATGCATTTATATATGTGTGTGTTGGAGCTGAATCTGTGTGGAAAGTTGTCTCTATTTAATATAAGTATTGCTGTAAGCAAAGTAGTACATTTTTAGTAAGATTGTAATGCCACATTCCAGACTCTTGGAAGTGTTCTGCATTGTTTCTGATTTGACTGTTCAGGTTATGTTACTTGTGGAATAATTACTGTAGGCTAAAAGAAAGTGAGGGAGTAGCCACTTAAAAACACACAAATGTAACTCTCTCAAATATTTTTAGCAGAGACTCCACAAGTGAATGAGAACTTCTCTCTACAAAACTGAGGTGAAGAACTTCACCATGGGTCAACAGATTTCAAACCACACACAAACTGTAATTAACAAGTTGCCAGAAAAAGTAGCAAAGCATGCCTCTTTGGTTCAAGAAAGTGGTTTCCTAACCTATGAAGAGTTTCTGGGAAGAGTAGCTGAACTCAATGATATGTAAGCCTTACTTTGCCTCTTTCTCTTTTTCTTTGGGTTTTACAGGGACTTTGTATGCAATATATTATTATGTGCTGGCTAAGCCAGAACTGGCCTGATGGTTTTGAAATGTTTCCTTCATTTCTTTATGTTTGTATAATGGTTGTAATTACACTTCAAAACCAAAGCCTTTTCTCCTGCTTAAATTCACTTTTCTCCAGTATTCTTCTTCCAGCAAGTGTTGTTTTCTCTTAAAAGTTCACAAGAGGTGATTTAGCATCATTTTTTTGTTAGTGTCACCCGTGTCCCTTATTATTCTCCCCTCCACCTGAAGATGTAATGCTGCTTCCTCTCTGCTTGTCACTTTGGGTAGAAAGGAGCAATAGGAGCCTGGTAGGGACAGCAGATGTACAAGAGGAGGGTGGCACCTGAGACAGAAGTGTTTGTGACCATCCCTGCCACCTCTGCAGGCATGCAAGGCTGCTCCTCATTAAGGATGAGATGTATCTTACTGTCCCAAACCAGTGACCTAGATAATCCCAAACAAAAGGCTGCTTTTTTTGTCAGATTTTTCATAGCCTGCCTTTTGTTTGACCAGTACAATGACAGTAAAAGGAAATGAGCAAAAAAGCAAGTGTTGTCATTTTTAGCCTGTATTTATGGTATAAAATGAGAGTGATAAAATGAAATGGAAATATGCACACACTGAATAAGGGCTTTGTAATGTTTGCTGTTTAACTAAAATGTGAATTTGTATTCAGTTTAGAAATGATCTTGGAGAAGGTCATACTTTTGTGAATGACCTTGAAGAACACATAGCTGCCTTCTGGGTAGACACATAAATAGGTTTTGAAGAACAAAACCTGATGTTTTGCCTGAGACTACAGGCATATATCAGTGTAATTCACTCCAAAATACTGTTATTCAAGTGGTTTCTTTCTTTCCAGTGTTTACTTAAGCCTGAATGTATTCTGATTCTTATGGAATAGACCTTTGTGTCTGTGTTCCATTAAAGAAACAAATCTTAGGTCACCTGACACGTTCACCTGACTACCTCATTACTAATATATACTAACAAAAATACACCTCATCAGCATCTGCTGGTACTCACAGGCTTTTTTTTTTACATACCTGTTGAGGAAATGACCTTTTCAGATAGGAGACAAGATTGTGTGATTAGTGTAATGAACAGTGAGAGTATATATGAATTTAAATGTCTGTAAAGTACACCTGCTTGCTGATGCTGGATCAAAAGACTTGCACAACATTTTCTGACGTTTGCTGTGCAATTTAAGGTGAAATGGAGTGTGTTTTCAATGACCTGCTAAGAAAGACGTTGCTCTATACTTTGATGCCCCAGGGCAGTATTGCTAAAATCTCTTTTAAGGATAGAGAGCAGAGAGGTGAACCATAAATAATCCCACTTGGCTGAGGCTGCTGATCTTTGCGGGTCCAGCACATGGCGTTAAACCGATGTTGCTTTGTTTCAGTACTGCAAAATTGGCTTCTGGACAAGACAAACATCTGTTATTTGAAGTGCAGCCTGGGTCTGATTCTTCTGCTTTCTGGAAGGTGATCGTTAGGATAATATGTACCAAAGTAAGTACATACTTACTGTGAACATTTTAATTTGATGGGCAGTTCATATGCAAAGATTTGAGCACTGTCAGTTTTACTGGTAAAATCCAACACCTGCTACATAAGTTTTAATACAGATGATGTATTCAAAGATGCTGTTGGTGATAAAATTAAGTCTAAATTCTAAGTTGCTGCAAAAAGCAAGGCAACAAAAACATTTTTATAACTAAGTTTAAAGGAGTGATGCCTTCCAGTGGAGCACTTACAGCCCTTTAGTTACAAATGCACGTGATTTGTGAGGTCAAGTAATCGAATGGTACAACGAACTCTGAACTGTAGGTTTTGAAATTAGTAGTAGAAATTAGTCAGGTCTTTCAGGCATTATTAGTTGAGCTAGTGTGCCTGTACATAGCCTGATCCCTTAGAAAAAAAATCTAAAGGTTAAATGTTTTAATTTATGACACAAAGTTATGAAATTTGTTCTGTCTAATGAGGAGATTTTCCCCTCTCTATCCTATCAGGCAAAGTCCTTTAATGATCCGGAGTCCGCTGAGCAATCTTAACATGTGGTTAAACAGGCCAGCCCTCAAACTCTGCTTGAAACCAACAGTCAGTAGTTTTCTGTTTACTCCTAGTTTTCATTAGGGCAGCCATCACTGTAGGCAATTTTAAGTTCAGATATCAAATGACTGGTTATCCTGTGCTTGGTTTTAAGTACAGCCCATTTTTTTTTGGGTGTTAGGTCCCTGCTCACACCTGAATCCATTTGAGTAGTGATGGCAGTTGCCTTGCCCTAAAATTGTGGTGCTGCCTGTGGTGTTCCTCACACTGCAGCAGCTGTGGGCAGTCCTGACTCTTGCTGAGGCAGACTGCAGCTTGTTAATGTGGTGAAGGACACTTAGGAAGGGGACTACTGCCTTACATGAGAACTGCAGTGCTTTACAAACATTCTGAGCAATGCCAAGTTAAAATCTGATAACTCTAAACAATTCTTATATCTTAAGATAAATAAAACAAGTGGCATCGTGGAAGCTTCCAGAATCTTGAACTTGTATCAGTTCACTCAACTTTATAAAGACATCACCAGTCAAGCAGCAGGAGTTCTTGCACAGAGTGATACTTCTGAAGAAGCTGCTGAGAGTTGGATGTCTGTGTCTTCGTGTCAGGCCAGCTTGTGGATGGGAAGGTATTTTGATACACTTTAGCTTCTGACCCAGTTACAGCATAAGCATTTTGGGAGTTGTGCTTCAGACCTGAGCTGCAAATACCTGCTGATGAGAACTGCTCATTCTTGGCTGGCTGCAGGCTTTGTACTATCACAAAGATGAACAGACACCTTCCCTTGCACTAGGGGAGCTGCAGTGCACTTGGGTGAAATCCTGAAATATGGTGCTACCATACCTTAGCTTCAGAACAACCCTTTTAGAGATCAGTTCTAATATAAACATAGTATATGTTGAATCTCTTGAATAAGGGAACATGAGGAAACGGAATCAGCTGCAGCTACAAATCCAAGGGAGTTTGACAGTGTTTGTTTAAACAGATTTTGTTATTGTTCCACTTAAACTTTCTCTTCCTCTTACATTTTGGCATGTGAAAGTTCCCATCTGTTGCCACTAGAAACCCATCAATTATGGTAATAATTTAACTTGCAAGACTGGAAAAATGTGAGCTGTCTCACTCATATTGACCTTCTGCTTTGTTAACCAGAGGAAAAACAAAAGACTGAGGTCAACACCTGCAATAATTTCAGTTCAAACTGAATGTAACAGCAAGAAGCCTGTTGCCCTTTCCCTGTGTGGCAGTGTTGCTGCTACCAGTAATTCCTTACTTTTCCTGAATAAGTTCAGGGTTCTAACTCAGTTTAAAGTGATGTAGAGCTAGGTTTTACAAGAAAAGGTAGTAAATGGTAGAGTTCTCTGTGTTCACCAGTGAAGAGCTGGCAGCCAGGTATTTTAATGAAACAGCCTGAGTGTCACACTTCAGCTGTTGAAATGAAAAAGGGGTCACCTGTGTTGTCACTCCACAGAGCCCACTGGTTTTTCTAAGTCAGTGGATTGCAGCAGGTATTATTTTCATTTCATTTCATTTCCTGTAAATTGTGAACATGTTTGAGAAAAAACAGGAAAATTGCTTTCTTAAGGTTATACTAGAACACACGTTTTTCTGAAAATGGTCTTTAGCTTCAAACAGACAAACCAAACAACACAGACCCCAGATACTTATGCAAAACAACTTTATATATTGCTAAAGTCAATGAGGAAGATAAAAGGTTTCCTATGTGAGTTTCTTTTCCAGTTTTTCAGACTTGAGACAGGGGAGATGAGCATCCTTTTTGTTTGTAAACTTTATCACTTGAGGCAGTATCAGTCACAAATAAAAACAGAGTATACTTTGCTAATATGATGCAGTTTAGTGAGCTTGTGCCTTAGCCAAGTTTTTCAAGTTACTAAGGAAAATATGGGCTGAAGCACCTTCAAGTATTCCACACCAAGGAAATCTTCCATATATTTTTCTGTGATAACCACCCATTTGCCTCAATTCTTCTCACCTTTAGACATTTTTCAGCTCTGCAAAGTTAGCCCTCACTATTTAAAAATAGCAAGTGTTATCTCTTCAATTCTTCTTAACTTTTTCCCCTAGAATAATACCTCATTTCTGTACAACATCCACTTCCTATTCAGAGCATTCAAAATATGCCTAAGTGGTTTATGCTTTCTGATAATGAAGAGATAAGCATTTCCTTAGTCTGTCACTCCTTTATTTTATTGCAGGAACTTAGTCCTGTGACTAAAGCTGACTTTGCAGAAGCTTTATAAATAGGCCTTGTATAATTGCTTGTATAGACACCAGCAAATCTCAAAAATTCAAGTGCTGTTAAAGATTAGTACTCAGAATTGCATGGGGGAGGAAAATGACAGGGAAACAGGTCTAAAGAACACAGTGAGCAGGCTTCTTGGAAACTGTTGTCCTCATTGTATGCAAATTACCATCTGTAAAAAATATCTGTCATTTTAAAGTAATTTCTCCAAAAGCAAATTGAAAAGGAAACCCCAGGGGCCTACTGAAAGACAAAACAAAGGCATGTTGACTGCTGTTCAGTAGCTGGCTATTTTGTACAGTTCAAAAATGAATCTGTATTTGACAAGCTCCCTTGGATGCCTAAGCAAAAATGGTCTGGTCAATAGTCATTAAGGTGGACTGACTCCTGAAATGCATTTTTTTTCTAGAATGCTGTCTCTGTCCCTCAGGTCAGGACAGGGATTCCCACATCAGGGTTTTTGGAAAACCCTAGCATTTTAGAACACTTCTTGGTTGTTTTGGAAGTGAGCTGTGACTATAGAATTGCAAACTTTGCATGTCTGGTTAGGCCAGTGAAAGCTGAGGATTCTCTGCACCTTTTCGCACTTGAGAAGTCTTGGTGGTACAAGTATTTGAGATACTCCTGTTAAGAGCATTAGAAACAGATATCTGTTATTTGGTAAAAAGATATAAAATGTCAATGTCTGTCTTGGGTAGTGAGATAATTTTTAAACTTCCCCACCAACAGAAACACCTGGAAGTTTAACTGGAAAAGCTGTGGTAACAGTCACCTTGAGAGTCCTAATTTGAGGAGCAATCATATGGAGCATATTTCAAGCTAAAATCAGCCTTTTCAATCTGATGAGCAGTTCAGCTCCTGGCACTTTGATGCCATGTGAAATGAGTGAACATGCATTTTGGTAGTGATCCTCTTGGCATGCATGTTTTTATCTAGGATATAAACCAGCAGACAGAAATTTGGCAAAGTTCATTATGAACTAGCCTGACCTGCAGTGACAGGAAGGCAGGTTCTTCTCCTGCCTTTAATGTAAACAGTGTTTCTGTTCTTCTGCCCAGTCATGTGATATGAAGCAGTTACAACTCCTCACACTTCCTTGTTAATATGAAAAGGGATTTACAGAGCCCTTGGCAACACCAAAAGCACCTGACACAAATACTAACACAAAAACCTGACACAAAAAATAAAAGCACATTCTGGCTCAGTTTAGTTCACTCCTGACATAGGCTGGGATGACCTAAGTAGTCCATTCACAGATTAAAAGCACAGGTGTTTCTTTCTGGCCATCACTAATTATTATGAAAAAATGTAGCAACTGGTGTAGTTACTGGGGCATAAATATCAAACATCTGGAAGAAAACAGTGTCTTCTCTTCTGCAGGGTTAAACAGCTGACAGATGAAGAGGAATGTTGCATCTGCATGGATGGGCGTGCTGATTTAATCCTGCCATGTGCTCACAGTTTCTGCCAGAAATGCATTGATAAATGGTAATATAGATGAAAGGTTATTAATTATTTTATAGTATGCATGTTTCAGTTTGGTTTGACAGATTCTGTGTTGCCATATAATTTAAAATTGAGTAAAATCAGACTGAAGCAGAAGGAAAGCAGGAAATTTTATAAAAAAGAGATGTAAAAGTGCTGTTCAGCATTTGTTTTGTAATTTCTTACATATTTTTATTCTTCTAAAATTGAATTATTATAGTCTTGCTCAGAAACTTGAGAAGATGGTATATGCAGATGCTGGCATATTATGCTTCACAAAATCTCTTTTAAGGCTTGTTAAGACTGTGCAAATATGAAGTTGGACTGTCTGTCATTTGGGAAATAACTATCAGAGGGATTTTTTTCCATATGTTATGCTTTCACTTCAAATAAATAGCATACAATTTACTGATTTAAATATATCAGACTCTTCCAGAAAGATATTTCTTCTCAATGCCATCACCTTCAAATTTACATATGTAATGTGTAGCTTACAATGTTCAGCTTCACAGTAAATTGAACATCTTTTCAGTTTCTGCATCTCTGATACACCAGTTCTTGGAAAAGTGGGAGAGAAAAATTCCTTTGTGGAGGAACACAGCTCTTGTCTGACCATGCAGGCCTTCAGGGATTAGGGAAGTGTCCTGGCAGGGATTAGGGAAGTGTCCTGGCAGTCTGGCATTAGGGGACACAGACCTGCTTTGTTAAAAAAGGGGTTTTTTGGCAAGTTAATGCAAATGGATTTACATACAATTTGTGCACAAGAATTTGTTTTGTGGCTTTTTGAAAGACTTATCAAGGAAGTTACTCTTGTAACAAACACCAGGCTTCCACGAGGAAAAAGCATAGTAAAAAATCTCAGAATACAGCAAGTCATTTCTCTCTTCTGGGAAAATTTCCTAACCTATCAGCAAGACAGGGCTTAGTTTAGTGACTGTGCTGCAGAGTGGATTATACACTGCTTTGGCTGATGAATCAGCTGAACTCCTCACTAAGTTCCAGTTACACCATGCTTTTTTTTGGTCTGTAATTTTTAAGGTTGATCTCCTCTTAATTTAGGCATAACAGGGGCTCCCAGCTCAAACATAAGTGTTTGGGACCCCTGAGATGGTGGAGGGGGTTGGGACTCTGAGGGACCAGTTCTAAACTTCTATGACCCAGAAAAAGGCTCCTTCTTCTCTTTATCTAGGAAGGAAGCCTGTGGAGATTGGTTTCTAAGGACCTCAGCTGAATTCCTGAAGATAGGAAGAATTAATTTAGACAGTGAATTTCCATTCAAACTTTCTGTCCAGGTAGCCAGATGCATCTTGTCTGACCTGAGCAAATGATTAGGAGGAACATGATTCCAAATTTTCACTCAAAGAATGGAGCTCCATTCAGAAGTCTTCCTTACAAAGAAAGTTGTTATTTTTTAAACAAACAAAATAGATAGGTGGCCTAATCCAGTTAATGTGATCATTCTCAAAGTTCTCACTGGGTTGTTTTTTGTTTGGATTTTGTTTGTCCGTTTGGGGGCTCTTTTGGCTTTTTCTGGCAAGCAGGAGACCATCAGTGGAAAACACTCATTTCTGTGCCTTCCTAACAGGAGTGACCGCCACAGAAACTGTCCCGTGTGCCGCCGGCAGGTGACCGGGGCAGGAGATTCCTGGGTGGTGTCAGAGGCCCCTACAGAAGATGACATTGCCACTTACATCCTTAACATGGTGGATGAGGCGGGGCAGCCCCACAGACCCTGACCCTGCCCACCAGGCTGATCATGGCAGAACCACTTGAAGCTTTTGTTTTCCCAAGCGTCTGGTTTTACCTCTCCTTGCCGTTCTTCCAGTCTGTCCTTTCTGTCTCCTCCTGGCTGCTGTGAGTCTGCGCTGCTCTCCTAAAGCACAGACTGTCTGAGCAAGTCTCTGTGTGTGCAGTCTTCATTGTTAAACTGTTCTTTCAGCAAACTCTTCCATCGTTGACACAGTTTACATTAACAACAGCGTTTGATATTAATTAACAGTTCAACTACTCCATGAAGCAACTTGTAACAGCACAGCTACAACTGCAAACTGCTGTTTGAGCATCACAGAGTACTGCTAGAGATGAACCATGGCAGATGGCTTGACCTCACAGTTCCTACCCTTGAAAGCAGTCCCTTATTCACAACTAATGTGAATAAAGATGATGAGTTAGCACTAGTGGTTATTAATTTGAAATTTTACTGTTGAAACTTGAAGATGTCCCACTGCCTGTTCTTCAGTAGGAAGTTATTGCTGCTCTTAGTGTTTACAGATACTTAATCTGATCTGACTTTTAGTATTAATTATTTTAAATCTGTTTTGGAGAGTGTAGGCAGGTCTGTAAATGTACTTGTGCAGTTCCCCTTATTCTTCTAACAAGATTTCTCTCCTAGAATATTTTTTTTAAATATGATATTTAGCATAGTCTTATTAGCTTGGAAACATTAAACAGTTTCATACACAATCCTAAAAGCAGTAAATCAGCCTCTTCGTAGTTTTTGATAAAGGACAGCTAAAATTATTTCTAAACATTGGGCATATCTGAAGAGAATGCCTTTATATGAATTAGCACTTAAGGTGTAGTTTAGTCTGATGCTGTGGTTTTATCTGCTCTTGAGTTTTTGAAGTGATGAGGTCAGAGTTAAAATGTATAGAAAGAGTTACAAGTGATAATCTAAGTAAGGGTGCTGTACTTTATATCTACAAGTGCAATATGCTTTTATGTAGCAGAGGGAAACTTCTTTAACAATTATGTGGCTTGGAGTGAGATGTGCATGTGACAGCTTGGAAAAGGGATGTCACAACTGGAGTGCAACAGTATTTTGTGTCTAGCAGAATAAAGTCTTTGAAGAGCTGGGTTTAGACAGTCTAAAATTGTTAGTGTTCAGGAAACCCATCTTAGCCTCTTGTGCATAAATAATGTTATGGAAATGAATGGCTACTGTAGAGAATTAATTTTTATATATGTATACATACTAACAAATACTACTTTTTCTCACTCAGTAACCTCAAGTTAAAATACTCAAGTGTAGCATTTGAGGGAATATCAGCATAAATCTTGCTTACTGTGGGACTGCATTTTTCCTTACCATACCTGTTAAAATTCCATGATGCCGTAAGTCTTAAGTCCTTTTGTCACAGACAGGTTCTGAACTAAAAGGCATGTGCACATGTAGATATGCACATTTAGATTATTTTTCTTAATTGGCTACAAAACAACTTAATTACATCAATTTGTTAAAGAATGTGCACAGTGTATGGCACCCATTTGAGCTTGGCTTGTGACACCATTGTCAAATTTATCATAGGTTTTAAGACAGAGAAGCAACGTACCCTTCATATGTCTGTCATCTGAGAGCCACTATGGCTCAGTGTCTAAATCTGTAATTAGCTATGGAAAAATCCTTTTAGGAGTGTATATAGCTGAGAACTCTTTTTTTTTCCTTTCTTAAGCCATTGATAGCAATGAGATATTCTTCAGTAAATGTATGGAGTGTTTGGTTGCATAAAGGCAGTTATTGTTTGGGCTGGAAATTGTTACTGGCCCAGGATTTCACACTAAAACATGTGCAAATATTCCTAACCGTGCACCAGTTTGGTTTGTTTTTGCTTTTTGAGCTTGCACTAGTCCATATTCAGAACTTTCAGATAACCTTTGAATTTTTTAAACTTTTTATATCACTGGAACAGAAAGAACATCTAAATGAAAACCTCAAGCTAACTTTATTTTTCAAGTACTTCAAGAATTATACTTCTGAACTGAGATTTTATAAGTTGACTTTCTGCTTCTGAACTTCTTAAAATGTAATTTTATAATGATGCAAACAGGTTGTTAATTGCAGCATAATGACAATTGCAATAGAAACTAATGCAAAAATTATTTAAATAGTGAAAAAGTAAAGTTTGTATTCTGTACAGCTTTTTAAAATTAAGTTGCTGTAATTCACACTGCTGTGATGTAGATACTGTAATGTGTGCCTTGTAAAATATATGTACTGTATGTTATATGGAGAAATAGATACTTTAACACTAAAAAACTAGTAATTTGGTACTGGTTGGTATTACTTAGTCTGAAGTGCAACATTTAGCAAACAATTTTGGAAAAGGAATCCATTGGCATGGACATGACAATGAGTTCCAGAAGCTAGACCTTGAAAATGTGAATTACTGCAAATAGCTGTTGGTGGGGGGCATTAGAACAAATTAACTTTCTTGTGTTAAGTGAACATTTCTTACAGGTTTAATGTGAAATTGTAATTTAAACATTAGAGATGGTATTAATAGCTAAGAACATTCCACTATATTAAACCTTCTGTATGAATTGTGCAATAAAGTTACTTTGGAAGAAATGTCAGAGTTGTTTTAAGCTTAAGGAATCTCTTGGCTTTAGTACCACAGAAGTCTGAAAATGAGTTTTGATCCAAATACAATTGCATTGTACATGTGTGGTGTGGTGAAAAGTGTGGCACTGAGTCAGAGCTCTCTTAAACTTTAAAGGGTGGTATCAACAAGGTACCTCAGTGCAGCTCTGTGAAAAAAAACCAACTGGCTCTGATTTGACCTCTTCTAGGAACACAGATAAATTGGAACGTTCTGCAGGGAAAAATTAAACAACTAATTCTTAGAGGACAATATTGAGGAGTGTGTTTGTTTGGGGAAAGGATTTTTATTTTCAGAGAAATGTGATACACGTTTCCCCCCAGTTATTTCATCATGTTTCTGATGGTATTTTAAAGTTTAAAAATGCTAAGGCTGGGAATATTTTTTCTTAATTTTTCCTTGTTTTAAGTAAAAATTGAAATATGTAATTAATGTAACTCTTTCCTTTGTCTAGTTACTTGGTTTATCTGTTTGGATCTTTCGAAGCCAAGGCAGAAATGGGAGCGGAATTCATTAACAGATCAGGAAATTAGAATGGATAAAATGACCAGTTGACAGGCACAGCAGGAGGTAGGTGTACCAGAGCAATTAGCAAACCTTTATATTTACTAGGTTTCAAGTTTAGGCACCATATCAATGTGATGGGCATGGTTCCTTTTTTTGTGGGAAATGGTATATTTACCTTCCTTATCTTTCCTTTAAAGAAAATTCTATACATAATTAGAAAGGTTTTCTAATCCATACTCTCTCCAGTTCTGGAAACCAGGGCAGCCACTGAGATCTCTGTGTTACAGGTTTGAACTGAGCTGTTCAATCCCACCCCTGTAGAGCTGTATGTGCCAGATGCATTACTTTTGGAAGGAACATATTGGCTGTGGTTCTTTGTGCTTTGCATCCAGCTAGATCCTGGAAGAAGAGACCCCTCAGGAAGCCCTAAGGATGTTTGATACAAGGTAGGAGCTGTGTGTTAACCTGGCTGGCCTTAATCTGTACACTGCATATACATAATGCTTTAATTTTGTATTCACACACACTCTGCAATGGAAGTAATATGACAGTAATTAAGTATTTTCTTTGGGCTTCTGTTGTTAAATCATCCCTGAAGATAACTTGCCAGAGGTTTTATCCTCACCTGTTTTAAGTGGGTGAACAGAATTCTGCTTTATCAGTGTGTCTTAAACATCAGTCATTTTAAAACTGAACTTTTGTTAACTGGCATTTCTTCAGATGCTTGATTCCAAGGCCTAGAATTTATCATACAGCAATATTCTTTAAGGGCTGAGAGCTTTTCCTGCTGGGATGTGTCACTGGAATTAGCCTGGATGGGGCTGTGTGCTTTTCCAGTGACCACGGTGTGTGATCACCAGGTAACGTTTTGGTCTGAGCCAGCCAATGTTACATCCGTGAGGGATGGGACAGTGCATTCTGCTTTCGTGTCTGAGCTGCCAAGATGGTTCATTAGATCTTTACTTACCTCACTAACCCATCAAAATTCAAATAGTAAACACTAGGCATGGGATTTGTAGGCTTGATATTAAAAGGAATTACCATTTTTGTGAACTTGGATAGAACCTTGCATAGTGTGTGTCTGCTGGAATGAAGAATACGATCCAATAGGTGATTAAATGAGCACTCTTCTTTGGTTCAAAGAGCTTTGGTTTAAAATGCTAGGTGTTTTCACAAAGTAAGCCTAAAGTATGTGGAAACCTGCACCTCTGAAATTTGTAAGTGTAAGAAGGTAGGAGTGTGATACAACAATCTGTGCTTCCATGCTCATGTGGTTCTGACCCATTTTAACAGACCTTCAAAAACTACTTTTTATGTGAGACAGTCCCTGTCAGTCATGGAGAATGACTAATGAAGTAGTGGTGTTGGTGTCTCACTGTTACACAGACTGTGCTGTTTAACAGTAGTGTTTAGTGCTTTGAGAGGCGTGGCAGAGAAATGCACATTTCTCAGTTACAGATGAACCTGTACTCCTGTGCTTCACCAGTGCTGCTCATGTACAGAAATAAAGTTTGTGTACTGAATGAGATGATGTTTTAATCTTCATCTAAAAATCTTGACTTCCTTTCTTACTGAAGTGTTTGGTGTTATGCATTTCCTCAAAAGTCATGGTGACTGCAGCAGGATATCTGTGTTGATGCTATTTATTTAAATCTGTCACTCATTGGGTTTTGTCAGATAAATCTGTTGTGCATGCTCACAAAATCACAGTACACCTTGAACTGCTCTGCCCTGAGGGTCAGGGCTGCTTTCCTGCTCCCAGGTTGGGTGTCTTGACTCTCAGCTCAATATCTACATGAGGCTCCAGGATCAGCAAGAGCTGCTGTGTGCCCTGCCCTGGTGCCCAGCTTGGATGAGCAGGGAAGCAGGGTGGGCACCAAGAGAGGGTGGGGGCAGCAATGCAGTTTCACTTTCATAACTTTATGCCAGGTCTAAATGGTTGGTTTGCATTAACACTGAATTGTTTTAAGCCAGATAAGCTTTAGCCCCTTCTTCTAAATAGTGCTCACTGTCTTCTCTAGCCCCACTGCGTTTTTTTTCAGTTTTCATGCTTTATTTAGGTTTAGTGAGTTTAATTGCACATGGTTTTTGGTTCTCCTTAAGTGTGGAGATTGGGAGGAGCTACATTTTTTTTTGAGAGCTACACACACAAAATCCATAACCATATTCTTTTACAATTCATTCATTAGTGTAATGTTTAATGCTTCCACAAGAGGCAAAAGATAAACATCATGTAACCCAGGCACAGAAAGAAAAAGCAGTTTTTACAGACATCTTTTCAGACTTGGATTTTAACTAGGCAAAGAGAACAGAAATGTTTAGCCACACATAAAGAGCAATGACATGAGACAGTAAGGTGGCTCTGGGCTGTGAAAAAAATATGTACTCTCCAGCAGCAGAGCAAATGCCTTCAGTTTGCTGAAGTAACAGAACAGAAAATAATTGTTCAGGTAGATAGGTTGTAAACATCAAATAACCATAATTAACTATTTCGGGTTGAAAGTATAAAATGCGTTTGAACCAGCAGATTTAAGGAAGCCTTAAATAACATTTGAGCCTCTCTCCCAGTGAAGTAAAGAGAAAGTAGGATGTTCTTCCATCCTGCAGCAGTACTTACCCAGCTGCCACCTGCAGTGATGTTCTTCCAGCCCCTGAGTCAAACCAGCTGTGTTCTAATCAGGTTTGACCTCAGCACAGTTGGGGGGATCAGCCACTGCCCTGCCCTGCACTGGTGTCTGTGTGAACAGCAGTGACTTGTGCTGGATCTGTCTTTTCATTCCAGCCACAGCCTGAGCCCACAAGGTTACTCCGAACAGCCTCACATTAGCACAAAAGTGCAACTTTAAAAAAGAAAACAAGGCAAAGCTTAAGAACTGAACTTGGGAATCAGTAACATTTGCCCAATTAAAGGATGACCAGGAGAAATGTAGTAGTGGAAGCTTGAAAGGATGTCTGTTCATATTTCCCCAAATATAATACTATAAACCAAATTTCCCCTTAAAAGCAGCACACAAGAAAGCACAGAAAGCAGAACTTGTGGTCATGACCACTTATGTGTTACTGTGGTTATTGTTAGAATCCCAATTACTGTCCATTCACTGAATATGCAGATCCAGGTCTTTTTTCAATAACAGCTACAGACTATTAGAACTTGAGGTAAAGAAAGCTGAAAAGGTATTAAATAGATACACAAATTTGGTGTAATTTTAAGGAAACCAAAAAAGAAATGTGACAACAAAAGCAGCACTAATAGTGATCTTCAGGTGAAACAACCCAAGTAAAGCAATGTTTATCAGAGATGGAAATACTTAAAATTTAAATTCTTCATACCAAACATGTTGCTTATTTAGCCTGGATGCAGACGTCTTTCCCAAATAATGTTATGTTGGTAACAGTTTATTAGGAAGTTGTACTGATGAAAACAGGACATTTGCATTTGATGCTCCTAAACAGCTTAAACCACTTCCTCAGACTTCATGCTAAGCAAATGACACCAATCCTGAGACTGGATTCTGTGAGCTGCTCAAGTTCCTAACGGCGACGTCGGCAGGGGCTGCTGACTGAGAACTTGGCACAATTTTACTCCCATACAGCTGGGCAGCATAATGTGGTTTCACATGATTTTTAGGGGTATAAGGAATACAAAATCTGGCACATTGCAGACTTTAGGCTGGGGCACTGAAGAGCTGAAGTCAAATTCCCAGCACCTGTCTGCAGCCCTGGTTTTGGATGAAAAGCCTCTGCAATCACTGCAGCTCCCTCTGCATGACAGTGGCTAACTGTGATGGTGAATGGATGGCCAGAATTCTCCCTCTTGTGCCTTGGACTCCCTCAGAGCAGCCTTAATTCCAGGCTGCTTCCTGACATCTTTAGGCTTATCTCTCTCTCGGGGGGTTCTTGCAAGGCTGCACAGCTGTAGGAGCTGATAAGGAATTCCTCCTTCCCCTACTGTAGTGCCATTTCCTTTTAATCTAAATTCAGGACAGCAGAACATTAAAAAGGTGTCCTTGTAGGTATCTCTTGTAACTGCCACAGCCTGAGGAGAGAGTCTTGAATGCCTCTATACATTTATGCCATTAACGGGTCCTTTGGTACTGGTGGTGTCACCACTGCCACTTTTGGCTGCATTTGCAAGGGCAAGTGAGACCTGAAGAGCTCTTGAAAGGAAGGCTGTAGGTGCCCAAGCTCCAGAAGGGCCTGGCCTAGGAAATACAAGTGGCACAACACATCTGACTGAGCACAGCATGCAGGGTTCAAGGTCAGGTGAACCTTGATGGGCCAGTATCAGTTACTGGCTTTTTATGCATTAATGCTGAATGCCTGTTGGAAGAAGCCCAGTGTCCCTATGCAGGATATTAGGGAGCCAGGAGTCTAACCCTGGGCTCAGATCCTGCCTCAGGGACTGCAGACCTTTGAACTGAGTTGCTCTGCGGGACTCACAGGCATCCACACCCTCTGCTGCCCTGGCCTCAAGTCTTTTTTGGTGTGAAACTGAGGTGCCATCATGTTACTACCTTTAATCCTTTCTGAAGGAGTAGTACTGTGTCATAAAGATGACGAAATAGAAAGAAGATTGAAAGTGATAAATACTCCAGTAGCTGTATATTACTAACCACTTCCTCATAAATAAATAGTTTAACATAACATACCATGATTTGAGATGACAGATTTCAAGTGGGCTGGCTTCTGTATAAATAGACAGCTTGACTTCCCATTCAGCTGCAGTTGACTAAAATACAGACTAAAACAAATGTGTAAAAATATGTCAGAAGTAGGACCAGAACCAGGTCTGGCATTTCTACCACTGATTCATAAGAACACTTCCCTTTTTCAAGTAAAAAATTTCTCTTTACATGCAACCAGAATTACCTGCATAAATTTCTAAGTAATTTGAACGGGCATATCCACATATTCCTATTACAAAGCAATAAAAAAAGTGTTCTCAACTTTCAAGGCAAAATTTTCATGATGTAATTAGACTCATTACAGTGTATAATAGTGATTTTGACACGTTTTCCACTTGCTAGATTAAAAAGCATTCATCTGCTGTTCTTCACTGACATCCTACATAACAACAGGTATTAATTAGTCATTGAACAAGATTACCCGATGTTGGTTTTTCTTGTTTTCCAATATAACTGCTGAAACATTGAGTTAAAAACTGTGTCAGATCACCTTCCAGAAGGAAAGGGCAGCTTCAAAATTCTGCACCCCATAGAAACTGCTAATGAATAAAGGGTTAAACTTGAAAGTGTTAAAAGCCATGACTGGTACTGAGACTTGCAGGACCAACCCAGGTGTGCGTGTGCTGTCAGCATCTGCAGGATCCTCAGGTGCACAGCACAGCTGCACTACAGATATTCTCTCTGGTTTCCCAGGCTACACTGCAGGGCACAGTTAAGACAGTATGAAACAAATAGTACATGATTCTGAGTTTGCATTTAATATTTACAGCAATCTTAAAAAGCCTAATGTTCGTAGAAACCAAAATCTTTGCAACGAGAATAACGCAGTAACAGGTGACGGCAAACACGGTTTACCTTCCACAGATACACCCTTTGTCTCTGTGCTGTTCAGTTTCGTCTCCGTAGCATCAAAGACAGATGATTTGAGGTTAATTAGCATCTTATCCTGCTTAAGAGGGACATATTCTGGTTTCTCTGAGTTTGTAACTACTTGGACAGAGTAGAAATATCTTCTGTTCTCATGGCATCAGCCAGGAAGCTGAGTTCATTGCACAGAGTCTCGTACCTGAAGGCCATCCGGATCTGGGCAACATTTGTCTTTCGAATGTCATTTCCCTCTGGCCCTTCCTTGCAGTAATTCACCCCTAAGAATTTCTGCTTTTCCTGTGGATGGGATTAAAAGTCAAAAGGAAGAAGTCAGTTCAACTGCTTTGACATATTGCAGAAATAAGTGTTAGTTGAATGAGTCCAGTACAAGTGAAAAGAGCAGTTTCAACCAGCTGGCTGTTGAACTCTTCCTCAGTCTTAACCAATTTAGGAGATTTTAAGGCCAAAGTTTATCCATATAATCACTCACAAGTGCACTCAGTCTGGCTTGCTAAAACCCTCTGTTAGTGTTCAGCCTTCACTGCCACATCTTGCATGTGAGAGGGCAAAAAGAGGCCTAGGTCTCTTTTGTTGGTTAAATGTCACACAAGAGGAAAATGGGTAGTTGTCACCAAGGAATATTGGAATAAACAATATAATATTCTCATTAAGCCCCTTCAAATACCAGTTCCTTCAGAGAAATGTTCAAAAGTGACATAGAAGAAAAAGGGAATGCTCTAAAGTAAGTCCTAGAGAAAGCCTTGGCTGTATAGAATTTTAAAGCCAAAAGGAAATTTAATCTAATTTGATTGCCTGTCTAAACCTGAGTATTTTCTGTAGTACTCTTTTTAAGTAAAAAAATATGTCTTACTTATGACAGGCAGTTTGTTTTTACTTAATGCTAAGACATGATGCAGAAAATAAGTGGCAGAAGGGTATCACCCAAATAATTAAAAGTTTTTAACTGGAAGGAGAACTGAGTATAAACAGACATCTGGTCTCTCTACATATTTTGAGAATTCCAAACAAAGCTAATGGGGAAAAGTAATGTTAATACTTTACTTGTAATGTAAGACTGCATAGCAGAGAGTTTGTGACTATTTCTGGAAAAGAGGACAGAGATGTGCCCAAATACATTACTAAGCACCTGCTATTCAGTGTTCAGACTATTGACTTCTGGGTTCCTACTTGCCCTAATATTCACAGGAGAGGTTTTCCAGCCATACTTACCTTATCTGACAATCCACTCTGTAGAACGCTGTTTCGTGCTATTTCACACAAGTCACATGTACTTAGTTTCCACACCTGAGCTGCAATAGCATATTCTTCCATGAGAGCTTCCTGCAGCACCAAAATACATTTAAAATTACATTATATATAAATAAGATAAAAATGGGGATATGTACTCATTACTAATTAAGGATTTTATACATGCTCTTTAGACAGCTGTGAAAAATTAGAAGTTTGAAACTTTAAAATCACAACTACTATGAAAAGAATTGTTCATTTCAAATTTCCCAAGGACTACTGGTTAATAATTAATAGGCAATGGGTATCCAGTTAGCTTAGTCTAAGAAATTGCAGCCTGCAGTCCAGATCCTTGGAGGCATTTCTTAGGCAATCCCAAAGGAGCCCCCAGGGTACACCAGTTGTAAAGCCTGAGTGACTTTGCACAGGGACAGGTAGCAGGGCAATTTCTCGCTCCGGCCCTCCCACGCCAGGCGGGCGGGTGTGGCCCCAGCGGGCTGGCCCCGCCCCGGACCTGGCACACTCCATGTGACGGCATCCATGCCCCAGCCAGCAGCAGCTCCGTGTCCTGGGCCAGCAGCCAGCCCGGGGCACGGCTAGCAGGGCTCGGCTGGTCCTGGGACACGGAGCTGAGCGACGGACGGGCCCCTCTGGGCACAGCATGCCTCAAATCGCTGCCAGCCACCAACGAGGGCATCACAGCCAGTGACCAGGCACTCCTGTCCTGCCAGGCCACCCAAGGGCAGGAATCTCTTTCAGCTCACTGAGCAAGCAGCTCGTATGTCATCTTGAGATTCCACATCGTGTTTTTGTAATGTACTTCCCCAGACTTATTAGAGTAAGGAAACTGGACTTTCCTGGCACTCTAGAGGATTGTTTATGAAGGCTCAAACCTCCCTTCAGCCTCATCCTTCATTTTATACTTCAACAGCCAACACTGGAGAGGCAAGAGTACAAAAGAAACATAATTAGGAAATCAGACATTTCCTTCTGAAGCCTAACAGTGAGTAGCAGACAGGGAATGAGGAGGGAGAATGAATGAAGTGACTGGAAGACATGACACTATGTCCTAAGCAATGAAATAAAACACATTTCAGGTCATTCTGGACCCGTGTGGTGCTGTTGCCAAATTCAGAGCTGGTGCTTTTTGCAGTTCCTACCTTTGTGTAATGAAACTGCATAGGATCATCTGTGGAGAGGGAGACGTGCAGTCCCTTGTGGAGAAATTCCCGTAACGGATTTTTGGAGTACTCCAGGAACAGGCTGTTGTTACTAAGTGGGGACATAGCAATGGGTATTTGTGCAAGATAATACAGATACTGGAGGACAGGACTCTGAAAAACAAAACACAGCATTTAATGGTACTATGGGATAATGAAAAAGAGAAGGATTTCCCTTGGATAAAATGGAAACAGCACTACAGGGGGAAGACTAAGATCAAAAAAATTAGGTTGACCATGACTTCTTCAGGAAATATTTGAAAGTCTGAATTTTAAATCTTACTGATCTTTATAAAAATAATTTATGTTCTTAAATATAGGTGTCATCTTTTTAAAAATATGGTGACTAATATTACTGTAGATTAGTAAGGATATATATGACCATTATGGGCACTGCATTTGATATCAGCTGCATACCTTCTCCCAAAAGCTGAAAGTCACAGAAAACAAATGGGCAAGAACTGCCAAGCAATTTTTTATTTGCAAAGCTGCAGTCCAATAGATACATTTTAGGAGCAAAAGAAGTTTTAATTTATGAGAAGTCATGTGTTGCTGTTGTACGTAATAAAAATAATCCGTGTTTATGTCATCTTTATTATTATTTTGCCTTAGCCAACCTGTGAACCTAATAAGTGCCTTTATTACTGTTACTATTATTAGTAGCTGCTATGCCATCTTAGCACACCAGGCCATGCAGGAGAGAGGGAAGAGGAGAATGCTTTGGTCACAGACTGCTTTAGTACTACTCTGTCTGGGTCTAATTTAATTAATTACTATTCCTGAGCATAGTATCAGACATTATTTTAGGTCTGTTTTTTTCTTTGTTCTTGGTTATGTTGAAAAATACAGAGAGTTTTCCAGTATTAACCAGAAAAAACTCACTTATAAGGGAACTCCTTAAAAATTACAGTAAACTCAGTACAAGTCTGCCACCCACTGACCAATTATTTTAATTAAGAAACAGTGCCCTGAGGATGGGTTGAGTGATGGTTTTCATTAACTAATGTGCCAGGTATTATAACATTTGTTATGTCATAAAACATTTGTTGTATCTAAAATATTGTTGTGTCACACAGCTATGTTGAATTTCTTGATAAAAATAATCAATCCTTAAAGAACTTCTGAATGAACCCTAAAGTATAGACATGCCAATCAGAAAATGACCTTTGTCCCCATAGAGAAAAAATGAGAGCTTTCCTTAAGTTCTTCTGGGACTAAACCAGGGAGCAGTAGCAAGTCTGAAGTTTTAAGTTTTGTTTATGTAACTTTAACTCTGCTTGGAGTAACCAAAAATGGGTGGGTGCTGCAAAGTCTTTGACGTATCTGAACGGTTGATCTTCCTTCCCTGTGAAGACAAAACTGTCTTTTTGTAGCTTAAGAACAGGAAGTTCAGTTGAGCTTATCTATTTCATTGAATCATGAAACAGTTTGGTTTGTAAAGGACCTCAGAGATCATCTGGTTTCAACCCCCAGCAATGGGCAGGGACAGCTCCCACTAGACCAGGTGGCTCAAGGCTCAACCTGGCCTTGAACACTTCTGGAGATGGGGCATCCACAGCTTCTCTGGGCAACCTGTGCCAGGGCCTCACAACCCTCACAGAAGAGAATTTTGTTCCAATATCTAATCTAAACCTACCCTCTTTCAACTCCCCCTTGTCCTGTCACTACCTGTGCTTGCAAAAAGTCCCTCTCCAGCTCTCTTGTAAGCCCCATTTAGCTACTGGAAGGTGCTAGAAGGTCTCCCTGGAGCCTTCACTTTTCCAGGCTGCACAACCCCAGTGCTCTCATCCTTTCCTCACAGGAGAGGTGCTCCAGCCCTCTGAGCATCCCCATGGCCTCCTCTGGACTCCCTCCAACAGGTCCATGTGTTCTGGTGTTGGGGCAGTCTGGGTGGAGTTTCTGACCAAACTGAAGAGTTACTTGTACCTTGCTAAGAAAGTGAATTAATGGGGCAGCCAAAAATTAATTTTGGGCTGCCCAGAAAAATGTCAATTTAGTGCCTTCTGTTTGAACCAGTGATGGATGTCTGAGCACAGAGTGATTAGTTTAAGAGCAACCAAGCAGTACCTTCTTCAGGAGCAATCCATGAGAGATGTTGTCTGCTGTCAGAAAGGCAGAAACAAGGTGTGTGATAGACCCAGCTTCTCCACAGTGAGGTCGAAACAGGAAAGTGCACATGCCTCTTTCCCTGAAGAGATTAAAAGCAAGTTCCACTTAAAAGAAAGCACTGTTCTTTATCTATTTCATATACAACTGCCAATGATATGTGAATTTAAAAAGAAGAAAATTAAGTTACATATTCTCATACAGTTTGATGTGACATTTACCCAGGCCTACCTGTAGTGGGCTGCTCAAAAGGGCAGGTCCCTCTACCCAAGCCCCTTCTACCACCAGACATATTTGTGTCTTCTTTCCTTCCCCAGTTCCATCTCACTTAGCAATTGTCTACCCACTGGGTGAACAGCTACTGAATGGATTTCAGTGGAGTGAACTGACAGATGGACAATTCAGTAAACCCATGCAACCTGTGGCTGCATAATTCCTGGTTCAAAATGAAGGAAGAAGGGGAAGCACGTTGCCAAGAGTTAGCTAACAGTACCTAGTGTGATCAGAGCCTGCCATCTCACCAGGTTAAGTGTAGCATAAAACCACACCTTCAGAAGCAGAGATGATCTAGAAATGTTAGTTGTTACACCAGACTTATGTTAGTTGTTACACCAGACTTTCACTGTAATTTCTAGAACTATGTTATCATCTACATTAAAAGTGATGCTGGGTTTGAGGTTATAATGGACCCTGTTATTCAGTGCAGACAAATGCCCCACAAGTATTTGGAGATGTTTAAAACACAATTTCAGCAAGGAGAGCTAGAATGTAAGGCAGTTCTAGGGTGGAAGTTAGTAACATCTCTCCTGATGTGAGGATGTAATCCATCCTCACTAATATTACCAAAAAAATAAAACAGTCTTGTCAGGGCTGTATTGACTCAAGCACTCAGATTAACAGGGTGAGCAGTTAGTGACTCACTGGTGAATTCTGTCAGTATCTCAGCTGTAAAGAATATTTAATGATTATCTAGGGACATTTTAATACAGTAGTCAAAATGCTCTTGAGGTAAAAAAGAAATGCATTGGTTCTGGCAGAATCTGTCTTTGGAACAGAAAAAGCATTTAGACTACAGAGAATGTCAAGGAAGTCAGGAGAAGGGATGACTTAGCTACCTGCTATAGTGTGTCCTTTCCATTACAGAATTAAAACTATCAACTACACCTGACTGTTGCACATACAAGGTAATTTAAAGTGGGTGTCTGCATTATGAGTTTTGATCAAATAGGAGGATAAAGAAATGCTTGAAGTAGCAGTGGGAGAGAAGAAATAACATTTAGAATGCTAACTTGGATAAAACTGTAAAATGACAAATCTGTGCACCTTCTATAAGAAAATCCCAAAATATTTTCTAAATAACTAAATGAAATGAACCAAATCCTTTCAGGGTAAGTGATGACACTCTCACATCAGTGAATAACCTCACTGTGCCTCAGCTGGAGTCAGTTATACAGGTCACTCAATGAGTCAGCTGCAAATTTAGCAATATAACCTCACATTGAATTTCAGGCTTTCCTGAGCCTGATGCCAAAATCTGCTCTGACAGTCTGATGTCACATAACTCCCTGCATTCCTTGCCCAGACGTTGGTCTCAAAAGTAGTAAAAGTGAGTGAGTCAAGAAGCCTGCTAAAGGAAGTCAGCTGGAAGTGCAGTTTGTAATTGTGTCCTACTTGGTCTGTCTCTGAATGCAGCAGCCCCTTAGCCAGTGTGTCACAATATTACTTTGTCTCTTAAATTACCAGGAGATAGCCAGGCACATTGTATTTGGGAATCTGCTGCAAAGCCAAGCAAAGGTCAGTAAGTGGGTTTTGTGGGGTTCCTTCTATTGTTTCATTTGGTATATGCAGCTTTAAGGAGTTAAAAAAACCCAAAATACACACAAATATCAAACCAAGGTATTAATCTTATGCCTCTACAATTTCTGCATTTTTTTTTTTCATTAATTCTACTGTTAGTATTTTCAAAATATCTCAAGTACTCTAAGTAATTCAAAATAACCCTTGCTTCAGAAGATCTGTAATCTGAACACTGACAGTCTGAGAGAAAGATACTGATTTTCTGGGAGCTTGTAAAAGACAAAAGTGTCTACTTACCTCCTAAGGTTGTTTAGCAACATGATGTTCACATACATATAATACAAATAATAGCTATATGGGGGATTCTTTTCACTGGTCCAGAGGTCAGGGTTAAGGCTCTTGTCAGAGAACATATGGCCACTGTGTTTGGATTCATCATCAACACTGTCAAAGCCGGTCACCTGGTGGGAGAAGGAATTCACAGAAATAAGGGGCTTCAAGAAGCAAATTTAGTGTCACTTACTCTTG
Source organism: Promerops cafer (assembly GCA_013398275.1). NCBI lineage: Eukaryota > Metazoa > Chordata > Aves > Passeriformes > Nectariniidae > Promerops > Promerops cafer. Next base: position 520,719 of record VZSE01002505.1, on the reverse strand, counting down.
CTTCAGGACTTGTTTGAACAAGCATCCAGTCCCTCCTCCTTCATTTCCATCCCTATCCTCGCAGTCCTGCTGCTCTGCATCCTACCACACCATGCACACAGCAGGAAAAACATGTTTTGTCCAAGTTTTACCCATTTTTTTTTTCTTCTGAGACAAACAGGAAGCCCAGGTGCACAAAAGCCTTCAGGCTCCTGTGGGGGTTTACAGTGCTGGAAAACTCCCTAAGACCCAGACTAGAATCCTTGGAACTCATCTGCTGTCTTTGATAAGCAGCTGAAAGCAAGAGGCTCCCAGCAAACCTCAGAGCTGTGATGTGAGGCACACCCAGAAGTGTCTGTGTTAACCTTGTCCCAGCAGCCACATCACCACTTCTCTCCTGAGTTCCATCACGATCTACACAATGCTTCTTCTTTCAGCTGCCTCTTTCGTGGAGGCTGGTTCAGAGGCAGCTCAAAGTGCCCATCCTGGATGATGATGCACAAGAGCATGCAAACATTTTTGGTCATTAATGAAAGGACAAATAAATAGTTGCTGAGCTGTTTCTGAGGAAATAAACAGGCTATGTGACAACAGGACCTCGCGCAGACTTGTACTAAATTATGTGTCAGGGCTTTGAAACAATTAATAATACGAGCAATCTGTGGAGAAGGAGGCTTTTTTAGTATCTGGGAACAGCTGTGGACCAAACAAAAAATATGAGCAGTAAAGGATCCATTTCATGTGAGAAAGAAAATCCAAACATACTTACATATTTGAGGAATAGGTGCAATTCTTTGTGGTCTTTGGGATTGATTGTTGCTTCAAACAAAGGTACAAAGATGTTCTCCAACATCTTCCCAAAACTAGGCAGAATATTTTTAGACCTAAATATGTCACTGAAGGGGAAAAAATAGACAAATTTTTTAGTAAGCTTGTATTGTCCTTCGCTTTCGTATTTTCTGTTATTTGTGTACATTCTAGAGCTTCAGTTCCACCAGGATTCAGAAATTCAAAGTTTATGTCAGGGCAGATTGTCTCTGTGCTCTGTTTCCTGCACTGCCTGGCACTCTGCTTCATCCAGGCTCTGCTGAAGCTCTCAAGTGCTCCAAAAATAGAGACAGCATGCAGAGGTAGATGCTGCTTCAGAGCAGTGACCCTGTCCCTTACAGACATCCACATACTAACAGGGCAGATAACGAGCTACCTCTCGTGAAAGATTCTGTTTCCTAAAGTTGTAACTACTCCAAATGAAAGTAGAATGCTGTGCTTTAGTGAGCCATTCAGAAAAAAGGGACAGTACTTTCATGTGCCACTAAGTGCATGACTTATTCAAAGTGCTGATTGTGCCATGCATGAAAGAAATTGCTATGTAAGAAATTAAAGGAGAGAAACTTTCTCCCCAGTGAAAAGCACACTCTGGGGGATATACGTGACTGGGACAGGTCCTTCTCTACTCATACCCCACCTGTGACGTTCCAAAACATGAAGCTCAGCTATTAAGTCTGACAAAATTATCTGGGGAGACTGTATTACAACACACAGTATTCGAAATGAAGAAATAAAGTCCCAAGGGATGCTTAAAAACTAAGAAGAACTGATAAGGATTTAAGTTTGGAAATCGTCCGTCTGGGTTGTTTCCAAGTTCACTGTCATTTAGTCACTAATCTTGATGATAACAATTTGACAGAGCATTTTCTACTCCTTCATGGAATTCAAGAGTTGGTTTATTCTCATTACTAAATTGTAATTTAACTTGCCTTTGAATGCAGCTTGATTTCACCCAGTTGTAATTTTTGGTTTCAATGTCTTCAGACTTACAAATAATTGACAGTAGTTTTGAACAGCTTAATTAAGAATAGATTCAATCCCCATCTCCTGTCTTCCACCCCCAGACTGTCAGGAAAACTGCACCAGTGGTCAAAAATAAATCTCCCAAGCTATTGCTTATAAATAGAACTACAGGACAGCTAATAGGCCATCTAAATATTATCAGAAATCAAGTCATTGCTATGATTTCAAGCTATTAATATTACCAAGAGCTCCTGATTACTTACTAGATTCTGGGAACCTGAATTATCCAGCGCATATTAGGGGAATAAACTTTATGCTTAATGAACCATTTTGCCAAGTTCAGCCATTCCTCTGGAGACCGTCCATAAATGGATAAGCGGGGTTCTGTGTACTGGTACTTACTTTCTTCTAGTTCACGGGCTACTTCCTAGTAAGTAATAAATATATATTTGCTTTAATATGGACACTAAGATCATTTACAGCTGCAAATATATTTATCATTGCATTTTCCTCAGAGCAGACATAACTGTATTGGCACCCTTTAAAGATAAAGGGAATATCTTGTCTTTCAATCCATTGTTTTATTTTAGTTATTTAAATATTCTACTAGCAAGCTAGCTCAAGTATCATGTGAGTATAACTTAACTGTATGTATAACTGGGGATAACTCTTAAGACCTCCTTTTAGAGGACAATGATCTTGTGCAGTTATTACTAACACCTTTGTCAGACCTACGTTTAAGATAGATAAATCAGAATTGGACTATTTAAACTACAGCAAATGTCTACATAAAATATGCAGAACAATGGAGAATCTGACCCAGAATCTGTGGTAGTAAGCAATTTTATGGCAATTAATTTTAGACAATACTTCTGTATATTTAAGAAGAGCTGACATCTACTATATCACAAAAACTACTAATTTTTTTGTTCTAAGAAATTAATTTGAAGCCTGTTGCATGCATGTGCAGATGCAGATTTATGCATAGGCACTTCCCTAGCTCCTCCTTCCCTGGCAACTACCAGTAGCCAACTAAATCCTAACAAAATATTGAACCAGTGAATTGACCTTTGGCTGCTCTCCATTAGTTTAAAACTACCCACAACTCAGCTTTGAACTCATATACAGCTTATGTGTATGTTTCTAACTCATAAAACTATTCAGAATGCAGCAGGGGCTGGCTTAGCAGAGGTTTTCCTCTGAGGAATTGCTGGAGCAAGCCCAATACTTGGAATAACATAACCATAGCGTTAGGTTTGTATACAATTATGACATCACAAATCTATTACAAACCTTCATTTCTCTACAGCTGGAAAAGCTTGAAATTTATTTACCTTGACCATACGAGCAAAATATTCACCACCAATATAGTTCTCGGTCTTCAAATACAAGTCCCTCAGCTCACTGGCACCAACTGGATTGTACTTGGAATTGAATTTGTCAAATCGATGGAATGTCTGACGTCCCTGGAGGAGGAAAAAAACCCAAATAACCGCAGTTTTAAGAACACGCAGTAGTTCATAAATTAAATTGCCTAGCATTAAAAGGCACAGAAAAGAAAAATCCTGTGATAACTTCTTTCAAACACGCACTGTCATGCATGAAGTCAAATTCTGATTTAGTAAGTTATGCAAACATCGTAGAAACTAGAATTTCGCACTTGGAAAACGTAGCTTTTCCCCATTTGTCTGTCATTTCACTAGACTTACTGCATGGACATCTAAAGAGTCTACAGTGAGGTCATAGGGGTCCATGTGAAGGCTTTCGAAGACTTGCTTTAAAGTCATCTTCTTGCCTTTTTTCTCTGCAACAATCCTGTCGGGCTCTGTTTGATAGGTGTGCTTAATAAACCTCAGTAAGTGCTTCTGGTTCATGCAGGCAGCAGCATGGATATGAGTGTCAACCTGAAATCAAAAGGTTATTTATGCTTATCATCCATCTACTTAATTACTCATCCATGAACTTAATTAGCAAAGTATCTATGTCATTGACAACAAGGACTAAAGCCTTCTAAAATATTCCTTATGTAACAAATGGATTAGTGCCTAAGCAATTCAAAATGTTTCTGAACCCTGAGATTTTGATTTTGGTAGATTTATTCAATAAGCAGAACTGTGAGTAAAGTAGCCCTCAATTAGTAGTTTCCTATTCAAACAGGAAGATTTTCAAGAAGATGCATTCTAAGTGCCAAACACTGACCCTGGGTTCAGATTAAATTTGATACTTCCTTAAAGGACACTCTGATCCCTTAGTATCCTTTTACTTCATCAATGAATCAACAATGCCTCTCTAGTTATAGACTGTGGTTATAACTACCCTCACTGACAGAAAGGACTTGGAATTCTCAGCCATTTCCAAAAGCAGAATTCATTTTTGTATTTCAACCATATGAAACGTCTTAGGTCACTAGAACTGAAGAATACATATGAGACATTTTTGTCACCATTTTTTCCAGGTTTCATTATAATACAGCAACTCGTAATGCTGACAGACTTTTCAGATCTCTTTTCTTAGATGTCTTTACACACTAAGGGAAGGGCAAATTCACAGAAGGGCTGAGAGTACTCCTTCAGGTTTTGTTGAAAAAAAAGAAGTATTGACAAGAAACAAATTATTTCCACAGGTTTGCTTTGCTTTTGCTCAGAAGCTTGCACTGCTCCCTGAGCAGCCTCTATTGGAACCCAATCCAAAGAAACAGCTCAGGAGATCTGGGAGGGTGGTTGTCATGGAAGTTTTCCCTGTGTAAGTCCTTCGTAACACTAAAAGAACTTCTCAAATAAACCAAACACTCTGATAAGCCAGCCAAGGAGCCTCTGAACCTAAATGTCTGAAAGGACTCTCATCCAGGACTCCTCTGTCCAGGAAACTGCAAACATGGACACAAAAGTGAGTCCAGCATTCCCCTTTGTGCAGTGACTCTGCAGTTTCATATTCCACCAACAGAGCTAATCAACATCCTTATCTGCTTTTAAGGATCAGCAGGAAACACAGAGAGCACATGAATAAGCCACCTTCCTGCAGTGTAAACCTGGGTTTATGCCATGACATCCAGGCCACAGGAATGCCACTGCTTCACTTGGCACCTGAAGTCATTTTATTTGCATGTCATATATACACAAGTTGTTGCAGCTTCTCCCTGTGGATGTCCGTAGTATAAATAAAGACCAGGATATAAAACTGAATCCTAAACACTTAATTGCTAATCACTGCCAAATTCAAATATACCAGACACATTAAAGCTAAATGAAAAAGCAAGAAACATAACTGCTGTCTCAAAGTACAGAACATAAAGTACATTATTAATGCATAGGAAACAATGCTGTGTACAAACAGAAAACACACCTCCACACAGCATATTCTCACCCTCCTCAGAGTACTTGTATAGATATTTGAGCCCAAGTGCATTTTATACACGTGCTTACTCAGGTTAATAAACATTCTCTGGTTTAGGCAGAAATGTTGTTTACTGTAAACTCTTCTGGAACATTGAAATTTCTACTAGGCTTGGTCAACTTGTATAGGAGAGTGGAACAACAGTTACCAGATGCCCTATAGGCCCTAAATGCTAATGAAAAGCAAGTCATAAGCAGAGAATACAGGTGTAGGGACCCTGAACAAGTGTCATTTATTGGATTTCAGAATGCAGTGGTTCCAGCAGTGGCTCAGCTACTGGAATTAATGAGTCTAGAAAAAGTCAGAAGAAAACAAGACACAACACTTCCTTTTTATGTAAATCAACATGAATTCACTGCTGTTAGGAGGACAAGGATGGAAAGCAATGAGGCTTTTTGTTTCTTTTGTTTGCTTGTGTGCAAAGATCACATTGCTTTTAAAATCCTGCTTCCTGTTGAGAAATAATTCTCTGGAGTGTGCCTTTGCTGTTGAGTGAGCTCCTGTGACATCTTCTCCAGTCCCCACAAACACACCACACATAGCCCTAGAGCTGAGCTAAACCACAGTAGGTTTATTCTGAGAACAAAGATCTGCCTTTAGATATATATGTATATCTCTATATATCTATATATCTATATATATATACACCTTTCTGGAATCTCCTTCATGCTTTTTCCAGAGAATATTCACTACTTTAGCTACCATTTTTTTTACTACCCAGTGTAATTTGACCTTTAAGCAAGCAGCAACTTCAGTAACAAAATGCCATAAAAGACTCAAGTCTAAAGTCATAAGAGTATCACACAGCTTTTCTTCTTTATTGTTTTCTAGTATAAATGCAACTTTTTGGAAGGTTTTAAGGACTTGAGCTTTGAGCTACCCTAGCATACAGTTAGTGTGTATGCTCGTGTACATTTTTACCATGCAGGGTGCAATCCTAACTAAATGAAGTATCTGAACAGAGAACCCTGTGACAGAGCTTAGGTGGGCTAATTTGGTTAGGCAGATTATTGTCATAATTGTTGTTATTATTATGTGAAATGTTATCATGCTAAAATATTGTTACTAATTTTATTGTTATTTATTATGAAAGGCTGATACTAAAACAATTTGAACAGACTGAATTCATATAAGGGTGACAAATACCCCTTTTGCCACCTTCGTCCCCCCCAAAAAAGACAAAGCCACTCCCAGTTTAAGATGTTACTATTTTGTTCATACAATACATGAAATAAGCTGACACTTTTCTGAACCATAAGTAACACACCTCTACCACAAGGTTTATTTATTTCTATTTGCAAACATTCTCCTTCCATCTTCAAATTCACTACAGTGCCATTCCAGCCCAGTTTCCCCTTAGTGGAAAAACAACCCAGCTGAATTCCCTTAACCAGATTTCCTGTTGCACTGCTTTTTGTCCCCTCCCCCAGCAGAAAACCTTTCAGTCAAGGTCACATTACTCTTCAATGGAAAGAAAAACAGAATGACTGACAGAAGCCTGTCTTGGAACACAATATTGTACCTTCAGTGAACTCACCCGCTTCACAAATGGAAACAGTTGTTTACATAAAGGTTAGATTGTTGTAATGCCATCACTCAAATGCTGGTGGACATCAGCTTTCTTGCACTTAAAGGATGGTAGAATTGCCTTCACTCAGCAGTTCTCCATGTAACGGAGCCAGGCTTTCTTCCTCTGCAGGTTCCTACTGTGTACAACTTACAGCCTGAAGGAGTTTTCATTGCCCTCCACATCTAACCAGCACCAGCCTCTGTCAAGCACTCTGCCTCCTCCCTTTTCTTCCTGCATTCCTTCCCTTTCCTTCCACTGTTGCCAGACCTGTTTTATGGATGCTTATCTGTGCATATCACAGACAGTGTTGCACTGAATTGGGCATATGAGCTAGATTCAGAGTGATAAGTGATAAATACAGCAAAAAGAAATGCCAAGGCCAGCCCTTTTAGTAACACTGAACTTATCCAGGACATGGATTAGTAGTATCCACAGCTCTAAAACTGCCACATTTTCTAAACACATACACTTTCATTTCTAAATACTTCTAACCCAAAGCTATGGGCTGCATGAACTTGACTCTGAATCCTCTGCAGGCTTTACTTCAGTGCTGAATTGAAGGGAAATCATTCCTCATCCCACTGCTAGATTCTCTGCTCGTCAATATATTCATACTGCATCAGCTTTTCTGATAGGATGCAAAGCTTCATACAGTGTGATTGATTTTCTCCTTGCAGTTCTTTACCAGGCGTGAGAGGCAGAGGCACAAAATACTCTGTTCTCAGGTAGTGCAGGAATGCTCCTGGCAGCAGAAATAGTCCCTAGAGCTGTGCAGAGCTTCTTGGGACTTTGTCTAATTCATATTTATGCCACGCAGAGCAACCCAGAAGCCAGGAGAGATGAGAATCTCTGCATATCCAGCTCCTTGTTTGGCTACAGAATCCAACTCAACTATTTGTATTCACACAAATACAGAAATACACTGCTGTGAAGAGAAAATCTCTTGTTCCGTTCTTTTAATTACTAAAAGAGAGAGGAAAAGCTTTCTTTGTGGTCTCTCTACAGAAATTTTGCATTATAATGATTGATACCTTTACACCTGATTATATTTTGTGCTCACTTGCAAGACTGAGGCTAGACACAAGAATTTGCCTCAGCATCTCTGCAAGGCAGGAGGGGAGAAGCAGCACTCAGAGCTCTGAAAGCACAGCTTTGCTGCCAGTTAACAGTGGCCAGGTACCATTCCATGTCATGCTGAAGGGGCATCCCCTTTGGATCTGATGCTAATAAGTCTTCCCATTCACTGGCATTTTGGCTTATGTGATGAAACTATTTCATCACCAAAGTCAGTTAAGTAGCTACTGGGGGAAACAAAAGAAATACTAAAAAAAAAAGCAAACTTAGAATGAATCAAAGCTCAAAGAAGTTAAGGTATAGGTTCACCATTCACTCACAAGGCTTGTAATCAAATGTTTAAAAAGCAGACATCTGCTAATTTAATTCAGTATTTTTTGAGATCTATAGGATGTAGTAGCATTTAACCCCACTCTAACTTTCCTTCTTACCGGTACAACCAGTGGTATTTCAACTCTGTGGTCTTAAAAACTAGCTAGAATGTACTTCCTCTTTGTCTAACCAATAATTAAAAAAATAAAAATTCAGTTGCAACGCCCTCATCCAACGGATGTCCCAGCAGCAGCCAGCTATTGCAGAAGAGCATTCAGCAGGGCTGTGAATGCAGAAACTGCATTCTCCCATGCATAGTTTCCCACACAAGGTTGGGCACCTGCACTAGTGAGCCTGCAGGCAGGAGAATGTGATGTGTAAAAGTCACTGCTAGGACATATCCTCAGGTCTGCTTTGCTGACACACTGAAATGGTGGCTACAGAAAGAAAGGCTATCCAAAGAGGCTTAGGCTGTGATTTTTTTCATCTTTAGAAACTGTATCAAAGCTATCTGCAGTGAAGGACACCTGCCAATTCAGTATATGGATATCCATTACAAAGGTAGCAAATAATGTTAGGTAAAAAAATCTCTTGGCTTCACCTCAAAAAAAAAAAAAAATTAACTGTCTGCTCTGAATTATCTGAGGCTGTTGGGCACAGAGGTCTATAGGAAGCCCTTCTCAAACAAACCTCACATATAGGACAAGACACCCTGGTACACAAAGGTTAAAACTCAGTTCTGAGTTTGTGTACCATAGAGCTAAACTCTTGTTCCTTAATTTCATTCTTCATGCAGGTAGTGTTATGTGGGAAATTTGTGTTGCCTGCCCTTTGCTGTGCATCAGCTGGAGGACATGAGGAATCCTGCTCATGGCAAACTCAAGAGTCTCCTCTAAAATTAGTGTTTCCCTCACAGACAGTTGTTCACCTCCTGTGGGGAGCCAAGGGGAGCCAGCCATGCTGTCTTACCACCTGTGGATTCTTGTCTGTCTGCAGAAACACCTGTGTCCTTAGTAAAGGACAATTTTCCAGGTGCAGCTTGATCAGTGCAAAACATATCTTGGGCTGCATTCCAGTTAAGTTCAATATGCAAGATATAAACATGCATGCCCCTTATTTAAGATGAGCCTTATCCTGGGTTTTAAGAAACAGATGGTCTCACTGGAGGAGAACTCCTATTAAATCAGGAAAAAAGTGGGGAAGGGGGCAGGAGGCAGGTGAAAACCAGTAATGTTTGGTTGTTGTGCTAGCAATTAATCCTGGCCAGCTTTCTACTGTACCTTTCTAAATGGAACAATACACGTTCACGGACTGACCTTGCCACTGCATTCATATCTGTGTCATTTTGGCATTTTCCATCCATTACTTTGGCTCTTTCATATAAGCAGATTGTACCAGGACCTCCACGCTCGTGTCTGAGGGATGTGATACACAACTTCACCACCAACAGCTCTTTGGGAAGGTGAATCCTGTTCCTTGCTTTCTTTGTGAGCAGTAAGCATTTCTTAGGATTGACTTAACAGAGAGACATCCTGAAAACATAGGCTGAGAAGTGTGGCTTTCAAATGTTTTGCTGCTGATACTGTTACTAACAAGGAAGCCCTTCAGGGAAGTTACACTTCCAAACATTACTGCCCTTAGGAAGACACAGGGAAAACAAGATTATCTGGGGGCTTACAGGAATTGTGTCTACAATGCAGTTTACTTTCCAGAGTGCTTCAGAAAAATACTACTTGTGAGCTTGCATCATAAAAATACTTTAAGCAAGACTAACTCTGTGCAGCAAGAGTTTTTTAAGCAGTACCTGGCAGTAGGAATGATCTCTGGCAGAGAAAAGCAGGCTGGTTCCTGCTCTCTGGAATGTGCTTATTGCCAGAGGGGAAGCAACCACATTATGTGCTTTTGAACAATATGAATCCTTTTGTAGAGTCGCTTATTCAACAGCAGGTAATTAAAAAATAATTAAGATATGCCCAGAGACACTGAACATTTGCTTCTAGATCAAAAGCTGAACTTAGCCAAGTACAATCCTGTTAATTACAACTTTGCAGTAATCAAACTGATTGTGGTAGTCACCCGATCCACACCTCTGCATGTCTCAGTCACCATGTGTTTTATTATTAAAGTCTCTGTCAGCTACTGAAGTGTTTTCTCTGAATGTGGCACGTAGCAAATGTCTTCCCAGGGTTATGCAAGAAGACTCTCAGGTTGGGAGCTGAGTCTCTGCCTCTTGAGTGAATTAGCTGACTGATCCTCCCATCCATACGTTTAACAGTCAGAAGGGTGAAATCCATTAGAACTTACCTGACAACTCATCTGCTTCCACCCCTGTCATGGACTCTGGGACAGTTTATTACCACAACAGTAGCCAGCAAACACACTGGGCATTATAGGGAAAAGCCTAGAGGACTTTTTGATGAACTAGTGCTAACCAAAACGTAACAAGAAGGATTAGTAAACCCTGAAGTTACAAAATAAGGATTATCTCTTCCAGTTGTGTAGAGAAACAATGCAAAATGCACCTGAAATGGTTAAAAACCAGCAACAATTGTGAAGAAATCTCACCTGCCAAAATGAAGCAGTAACTCCAGTAACTTCCCCTCCACTTCAGGAAAGGGAAGCAAATGAAGCAGCCTAACACTGTTGCTTCCATGCTTTGAAGAGCACGCAGTTCCCTTAGGTGTGAATATGTCAGGAAATTAAATCAGCTCCTTGATTACCCTACCTGTCTCCTAAATACAGCCCAGTGTATCTCAGAGGAAGCCAAGACTACAACTCAGATAATCTTTTTACTTAATATATCACACACTTTTTTTTACTGATGGCAGCATGAACCCTCACAGTTTAGTTTCTGTGGGAAGTCTTTTGACATGTATTTAAACATCTATTTTCAATATGAAATGCAATTATCATCTAAAATCTACACAGCTGTTCCTACTACAGTCTAGTAGGACGTACCTACATGAAAGCAGAAAATTGTACTTGAATGTCTTCGAGTTCATTAAAACTAATTAAACCTCCATATGGATATTTTTATTCATAATCCAAGTGAGCTTCATTTGATTAACTCTGTTTTACTCCTTTAAAGCAGTCTACACACAATTAATCCCCTTTGATTCTGAATAAGTAAACAAATTAGTTTAGCATAATGCAATTAACCCACGCACATTCAAGTTAATTTTCCTGGAGAGCTCCCATGTAGAAAAACATTAACATTCTTAAAATAACTTAATTCAGTTGAGTTGTATGCACACACTACTTCGTGCATACCATCTACACCTCCCATAAGAAAAACAAAACTGCTGGAACTCCAACTAAAAACAGTGTCATGCCTTTAATCCTTCTCACACTTACCTTTCTTACATTATAAAAGTCTCGGTGGGGATTACTCTTTAGTTCTTTAAATTCCGACATTTCGTTCAACATCTCGTGTAAGCTAAATTTAGATTCTAAAAAGTTAAGCCTCCGATGACAATATGTTTTTCTGTAAAAGAAAATACAAAAATGAACTGTAACCTAAAACTAGTTGTATTTCAAATTCAAAAAGAACATCAAAGTTTTCACAGTAAAAACAAAGTTGATGTGTTTTATGAGGTCCAAGACAAATCCATTCTTTTTATCCTACTGGTTAACAAATATATAAGCAAATTTCAGACCAGAGTTATTAGGGAAATCTCAAACAGAACTCTACATAACCATGTTATGTCCTTCACCTTGTCCAAGCAGTCATCACTATACCTGTGCATAAACTTTAGTCCTTTTAGTAAGAATGACCAAAGCATGAAACCTATCATCAAATGTGATGTCAACTGCAACTCCTCTAAAATGATACCTCCAATAGAACAATCTTCTCATATGTTACAGAAACAACTTGTCATCCAGCCTTACTCATTACAAATATTTTTTAAAAATCTTCCAAATTTATTTGCTTTTTCAGTTAAATGTGAGAAGCCAAGATAAGATCCAATATGCTTTCATCTTTTGTGCCTTGAGAACACATATATTGTGTAGAAATACTTTTTTCCAAAATAATTTCTTGTGCCCTTTTTAGAAAATATCTTTTTTTGTTCCTGCTTGCCTACTCAGAGCTCCATCTTCACTTTCATCTTCTGTCATGTTTCTCCTTCTATTTTTAACCAATGACATGGTTTTTCTCTTCACCATCTGTCAATTCTTATTGACTCTACAATATTTTGGTAGCACTGTTAATGTAATAGCCTTCTTTTTCCTGCTTTATTGTTGCCAATCTCTCCTCAATAGGACACAAATTCCATTATGGTTTTGGAAGTCTGTTTCAAACCAAGTCTCACAGAACCCAATACTGATCAAGACCTGTTTGCCCATGGCAGAAGTCTGTTGGGTCATACTGTTATCCAAAAGACCACTAGCCTGAGGAGTAGGGGTGAGATTTCATCTGTTTACCAGCAGCAAAGATTGAAGAACATTGGCTCTTGATCTCTGAGCAGCCCCACGTGTGATGGGCAAAAATGACATGAAAGCACTTGCTGCACACAGGGAAACAATACCAAAAGAAGAGCTTATGCAACAGGATTATGAGAAAGACCTTTTTCTTTTGGGTTGTGCATTTATTAGAGAGTGTGGATGAGCCTGCAAAAGCTTACTCTGAATTAGTGAAAGGAGCAGGTGACTGACCTAAATTCACCAAGGTGCTGAGTGTTCTAACTTGTCCTACCACGGCCCTTCCTACTTAGGGCTTCCTGTTACAAGTGTGAGGTCTAAGGTTTAAGTGAAAACTGCAGAAGAGGGTTCAGCATGACTCTTGTCTCTAGTTTTCCTCCTCATCCTTTTATCTTCTCATTATCCATCTTGGAATGTAACGCACTGTAACTGGAATGCATTTGCCCATTGCTGACTGTAAGCAAAGCCTGCTCAAGGTGGCACTGATAATGCTGGCAGAAGCACAGGAGTTGGCTCCTGAGACAGGGCTTAGGGAATGGGCCAGGCTTGTTCTGCCACTGTCAGTGCACGAGGCAGACAGACTGACACAGCTGTGAGACACACAAACAGGGGAAAGAATGCACCAGGTGGGGCTAACTGGGCACACTGTCAGTGATGATCTCTCCCAGGCAGGAGGACCAGCAATGCAGTGCTGGCACATAAGGCAAATAGCTCGGAAGAACAGTTCAGGTTCCTGCTTAGTTCCATCTTAGAGTGGATTCTTTTCCTTTCCTGGTGTTGAGGCCATGAGAAATGGTGGTGTTTCCAATCCTCAGCTAGGAAGTAAACTTAAAACTGGATGCATATGCTTTCATCATGCACTAGGCAAGGACATGAGTGTCACTTACTGTACTAGAGTTGTTACATTTCTTGGTTTTAGAGACTTCACAGGAATTTGGTGGTTCTGGGAAATTTTGGACTTATTTTGATTGTGCATGCATGGGTCAGTTTTGCAGCATATGAGCAGTTAACATCTGGAACAAATCAGACTGAATATTTATGTTGCTGAGCTGATCTCTATGCTCTGCATATGTAGGGTTTCTCTTCACGCAACCAGAGCAGAACAGACATGAAGGAATTTAGGAACTGTTTAAAAACCTCAGGTTCAGCATAGGCCAAAACAAAAAAGAGGTTCAATTTTCAGTTCCCATGCTTCAAGAAGTTTGGGTCAGATTTGACTTGAATGGAAACATTTGGCTAATTCCTTGATTTTTTCTTAACCCCTTTTTTTGCCATTGATGCTAAGAACTCAAAGGTAGCCATAGGTGGCATTGTATTTTTTCCTTTTTAAGATTTTCCATGATGCATTAATGCTTGAGAAAGGCAAAACAAACTACTATAGAACGGGTATGCTGAGGAATTAAATATCACAGAAGTGAGAAGTGCTAAGCCACAGGTAAACAGCAGCCTGAAAGGGCAGAGAGCACCAAAAGAGGAACATACGTTGGGCCATCTGCAATTAGAGCAAGAACGTGGCTCAGGTCAAGGGTGTAGGTCTGCAGGTCAGGATATGGCAAACTCCGAGGCTCATTGAGCTCCATCATCTCTTTGTTATCATAAACAAAGGGAATGCCACCTTTCAGCTTGATAACATAATCCAAATTGTCTGGAGCATCATCGAGATTGTAAGGATCTCCATTTTCTTCTGGGGGTGAATGGAAATCTGAAAACAAATTTACATTACAGTTAGAAGAAACGACTTACACAAATGGCAGAATAATTAGAAAAAAACTTTCTGCTTCTGTAAAGCTTAATTTCTAACAGATCTCAGTATTTTCATTAAAATCACATTCAGTTACTATAAAAGATCTGCTGTTACAACAAAGCTTTTTTCTGACAGGCTTTAGTTGCAGCTCCTCTCTAAATTAAGTGCCTACCTTAATTCAAATGTTGTATGTTATTAGAGTTCTCTGAACCAATGCATACAGATTTAATACTATTCTTTATTAATGTGTGTTGGAATAAGTTTGAAAATGAGTTTGCAGAAGTATTTAAATTAGGATGGTTGAAGTACAGTTGAGGTTTTTGAACAATAAAATAGCTGTTGACTTCATATCCACCTTCATTATTTTCTTTTCACCTTCTGACTCCCTGTAGCAATTTTGGAAGTTTGTATTTAAGCATAGAATCAGTTGGGTTTGTTGTGTTTTGATTGGACTTTTTTAGTGTGTGGGAATTGGTTTGTTTATGTGTGATTTTCTGTGGTGATGGTTTTGTTTGAGCGTTTTTTTTAATAAAATCTTTTTTCTAACATTTAATTTTTTTAATAGAAGCAAGAAGCATAGAAGCCAAAGAGTGCAACACAAAACCAGTTTATCCTTGGCCTTCTGATGGTAAACAAAATCACAAAGTACCAGAAGCACAGTTGGGATTTGTTCAGTACAGTTTTGTGAAGCCTTTAAAAAGTTATAAAGTTTTTTCCTAAGAATCAAGTAATCACACACACTTGTAGGAGATGTAGCTTATGTGAACACTCAAACATTGTCACTCCTGCTATGAACAACCATCACTTCTTTTACGATATCTTACTAATGCAGCCAGCACAAAGTGTCCTGACTGCATTTATGTCAACTGAACTACATTCTTTGGCTCAGTCTTATCAGAGATTTCTTCTTTTACCTGTTCATTTAAGCCACGACAGAAAAGTAATTACCAATCCTTTTATTCACCTAGAGCACCTGAATGTATGTTATAAACTGATACCATCCTTATCTCTAATACTCATAACTATCTAGCTCTAACTTGTGCTAATTAAGACATTGTATAACACAATTTCATTTTTTGTGTCATAAGTTTAAAATCATAACTGTAAGAAAGTTATTAACCTAATAATAGCTTGGAAATAGCTCCCTGGCAGCTGTTCCAAAATATCTTCCCTGTCTTGAATATTCAGTATACTGTCCTCTTTACACTCTTCCTGGAAAACAAACACTTGAAAACATATTTAGTCACCCTCTTTCAACCACTAAGCCAGAGGGTAATGGATTTAAAATGTCACTTCAAGGCTGAAAATAGGTTGTCAGCAACATGGACATATCTACAGTGGCCCATCTGTACAGACCAAAGGTTGCTCCACACAACCTAATCCAGAAATGAGCAGTGCAAACAGTTTAATGCACAAGCAAAGCTTTCAAGACACAACCCACCTAAGAGACAAAAATAATTTGTGACACACATAGTGGAGGAATATGTTCAACCCAATAAGCCTTGTTGAGAGATCAGTTTATTTACCCAGGCAGAATGCCCAACAAATACAACTCTACAGCTTCCAGTCTTGACCTGGCCAAGTGTAGCCTGCCTGTGAAATTCCTGACTCAGGGCTTATTAACTGGCATGTCTGTATCATGCTTCAATTTATGATGCAGATGAGCTCATCACCCTTTTTAGTCCCATATGCCAAGATGAGGAGGAATGACTTCACTTTAAACCACAGCCCTCCAGCTTTTTCCTGGGGGAGCACAAGTATGCTACTTAACATCCCATTTGCTTAGGAAATAAAGTAATCAATGAGAGTCTAGTCTTGGTTTTTAGGTTTTGACAGCTTCTAAGTTCAAAATCAGACACAGGATTTATAACTTAGGCCCATCAATGATTCTCCACTCAGTAACAGAGTAAATGACAAAGACAGTCAGAAGAGATCATCACAAAAATACAACTTCCCTTTACTACAGTAGTGCATGGGTTTAATTCTGTATTTTAAAATAATGTTTAAATTCTTTAGAATGTAATTGAATATTTTAGGAAGGATATTCACCTGGGTACACCTCATCTTCAACCTTCCATTTTTGGTCCCGCATGCTGCACAGGTACTGGGATGTTGTTCTCGGGAAGCGATGGTAGGCGAGACGTGAGTACTTCTCTCGGATGAGCAGAGCTTTCACCAGGCTCTTGGCAGCTTGCTCATAGTCATCAACTGTAACCTGGAAGGAAAACCTGGATAAACACTGGAAAAAAATAGCAGTTCTAGCAACAAACCAAATCCATACCAGAAACAAGGAGACAAGAATTCCCAGAAATAGAAGAGTATGGGGCTTGACCATAAGGATCTTGCCCAAGGAGTCAGGGAGCCAGTGAAAGAAGCAGAATCCAAATACAATATACAAAACACACACAAATCTTTTTATCCCACCATATATTACCTATTTATTGAACATCTGATTATATTTTTATCTAATTCATTATTAAAAAGAGTATAAAACAACCTGACCTTGACTTCTAACTAACAAATCACTGTATTCACGAAGCAATTTAGTTTGCCACAGAGAACCATCATATTGGCATTTTCACTTTATGTACATATATGGGACCTTTTTTCCACCCTCTAGATACAGAAAGTGGGAAAACTATTGTTTCTTACCCCTGCACAGTAGTCCCCACTAATCGAAACTCTCTGGAATTCTGGTACATCATATGGCACTTGGACTGGCACAAAAGCACTTGGAAGAACTGGGGTTGCAGGAGACAGGACGGGATTGGCCGGTGGTGCTTTCCATTCCTGAGGTGGAATTTGTAATGACAAAGACTGGGATCTAATCATCTTGAAACTTTTCTTCCTATGAATTCATGGTATAAAACATAAAATAAGCCATGGTATAAAACACTAAATACACTGGAAAATTGATTACAGCAAAGAAATCACCCCCTAGGAAATTTTACAAATGAAATCTCTCATACCAGAGAAAAAATGCTGTTCTGAAAGTACTTGTGCTTTTAGCTTTTCTGTATTGACATTTCACATGATCTACACCACACACAATTGCACTTACCCTCTACATGGGTCCAATATGCCATAATTTTTTTACCATCACTCTAAGATGCCCTAAGGTTTTTGTTTCACTTCTCACAACTTCAGTTCCAGCTAGTCACTGTGCAGAAGGAAAATGTGATCACTGTGCTCACTTTAGTAAGGGTTGATTCTTACAGACTGACAGCATCACAATTTGTGAAGGATCAGACAGAAACAAGTCAACGTTACATATGGAAATTGTTCAAAGTTATCATACTGTTACACACACTTCTCATTCTTCCCAAAACTTGCAAGACCTAAAACTCATGTAGTTGTCAGACAAGACTAGGCAAAAAAAATTCACATACAGTCATTAAGTTCAACTTGTAAGGAAAAGGAGGAGCACCTAGGTATTCCTTAGGCAGTGTTTGATGAAACTTGAGCAGAAGGCTGATGCTGGTTATCAGAGTGATAGCACAGCATGGCTTTGATACACAAGTCCATTCCTCCCTTCAGGTGGAACTCACATAAATTTAAAAATGTTGCCTTTTCTCATCAAAGCTGTGATAGATGTGCACCTCAGATAAACCAGCTAAAAAAATGCTGCGTTTTCCAGTGAAGTAATTGTAATACCTTAAGTGGAGCTTTGGAATATCTCTGATGATGGAATTAATTTTCCTTACTCAGTTTTAATGTGCTTAAAGGTATTTTAAATATTCATATAAAATATAATTACTGTGTAATAAACTACCTGTGATATCAATTTCTTTTGCACTGTGGAAATAGTCCCTACTTTTGTAAGTTAGATACCAAAACCTTAAAATGTTAATAAGAATCACTAGCAAAGAAAAAGGAACACTGGAGCATTCTCTGAAAGCTGCATATTACTTCTGTGGTGTTCTTAAGAATAAGAATATGCAGTGCTGGTACAATTAACACCCAAATTTCATCCTCTAGAATGCTTGTAGCCACCTTGGAAATTAGCATCATAGCTTTGAAAGGCAGTGTTTGATCAACTGCAGCTGGAAACAGCACAAGCTGTACTTGTGTCACTGTCCCTGAAGTACACTTCAGTCCTGCAGGACAGGGATGAACACTTGTTCTGTTCCCACATGTAAACAAAATACCTATAATACCCCTTCCTGCAGTTAAACCTGTACAAAACCTGAGTTTGTTTCTGTGAGACAAATTTTCCAAATTAAAAGTGAAACACACTATTTCAGGAGGAAATATATACCAAACATTTATTTGACTGGAAACATCTGGTTTTCCCTTCTGTGCCTGTTTATGTCTATGAACATGCCAACTGGGAAATCCACTTGCACAATTCCAAACCCAAAGTCTCAGCTTGTATCATCAGTGAGTCATAGCTTAATTTAACTAAATTGACTCTTCTCCCTTCTGTTCCAGAAACATGATTCCAAGTGTTGCCCAACTGCCTTTCTGCAGCTAACCAGGTACATGTGTTTAGCTATCACTTTCAAAGGCTTTCTTGTCTGCCTGCTTTTTGAAGAGTCTGTACACGTCCAACCCATTTGGTGTCAGGCTGCTGCTGAGCTCATGTGACTCCAGAAACAGCCCAGCAGTCCTATGAAGGCAAGACACTGGAACAGCCTGGCATCAGGGGAAGGCTGCCTCTCTTACAGAATTAAAAAAAAAAAAAAGACAAACCAAAGCAAGTTTTCCTTCATTACACAGCCATGGGTAAAACAAAGGTAAAATGCGATTTATTTTTTTTAATGTGCACTTTTATGGCTGACAGTGGTTAGATTTTATCTCTGTGAGTAAAGGAAACTACAAATAACCTCATTATGCCAATACCACTTTTCACCTTACCCCTTGATCTTAAATATAAATTCTTTGCTTTCATCTACTTTTGCAGAGACTGAAGGACGTATCATGCCACTCTGTCATTTTCTCTGTGTTAAAATTTTCTGTTTCTCTTAATGAAACTAGAAAAAGAGGGGGGAGTGTTTCTTTTTCTGACTCTTCTTACATTAGAGAGTCTTGGGGTTTTGTTCATTTCTACCCAGCTATGCTGTTTATTAAATTTTCATAAGCAATGTCTGTGCTATTGCTGGGAACACAGCTGAGACAACCTGACCAGTCCAAGCTCCCTGGGGCCCATCCTGATACCTCCTGCCCAGGACAGAAGGACACCACAGGGGCAGCCCTGGTACCTGCTGCTGACCTTCCTCCTGAAGCAGTAAGAGGCAGAATGCTGTTCGCCATGTATTTCAATTCTAACTCAAACTCATTTCAAAAACTATTTTCCACTAAGAAAGCAACTACATAACAAACCTTTTAGCTGTTTCCACAGACTGCTGTTCTGCCAGCTCCTTCTGCAGCTCCCTCTCCTTGGCCTCCTTCTGCCCAATAGGGCAGTCTTCGGGCACGGTGAAGAGTGACAGCGCATCTTGGCTGTCTTCTTCTCGCAGAACTTTGGCAAACACCTTCTCTGCCAGGAGCCGCACGTGCTCGTCCACCTCCGAAATGTTCAGCTTGGGAAACTGTCGGGGCATCTCGCCTGATGGGGAGCACAGTTGATAAAGTTACAGCTACAGGATGTAGAGTGAAGATGTGCAAGAGATCGGGGGTTTTTGCATGGTATGCCTATCAAAATTCAGAGCTTGGAGCAGAATCAGAAGAAAGTAGAACAGCTCCACAGAATTTAAACTAGCATGCAGTACACAAGAACCACAGAGCAGCTCTACTTTTGGAGCCATGCTAATTTGTGCATCAGCAACCTCTTGGTATACCCACAAAAATTCCTAAGCAATTTATGTAGAGATTTACCAGGAGATTCCACTTACTTGCACAGTCAGACAGACAATTATTTGTGATACAATGGATACTCAGCTGTGTGTCCTTGCACTGAACCTGGAAATCACATTCACTCAGTTGCTTGCCCTCTTACTTGCTCAGTGACTTCAAGCCAACAGGCAAGTTAGAAAAGAAGGTTGTACATTTCCACCTCACCCCATCCCTTGCACAAATCAGAAAGTCATGGAACTGCTGGACAGTGAAATAGTTGCACAACAGGAACAAAGGTAGTAAAATTAACTGATTGACTCTTTTTTCCATTTGTAGTAGTTCATACCACATTTTTGAATGCATGTGGGAAGCAGATAGGTTGTGGACTTCCATTTCTACTTGGCATTTAAATATTACTTTTCAAAAAGAATATGTTTTATGTTTTAAATTTTTAAGGAGCTAGCCTTTCATCACAAAATATTTCCCTTTTATTCTAGCATCACTACTAAAATACCATCTTTATTCTTTCTTCTGTAATTTCCTGGCTTTACTTCTATTCCATTTTCATACAATCCAGAATGTGCATTTTAGCATAAATGGAAGCATTCCAGAGAGGAAAAAACACAGTGCTGATAAGCTACTGACTGGCATTATTTGTTGTGTACTATAAAGCTTTCTGAATGCCTTCAGTATGATGGAGTTTATAACAAATAAGATTAAATTCTTATTACATAAGTTAAAAATAGCTGCGAACATGTCACAGCAAATGGATCCAAGCACTGCCAGAATGTCTGGGTCCAAAACTGGCATTTCAGAATCCTTTTCAGTTAGAAAAATGCAAACATCTTTTGTGAGATAGCATTCATTTAAATAACTACATACCCTGGAAGTCAGCCTGGAGCATGGCAGTTTTTTATCTCTCCAGGCACAACTTATCAGGGACCCCATTACAATTTTTCTGTAGGCATGCTGCAGGTTTCACATGTTGATATGTGATCCTGTTGGTTTCAGCCTAAAAGACTCTAATTAATGTCCTCCTGTTTCCACAGTTGCTTTGAAAACATTTTTGCTTTTATTCTAAAAGCAAATGTAGTATGAAAAGGTGACAAGAGTTAAATTGGACCATAACACAACAATTTAGTGTTCCCCTACATTACTTTGTGTTCTTATTTTATAAGAACCCATTCACATCCCAGTAGAAAAGCATCTCTGTTTTTAAAGAACTGTGGATCTGACTGTGCTGTTTTCTGCCTGGAGAGTATTTGTTTTGCAATTAGTATTAAGTCTTCATAAAATCAAGTATAACTACATAAGAAATTTAAAAATACATACATTTTCAGCTGAATAATTCAGGGGCAATGCACTACCATGTCCTAGTAGCATCCAAACGTAGGTTTGGTTTCTCAATTTCAACCCCCAAGGAAGTCATGGGAGTCCGTCCCCTGACCTCAATGAACAGTTGTCAGCAGCAGAGCCTGCCACACACACAGCTGCCAGCAGCAAGGGCCTTTTGGGCCACTTCAGCCAGGGAAAAACTCCCTTTTTACTTACTCAATTACAGTAAGAGTGCTAACAATACTAGTACAATGTGAAATAATAATGTTTTTTCTGCTGAGCATTTTCCTAGCTTAAATGAACTTTTTCCTAGAGAATTGTGATCAGAAACAGAAACGCACTAGGAAACTGCATGAAAACCATGCTATATTTTAAATCCTTACTATAGGATAGTGAAGGGACAGAAAGTACAGATATAAGTACAATCTTTTACTAACACCAAAGTTTTTTTTTTCTTACAGAACCCAAGCTTACATCCTCCACTCAAGCATGAGATGCTAAGGCACAGAACAGTTTGAAATGTACGTTCACCCACATCACTGCTAGCTCATGGCACCGAAATGAGCCTAATAAACCTAAAATAGTCATGAGGCACCTCACGTAATACTCGTGCGAGCTGTGCCATCCTGAACTGGAAGAGGCTCTTGTATCCAGTATCCTTCCACTGAACTGCTGTCCTTTGCCCAAGGTGAGCAACAACTAGACATTTTAATGGGATGGGGAGAGGTATGAATGCCACCCAGTAAATGCTCTTTTCCTAAATATCTTGATTGAATAGAAAGGTTGGTTGCTCTTTAGGTCTGCACCTTTGCAGAAGAAAAGAAAGCTATTTCTCTTGAAACATGCTACACTAAAAAAAAAAAAAAAAAGGATGGAATGATTACTTAGAAAGCAATTATCGATCAGGCATTTAGCAGTCTTGAATCTATACCGAGCACATGCCGTGAAAGCCAGAGCCGCCACCGAGCCCCGCGGATGCCCAGCGGGCAGCGCCGCATCCCAGCGCCGCGAGCAGGTGGGGCCGGGCCCGCGGGCACTGCCGCCGCAGGAGCCCCGCACGGCTCCGGCCCAAGGTCACCGCCA
>VZSE01002505.1:465256-498016 GCA_013398275.1 Promerops cafer | reverse complement strand
GGCGCTGTGGGCGCCGGCTGCACCTGTGGCGGGGCACGGGCGGCGCCTCCCCCGCGGGGCCGCGGCCTCAGCGGCAGCCGGAGCAGCAAGGAAAGTGTGGCCCCTTCCCCTTCGGCAGCTTGAAGGCAGAAGTCGCGCTGTCACATGGCCCCCAGCCGGCGCGGCAGGCAGGCAGGAAGGGAGGGAGGGGCGGGAGCCCAGCCCCACCTGGATTCGCCTCAGCGGTGCCGCCTTCCCGAGCGCCTGGTTCAAAACTCTTCGAAAAGCGCTTTAACGTAGAAAACTTGAGTTCGAGACCAGAAAGTCGTGAGGCCGGTGCAGAATGACGGCCGGTAAGTGTGCTGGCGATGTGTCCCAATCAGAAGTGTTTTCAACAGCGTCTGCCCTTCAGTGTAGCAATGCTGTCCAGGTGTTCGTCTATTTTAAAAAATAAACAAACAAAACCTCAAGAAATTTTCCGGGTAAATAGGCCAAGGCAAATAACTGAAGCACAAACCCAGCGTGACTCAGCAGGAATGAGGATATTAACATGTGAAATAATTTGACCTTATTTTGAGAGATTCTGGGCCCTGAAGCTGAAAGTTCTAGGGACATTTTTTGTGAGCTTGGGTTACAATACTTGGAGACTAACCTGAAGACATTTAGATATAAAAGTATCTTTATGATGCAGGGAAGCACTGGGAATGCAGTGAGTGGAAATAGTTGGTGTAAAAAGATGGGCAGAGTTCAAGGTAGATGTCCCAAAATTTGAGGGATCAGGTAGTTCTGTGTCTCCCCAGCTTGGTAGGCATAGAAATGCTCCATGTGGAAACCTCAGGGGATTATGGCTTCGGAAACTCCTTTACTTCACACAGCTAGTGAAGAAATTAAGTGAAAAGAAAGGAGTTTTCCATCCCAAGTCCGAGTTGCGAAGAAGAGCGGATATTTTGACCCTTAGACAAGTCTCAGCACATTCATCCTCATGTGGTCATAAAAAAGGCTAAGAATTATGGCCACAGCTGTTGTATGAGACACGTAGCAATCCAAAGCATTCAAAAATGAGTCAGCCATAATAAAAAAAAAAATTCAAAACAATATTAATACTACAAAAATAAGCATTGTTTCTCAGCCTGGATAAAGGACTTATGCTGCGTGTACGTGCTCTTCCCACAGTAACTCTAATGTCTTCATCAGCTGCTGCTGGCAACACCCTGACAAAATATCTGCCACCCAGAAAACCACATACTGTAAGTGTCTGTACCTGTGACTCACAGCTGCCCTGCCCATTTGAGATGTGAGTAAAGCACACAGCACCTGTTGCTGCTGGCCATTCAATACACCCTTCCATTCCTGATCTGGTAATGCTGCTTCCTTCCTTTCTCCCAGCCACCCGCCTGAACTTGCTCAAACTTGCCTGCTATCACAGCAGTTTGTCTGGAAGTTTAAGCTTGTTGTCCGTCAAATCATGATCGTGCCCTGCCTGCTGGATTCAGGTGTCTCATGGCCTTTTGGTTTTCTCTCCTCAGCTTGGCACATCAGTCTTGCCTCTGCACTTGATTTAATCTCTTCTGTGGGATGCAAGAGCTTGGCAGAGTTCCCTCTCGTGCTGACTTTGTGCCAACTGCGGTGAAAAAATAACGGTTTGGAAGATAACTGTGTTTCTCAGCTTTCTTACACACAAACGGGCAGTTCCGTGTGCCCCGAGTGAAGAGAGAGAACGTTGCAGTGTGAGCTCACATGTTAGCAAAGCCAGAGAATTCACACAGAAAGGAGACCTTAAAAATGCATTAGCAAAGAAAAGGCTTCTCTGAGCACTGAAGTGCAAATCCCTCAGTGTAAAGGACACAGGGCACTTGTAGGCGGCCATGAGTATTTAAATGAGCTTTCCTTTTGTAACAAATTGGAAAACTTCAAAGGCAAACAGAGATCATAGCTAAGTAAATGCATCTACAGTAATTGAAGCATTAAGAAAATACTGTTGCAAGATCTGTAATAAGAGCAGGGTGGATTGTAAGGGTAGGGTAATGGTAATAAATTAACAAGAAAATACGTCAAGTCCTCTCACATTTTGCAGAAGCAATTACTATGGTGAGTTATCTAAGAGCACACATTTGACTGGTGGGTCTAGCTTCCTGTCCTAGCTCTGCTCTCCTAATGAACAATTCACATGCATCCTTGGGGAATGGCAGTAACACTGAGCTGACAGTGAAATACGCTACTTTGAGTATTTTCAACACAGATGTTGTTGTACTCTTCCACTGGCGCCTACAAAACATAAACCACTAAACCTTAGAACACCTCAGTGATGCCAGTCAGCACCTTGTCTGCCAGCCCTGTTTGTAGGTAAGTTGTACTTTTACACACCACATGCTTAAAGTAGTGCAAGTGTCTCCAGAGCTATTTTAAATGTTGGGATTCCCATTGTAAAATGTCAGTACTTTCTGAAGCCACCTGGGTGTTGGTTCACTTCTGTTGTGCAGCAAGCCCTGGGTCTCTCAGGTAAATTTTGCACTTTGTAAAAATGTATTTATTTTAATCTTTTTAATTATGCTATACAAGAAAAAGTTACCCACTTCTTTTTACCAAGTTACAGCTGATCACATTTACTTATATTAGTTTTTTAATGTGTATTTCTATTATGTCTTCAACTTGCTTTTAGTCTTACTTTAGAGACTTCTCTTTTGGTGACAGTAATACACTCATGATTATTTCAGTGCACATGGTGTTTTCTCTTTGGCAGTCTGTCTGTTATAACAAGAGGAAATGCAGTAAAAGTTTTAAATGTCAACATTTACAGAGGAATGGAACAAAATAATAAACCTCCCCTAAATATACATCTGTATTATTAACACTTATTCTTAGAAACAGACAAATCTTGTCTGGGAGATGATTACTGCTGGAATGCATATTCATCAAAATGGTCTCTCATTTTCACTTGTAATTGTTTCAGCTGTTGTAAGAGACTGCTTTCATTTGAAAAGTGCCTTAAAAGCTAATGGAGTTTGAATTCATTTTGTAAATAGAGTCATACAACTGCCTGTGGTATTGATAACAACAAAACAACTAATGGATGAAATGAAATATTTCAATCTATAATGTACCCATTAGTGGCACCCAAGTGATATTAGACCTAGTACTTGCTTTTCTGATCTTCAGTCAGTTCAGTTAATGATATGCTTGGCACACATGCATTTACTTACTGAAGATTTACTGATATTCCAACAGGAAAAAACCCCCTCACAGTTAAATGAAGTTATTTCCAAAAGATAGAGGAGAGGTTTGTGCCAAATGTAAAATGCAGCTGAATTGTGTTATCAAATACTTTTCACTGTAAAGGAAGAATGATTCTTTTTTTAAACAAAATCATATAGGAAATTGTAATAATTCAAAAAGGGAGAAAATTGCTCCACTGAATGATTGAATGATACAAAGCAAATAATATCTGTCAGTTTTATAAAGTCAACAAATCAAAAAGCGTCATATTTCTTATCCACTGCTTTTCAAAAAGCCTGCAGAAATTAATTGGGCATATGAGTATTCAGTCCAGTAATTGAATTAGAGCAGCTAAGAACTCTTGGTACAGATGATTTTGTCTTTCTCAGTGTTGAGTTAAGGAGGAATTTGTAAATCTAGAAATTTGGCTCCTACTCTAAATAAAAAGAACACATTTCCTATGTTTCCTTTTTGGGAATTGTTCAAGGCCATTCCAGAAAGTGGGATGTGAAATGAGAACTAAGAGGAGGAACTTTGATTAGACCAAGCTTTTCCATAAACTCCATCTTGAGTAGTTGGAATATGTACATACAAGATACTACTAGGCTTATATAAAATGCAAAATGTACTGACATTAGAACTGAGAGTTCTGGGTGTGGAATCCAGTTCCTGGGGGATTTTCAGCCAAGTGACATTCTCCCTTCTGAAAGGACACCTGTGAGTATAATTGTCCTGTAGTATGTAAAATACATAGAGTATGCAAATATAAACCAGTTGGTTTAAAACCAGAAATGGAAGTGAGAAGTGCAGAAGTTTGAAAAGGGATGTGACTGTTCAGCCACTGCTTTAAAAATAAACAGGGAAAGTACCCGTACAGTCCTAATAATTGGAGTCTGAAGCAACATAAAAGAAGTTTTCCGTGAGTTTATAAATAGAATATACTGTAATACTTTGTTGCACAAGAAAGGTTTACGAGCAAGATGGGACTCTGGTGTGTTTGGAATTGTAAGTCATCATGTGGATATTTGGAAAGATTTCTTTCCAGCCACTTGGCAAATTCTTTGCTGGCATCTGCTAACTGCCTTCAGCACAACAGCCATGTAAAATGCTGGTTTAAAACCAGTTTGTCTCAAACCTACTTAGCTTGGACTTTGCAAGTATTTACCCCAAATGGAAAACTGCCTTTCTCTGTCTTTATACATAATTTATCTGAAATTCTGGAACTGTTCAAAGAAGGAGAGATCTGAGTGCATCAGACAAACCTGTATGTGTAGCTGAGTGACCTTAAATCTGATTTATAAAACAGGATGTTCTGAAAGTTACATTTCAAATCTGTTCTGTGCAATGTAGTAGAAATAGTTTTTAAGCACAACTCTGATGTACAATGCCCTTTTACTCAACTTTGTTTTAAGAGGAATTTTACTTGCTCGGAATGCACATAAAATCAAATATTCAGCAAGCAACGGTCTAATAAATTAGACGCTGCCAGTGCATGATAAATAATAAAACAGTGTAATTACAGCTCACAAAGGAGAACTCTGTGGTCTGTTTTGGAGACCCCTAAAATAAAAATATTCTAAATTAGGTGATTTCTGCAAAAATCAGTACTGAAATCTAACCTGTATGTTTAGAATTAGTTTACATATTATGTTTCTAGGGAAATGCAAATAGTTAAGTGCTGCTCAGTTCTGCATTTGTATTATTATTGGCCATTAAGTTTTCTGTAATCATTTGTGATAAGTGTTTGCATCTGGGTTCTTTGGCCCTCACATTGGAAGTTTCCTTCCCAAATAACAG
This sequence comes from Promerops cafer, assembly GCA_013398275.1. Taxonomy (NCBI): domain Eukaryota; kingdom Metazoa; phylum Chordata; class Aves; order Passeriformes; family Nectariniidae; genus Promerops; species Promerops cafer. The sequence goes on along the minus strand of VZSE01002505.1, from coordinate 493,027 downwards.
GTATCTGTAGGATGCAGATGGAGCACATAACTGTCCAGGAACTGGGAAATGCAAGATATGGTTTAAACATGACTTTACACAAAGGTCACATATCCTTAAATGAACCCTGGGCTAGGTGGTGTTGAACTTTTATCCTTAAATAAACTCCAGGCTAGGTGTTGCCGAACTGGAGCTTTCCCTGTCCCCAAATTATCCCCCATCTTCTCTTTGTTTTCCAAGTGTATTTTCCAAGTCTCTCCTTTCCCAAGTGTTGGTGAAACTCTGCAGCCTCCAACCTGGGAGTTCATTTGTACGTGGGGATTCCTAGTGACCATTTACAGCCCAAATAAACTTTCTCTGTGTTCCTTGCCTGCACTAAACAGAATGAGTTGGCAAGAAATCCAACAGAGAATTTTCTTATTCTCCTGTAGATACTTAAACTTTCACTAAGAGTGGGAATTGTTTTATTATTTTTATCCAATCTGCCTGTGTAAAATTGCTGTGGCCAGGCCTCTGTTATATTTATGCTTTCATTGTTTGGGTGGTCAGATGTTGGGGTGGGCTGCCCAGGGAGGTGGTGGAATCACTGTCCCTGGAGGTGTTCACGTTGTGTCTGGATCTGGACCTGGGTGATGTGGGTTTGTGGCTTAGGGGTTACAGGGGCAGTGCTGGCTTGATGGGGACTGGATGATCCTGAAGGTCTCTTCCAAACTTGATGCTTCCGTCTTCTACTTAAAAACCTCCCATCTTCTTTCCATAAAGCCCACCTAAACTATCAGCTGTGGGAATCTGCAGTCTGTGTTTTTTCCCATCTTTTTTAAAATTTCTTTTCCTTTAGGCAGAAACAGCGCATTTCCTTCGTGGCGGGGCGGGCAGTGCCGGGCGCTCCTCTCCGCTCCCCTCCGCCGCTGCCGCCGCTGCCGCTCTCCCCGCTCCGGGGCCGGGGCCGGGGTTATGTAAAGAGCCGAGTTACGCAAGGAATGCAGATTTTCCCTTACGTAACCGCCCGCCCCTGTCGGAGCCTTCCCTGTTCGTGCCGGCGCTGCCTATACATTAACGGAGGGAAAAGCGGTGCTGCCGGTATTGGGGCATCTCTCTCTCTGGCTCCACACTGACCTGTTGGCTGCGGTGGCTCTTTCCACTCAGGTGAAAGTCCCGCCTCATCCTTAACCTGCAGAACATTTCCTGTCATTAAAATAAACAGCACACATACCTAAGTCGTATTTGTGCCGTTTTATGGGTCTAGGAAAGACTTTATTAATTCCCAGTTATTGCAGGAAGTGAAGTTAATCCAGTATGGACAAAGGGAAGTTAGAAAGTTCTCTACCTCGAGCTCTATATTTCAGCTGCTGCCACAACTGAAGGACTTGATCCAATGCCTGTGTCCAAAGACAGGTTTCCAAGTCACTTCAGTGACAACAGGGCTAGAAAAAAGAGCCCCATAGCTCAGAACTCTGTCTTTAGCAGATATTGGCGAAGATTGCAGAGATAGTGGGGCTGGTTGCTGTTTGCTTGTCCCCTCACGTGCAGGCAGAGCATCATCAGGTGCTGTACACGTGGGGTGCTTTCGTGGAGCAGTAGATGCTGTCAGGGCTTCTGTGCTTGATGCCTTACCCAACTCCCTCTATACTGATTTCTGATCCTGCAACTTTACATGCCCTTCCTTTCAGATTTAGTGACCCTGATAAGTTGGGATGGGTGGTTTGTTCAGGGATTGGTTGGTTGGTTGGTTGGTTGGTTTTATGTTGGTTTTGGGTTTTTTTCCCCTTTTCCTTGGCTTTGTTTCTCCATGGAAAGGCCTTGAATTCCATGGACACCTTGAAGGAAAGGTGTAAAGGAGTGCTCTGCTCAGGGCTTTGTTCGGGTTCTCTACTTGGACATTTTTGACCATGCACCTTCATACCCCTTTCCTTTTTCATGTGTTCCTAAAGCCCAGGATCTGTGGGGAGGGTCTCTGTATGTAATAAACTCTTTGCTGGATCATGTAGTGGAAAAGAAGGGATTTCCACAGGGAGCAGCTCCAACATGGACAAATCTCTTTGAGTGTCAGGTACCCAGCAGAGGCTGGAGCAGATGGCAGAAAGTGTGGAATGGAAGGTGACCTGCTGGATTAGTCAGTGTTTGAGTGGCTTATTCCTGTCATCTCCTGTACAATAAGCTGATAATAGGGAAACAGCCAGTCTTCTCAAATCTAGACTAAAGTGGAGGAAAAGGAGAGGTATTGAACTCAATGCCTGCCTTCCCTAATATTTAATTTCTGAGTTTCAACAACCTTTTGTTTACAAAACAGAAATATCAAAAGAATTTAGAACTTAAACAAGCAGATAATTAAAAAATAAACCATCACGTTGGCATTTCTTCAACTTTGTTTTTTCAGATCAATTTGGTTTTTCTTCAAAACTCATATGAATGGAGTATAAATTTTAAACTTATATGTGCTACTCCAAAACAATGGGGAAAGGTAACTTTGCTGTATGCAAACATTCATTTAGTAATCTGGTACTGAAACTGGATATTTGCTGTAAGAGCAAGAGTAAACTTCACAATCCCTCAAGATATCTTTTCAGCATTTTGCAGTGCAGCAGGAAGGAATGGGTGCTTCCGTGACTTTTCCTTGTGCCAGTGTGACACAGACAGGTGCAAAAGATTGGAAGAGCATATCAACAGCTTAAAGCCACTTCTGCCAACTTTCTTCATGCAAGGGGCCAGAATCCTTTGTTTTCCATCCTTAGGCACCATGCAGGCATCCTGTGGACATAATTAACTATGAAAATTCAGTTTAATAAGGAAAGCCTTTTTGCCCCTTGCACTGGCTATCAGTTCCACATTGCTCAAAGGATGAAGACAATTATTTTTGTGTTTTTTCTTTTCTTTTAGAAAAAGAAAAGAAATCTATATATCTATGACTGTCAATGGAACACACTCTGAATGGTATTTACTTTTCAAAACTCTGTGCAAGTTTGGGAAATGCTGCATTTAAAAAGCCAATGGAGCCATCTAGTGTTTAAAAATTACAGTTCCATGGGTTTTGGACTTATGTGTGCAAGCGTAACAGGTATGATCTTCATGGTCAGAGAGGGAAAACAATTCATAATGTTTCATACTAATCCCTGACAGCTCTTGATTCTTACAAAATATACAGTTATGGGTGCCAGAATTGACAATATTAAATTGCATGTGGCAATTTCTATTACTTCACTAGAGACACCCAAGTCTAGACAAAAAGGTTTTCTTATATTTATGCTCAGCCACTTTCATATATCATCATTTTCAGTTACATGTTTTCATTTCTGCTTGGCATTTAGACCCCTGAAAAACCTATGCTGCTCCCTTGCCTGCTGCTTCAGGGCATGCACACAAGACACGCTCACAATTTACATTGATTTTTTTTCCTCATAATTTCTCGTGCTGAGCTCAGATATAATTGCTCAACATTTGTCATCCACAGTCCTTTTCCTCATTACATATTCACATGGTCATTTTCTGCATTTGTGGATAACTTCTAGAGACAAAGAAACCTGATTTTTATAGTTACTGTTTAAATAATTGGGCTGGCTTTATTCTCCTCATGTAACCTAGGAAGGTGAGTGCAGATCAACTACTCAATAGAAAGGCAAAAGAGAATTTTGCTGCCCTATGGAGAAAAAATTGGGGTCAAAGCAGAGACTGAGCCAACCTATCAGCTTTTGCTGGCGTGGCAGATGTAGGACAGAGGACAGGAGGTGTCACACCAGGAAGAGCCACTGATGTTTCTGAGACAAACCACCTCTTCCTGGGTCCATGACAGAAGTCAGTGTCCCATTGTTATTCTCCTTTTTTTCTTTCTTTTTCTTTTTTCCTTTTATTCCTGTCCAAGTCTAGTCTAATCATACAGATTTTGTAGCCATAATGCAGTGATTAATTTAAATCCCAATGTCCATTTAGCAATCTAAAATATGTATAATTCAAAGGTAGGGCAAGCTTTGGGCATGGGAGCTGACCTGACCTAGCTTTAGATGTTTAAAAGATAGTGGCTAAATTTAAGCTGGTGTTCTAAGATTCTTTATGGTCCATAAGAGGAAGCAAAAAAAAGGGTTTATTTTGATCTCCACATAGGTGCCTAAGAATGCTGGAGCCAATCCCACATGGCCAGCAGTAACTACTGAAAATCAGTTGCTTACCAGGAATCTCAGAGTGAGTCAGAGTTATCGTAGTTCTTTTGGCAGTGACTTCTGGATGGCCATCTTAGGCAGGAGGGGCATGATTCTAAGAATCACTCAACAGATAGATTCCTTTTAGTAGTTGCCCAGTGTAGTCAGAAAAGAAGACTGAGTCTTGTGCTTTATAAACATGTCTTGGTTATTATTGGTGGTTCTTCTGCCCTCTATACATTTTAAGTTTTTAAAAACAAAGTTTTTTCACTGATAATTTTGCCAAAAGTCAAAATTAAGGCCCTGATAATAGCACAGTGCACTACTGCTGTATTGTATTTACTGAATCCCTTCAAAGGGACTATCATATTATCACGGTGACCTCAAAAAAATGTTAGTCTTGTTTAATCATTAGAACAAAGAGCTGGAGGCCAGAAAGTTCATAATATCGCAATTAGGGAGAGAGGAGAGCCAACAATGTGGTTTATAGGAAAGAGACCAGAAGAGACCTGTCTGAGTCAGTGGAGAGTTCCCATTTTCCCCAGCTGATGTAGTGCACAAACCCATGATATATTCAGTTTCTCCAGACTTCCAGTTTACATTAAAGCAGGTCCTGTACCAGGCTGTCCTGTTTACAAAGCTTCTCTCTACACAAGGAAATCAACTGATAGAGCTCTCATGGCCTAAACTGAGCTTTTTTAAAAGCTGTAACTAGTTATTTAAGAGCAACTATTGTGGAATAGCTTATGTTACAGTGGTTACACCCATCACCTTCCCTGGAGAGAAGAAAATCCATGACAATATTCTAAACATGAACTCATTGCACACTTTTGCAGCATTTTCTTCAGGACTCTACCAATAGGCAACTTGAAATAACATTCTGAATGACATTAGTTATCTTTGAACAGTTAACTCTAAAATCCAGTTACTTGACTTGGAATGCTTAGCAAAACTTTGATTGGAGGCAATTAGAATTAAGAATGAGAAGAAAGAGGAATTATCAGAGGGAGGAGAAGTCCAAAGGAAAGGGAACGAATAGCAACAAAAGGAAAACTGTAAAGGAAAAAAATAAAAGTGCAGAATTAACAGTCAAGATGGGAATGTTTCCTCAACTGAGAAATGATGGTGGTTGTAAGCCTGAGTGAGCTACAGCAGTACAAAAGGATAGGATATCCTCTAGATCTTAATGCCTGTACCCCACTGATACCAGTGTGCACCTTGCTGGTTTAAGTGCATCACAGAGTCCTAAATTCAGGCAAGCAGTCATTAAACATGGAATCTGGCCTTCTCTGCAGAATGACTTTTCATATCCCCAATGCCAAGGCAATATTTTCCCCACATCATTCCCATGTTTGTCCTGCCAGCCTTTTCACTGCTTTCTTCACTTATTCCCAATATGTCAGAGCCCAACTCTGACATTTCACTCCGAGGATCTTTTAAAAGAACTGGGTTTTTGGATCTGTTTTGAACAGGACAGAGCAACTTGCTGTTTGTTTCCCTCTCTGTGGCAGGCACTTCTGTCCACTAAGCAGAGTTAAATACTGTGACAGATTGAAGGAAAAGTGTGTTGTTTCCAGGTGTGTGGCAGGAGCTGTGGAGCAGGGGAAATGACAAGGACCTGAGTGTGCAACAGGAGCCAACAAGGACAGAACAGGGCAGCAGAGCCTCCTCTCTCAAACCTGCCCTGAGATACTGTCTGAGCTGATGTGCACGAGTCTGTTGGTTTCCCACACAGTCTATGGACAGGATTTTCAATCCTTGAAGGACCAGGAGCTAAAGTGATTTTACAGAAATGTTGCTTCTTTTATTTTCATAATTCAGGAGCAGATAAAAGGTTACCTTGATCAAAAAAAATGTAATCATATTTGTGATATTTGAGGGAATGTTATCTATGTAATGGAAATTTTTCGCCCTGTTTTTAATGTTCATGTGTGTTTTTAATACCTGTGCATGAATGTGTATCCACATGTGCTAGGAAAGCCTTTCTGTCTGAGATTAGGAATGAAGGGGAGTCCTTTGTTTTAAATCCTAGTTTGACCAAGTTAGACAAGGAAGTTAGATGAATGTTTTACTCCAAATGTTTCTTGAGGGGAACAAAACTTCAAAAAACTGAAAATTATGGGACAGGAAGTCTGAATTAGCTGCAGGAAGTGAGACCTGAGCAAGTGGACTGGACAGGAGAGAGCTTTCAGAGCTGGGTTCTAGATAACTCCAGACAATGTGGTATCTACTTGTGACAAGTGACTTAGGATGTGCCAAGAAAATACACACTGTATTTCTTGGGTTATCCACATGAAGAGCAGTAAAGTGCTACAAGTGGCATGAAATCCAGCACAGCAGTTTGGGGGGCACACCTTGGTGCAGTTTGGACAGATCTGTGCACCAAGGGTGAGTAGACTGCTCCACAAAGAATTCCTTTGTGTGAAGTTATCACAACGTAGGGACTCTTTAATATTGTGGAAAGAGGTAAAAATGAGACCCAAGGACAGTAGGGGGAAAGCAGCAAATTCAAATGAGAAGCTTGTGTGCTATTTAACATTAAATTAATGTGTGATTAATAGGTGTCAAGGAAGGTGCTGATTTTCTACCTCTTGATGTTCTCACTTCAAAGCAGTGTACCTTTCTGGAAGCAATGTTTCAGCTGAACAGAGCCATGGATCTCAGCATAGTAATAAATGGGTAAAATGTAATTGCCTTCACAAACAGGAGTCAAACTCAGCCGTCGCTTCATCCTGCCCTTAAATTCTCTCAGTCTGTGAAATTTCTTAGATATTTTTGACTTCCTTATCTGAGATTTCATATTGCTTCTTTCTGCATGTAGTTTAATGTTACAAATTTGTGTTTGAAGTCCAGAGGTAACTTTTTTGTTTTTGTTCCTTAAACACTAACTTGAAGGCTGAAAACATTCCTGTTTTTCCAAATCTGGAAAAATGCAAAATGGTCATATTACCAAAGGGAGAGAGAGGAGGGGAAAGAAAAAAAAAAAAAAAGAAAAAAAGAAAAGGAATACTGTGTACCCAACAAAATAGAGGCAAGAATGCAAGAATGCAGGAATGTAAATGTGTTACAGGCTGTTATTAGGATTTTGGATGCAAAAATAAAACTTAGAAAAGACTGAAGATTTGAAAAGGCATAATACAATCCAATTTATTTAGACTAGAAATTGCCCTCCCCTAGATTGCTAAGGTGACAGGAAAAATTATGAAAAGAAGATAATAATTTTTTTATTAAGTCTGGCAGTTTCTACTGAAATGCCTGTCTCTCTATAATATTTTTTTTTAAGGAAGTGCCTTGGGGAATTACTAGAAAAATGATCTTTATTAAGTGTTCATGGCCATCTGAACTATCCACCCATCCAGTATAAATGTGTTCTGGCAAAACAAGTGTTTGTGTTGCCATGGCCTTTCCCATGATGTTATTTTCTTAAGCAAAAGCATTTTTCTAGCTGAGATCTTAACAAGGACATAGGCAGGGCGCCATGATTCAGTCCTTGAAGAGAAAAATAATGATTTGGAAGGAATGGTGAAGGGAAAAGATGGTCTCAGAGGGGGTAGAACACAAGACTTAGATATCTGGTGTCTCTTTTGCCCAACAGAAGCAGTGATTCCTTCCACTAATCACCCCAGTTCTGCAGGAGAGCAGTGCAGCCTCCACCAGCCCTGCAAAAACGCTGATGAGCCCAGTGCTGAGATTCTCCTGAGGCATCCTCAGGATAGGGAAGATCTTCCTTAAAAGTAGCAGCTCAATTATTATTTGCTGAGCAAATCACATGCCTCAGATATAGGCTTCCAAAAATCAGGTCACAGGGCCCTGTGCTGTGCAAAGGTACAGGGATTCTGCACAAAAAAATATTTTCCCAAGGTCTGTGTGGATCCGTGTGTTGTATTTGCAAGGTTTTAACTGTTCTTTGTGCTTGGGTTTGGGGTTTTTTCTGACTTTGTCCTGCAAAATCTCTTTGGGAAGGGTTTCACATTGATTTCTGGTCTCTGGTGAATACCTCTGCAAATGAAAGTGATTGTGAATTTTATTTTGTTTATGGATTTGTACTCTGGGTTTAGGTTAATATCAAAGTGTTTTAGCATAAAAACAGGTGAACAGATCCCATAAGCATTGAACAACGTTATTATAAAGTTATGGTGACTAAAGCAAAAGTAATAGGTGCTTCCATAAAGTGAACAAGGACAAGGCAGGTGTTGAGTCCCCCTTTCTGTGCATCTCTTCCCAAATTCCAGTAATCATCCCTTTCTGAGGCAGAGGTCATCTCTGAATCCATCTGCTTCCCATTCGCCAAGGGGCCACAAATTCCTTTTGGAAGGAATAAAACAAAAAATGAAGAACAGCAGGACCAAAGGCTAGGGCTTAACTCTCATAGGGTTTTGATGAGATTTGGGCTTCTTCTGTCCTTCAGCTCCTGTGAGACACCTCTCTCAAACTGCTTTCATAGCCCTGTAGCTCCACAAGTCACACCAGAATATTGATCTCAACAGAAAATGTAAAGGGAATAAGGTCCATGAATGCTGAATGTCGGTCCAAATCCAGTTAAGTATCTATTTGTAGAAGAGAGCACATTACCAAAAAACCAAACCAAACTAAACCAAAAAGAAAAAGCCCGAACAAGTAACAAAAAATAAAAATAGAGCAGGCCTGTACAAATAGAATAGGCAGGGTCATCCTGAGAGGGTGAGTTCACATCTCACTGATACCTGAACACAGCACCATTTTAGCAAACAGATCAATTACAGAACTGGCAAAACAAGCAAGGCAACATGGGTCATTTTGTTTGCCATTAAATGAAATTAATTAGTATGACACTAAGGCAGCAAATAGCATTTGTTAGAACTTTGCTCCAGAAAGTGTGTAATGTGTTCACCTAACTACTGAGACCCGTTCACTCTCATGCTCCTGCACTGAAATTGCTTTTAGAAATCCCTGGAACAGAGCTCTGCTCCATCCTCTAGAAAGCAATTCCTCAGCCTAGCACCTCAGAGTAAGTTCTTCCTGTTCAACTTACCTGCCATCTCGCTGATATTGCTGAAGTATCTTCAATAACACATACTTGATGTCTTTGTATTCATACTCACTGAAAAAAATCACAAGATATCTAATCTAAAGCTAAAAATCCACAGAAAGAACATGAGGAACGTGAGCTAAATCCAGTTTGCTTTATGCAACTAATTCCAATGAAATTAAAAGGCTATTTGGGGGGGGAAACAAACTTACAGCATTACATAACACCAGTTATATCTTTTTTTAATACAGCCTTTAGAAATTAGATTAGGGAGAAAATTCCATGTTAAAATTGACTCAATTAAGTCTCCTGCTCTTGCAGTTCAAGAGGGACATGTCTGATGCATGAAGCAATAATGGAGCTGCGTGCTGTGGGATGTACTAAACTCATGACTAAATCCTAAAATCCTAAGAGGATTTAGTTGTCACAGTGTGGTGCAGGGAGCTTGCAAGCTCCATTCAGCAAGAAAAGGGTTGACCTGGATAGTGATTCTGGAACAGAGGGAAAGGGAATGAGCTGCAGGGGATGACAAGGCTGCTGGGAGAGCAGCAAAGATCACCCAGAATGTAACATCACTTAAAGGGAGGCATTCCTAAGTTGATGCTGACAGGAATTCAGAGATGTGGGTGAACCAAAAAAAAAAAAAAAAAAAAANNAAAAAAAAAAAAAAAAAAAAAAAATCTAGAGGCTGGAGATAGGGCTCTAAATTGAGTTTACTGCTGCTTATCTGCTGCTACAAACAGTGACGGTAATTTATAGGTATGCCTATAATTTCTAGTTGTCAGGAAAAATGAGTTAAAATAACCTATGAAAAATAAAAGCTAGTGAAATAGTCCACCTTTAACAAAATGCTGGAGAACACAATGTAATTACAATTTACTTCCAAGTATGTAATTTATTTTTATGGAAATTAATAATACATTTAATTAATGCAGAATTATTAGGAATGACATGTTTTACTGAGAAATAATGATGAATTTCTGAATATTAGATATAAATTATGTGGTTCTTATGGTAACATATTTTATCTGATTAGCTTATGAAAGCATTTAGAATTGTCCCAGTTTCTTTACTGGTAAATAATTTATTTAATGTAATACTTTAAAACTATTTTTCCATAACTTGTGGAGAAAACACCAGTTCTCAATCCACCTCCTCTTCACTCATCCAGTCCCCACTTCCTGAGTTTGCCTGTGAGGATTTTTGAGAGATGGTGTCCAAAGCCTTGCTGAAGTGAAGGTAGACAAAATCCACTGCGCTCCCCTCCCCGCTCCGGGCAGTTATTTCATCATACAAGGTAATCAGGCTGGTCAAGCATGATTTACCCATAGTGAATCCACCTGGTTCCACCTTCTTAGCTTCCCTGTGGACAGAGATGGCCTCCAGAATGAGGCACTCTGTCTCCTTTCCAGGGATTGAGGTGAGGATGACTGGCTGGTAGTTCCCTGGGTCCTCCTTCTTGCCCTTTCTGAAGACTGGGGTGACATACCTTCCAGTCCTCAGACACCTGTCCTGATCACTGGCACCTTTCCAAGATGATCATGGGCATGACTATGAGGCCTGGCAGCTCTCAGCATTTGTGGATGTATCCCATCAGGCCCCGTGGATTTGTGGGTGTCAAGTTTGCCTAGATGTTCTCTAACCCAGTCCTCCTTGAGAAGGGGAAGGTCTTCCTTCCAATATTCCTTTACCCTTGTCTCAATATTTTTTTGAGCTTTGCAATTTAAATTAAAACTTAAAATTTAAATTATTCAAAATTCTCTAACTTTGCAGTATGTTAGCTTCTTCCCAGTATGCATGTGGCACCAGTCAGACCCCCAGTTCTCTTCATATTTCCAAATAAGCTGTGTGATTCTAAATTTGGATTAACAGTTGATCCAGAACCTTGTTTATAATGTAAGTGAAGAGTAAGATAACTCTTCTGCTTAAGACATGAGGATGGGCAGATGGGAGATGTGGATTCTAATTTACAACCTGACTATTAATCATGAAAAAGCTGCTAAGAACCAACATTTCTTTGATGTCTTGATGGTTTTTCTGTCAATTAATTAGCTGTCCTTTATGGTCTACTATCATGGCCCTTCTGATGCAATCTGAATTGAAACAGTCCAGTTGTATATCTCTTATGTTTTAGATAAGAATGATCTGGTAATGTATTTCACTTTTAATTAGCAATTGAGCAGCATAAGTTCATTTTTCCACTGCTTTTTAAATGCCAATGCATGGTGTAAATGATGCAGGTTAAGAATGACTGTCATCAGTGGTCTGTCACAGGGAGGTATTATTCATGTCCTGAATCTTTGGAGGAATTAAATTCTCTGTTTAGATCCATAACCAATAAGTTGTTAATTTCTTGCATGGAAATTAAGACAGCTGTGAATACCCAACAGTGATGCAGTGGGATTCAGCTGTAAGGAGAGGCCTTCCCAATGCCTATGGCTTGCTTCTTCCAAAGATTTTTACCTCTGCTGTAGAGACAGTTGAACTACATGAAAAACTGGTCCCAAATCACCACATTCTATGGCACAGAATCAGTGCTTTTATAGTGGAACAGCTTAGAAACCACAGAATCATAGAATGACCTAAATTGAGAAGGTACCTTAAAGGTCATCTTGCTCCAACCCCTCACCATGGGCAGGGACACTTTTCATGAGACCAGGTTGCTCAGAGCTCCACCCAGCCTGGCCTTGAACGTTCACAGGGATGGATGGATTATTCCATTTCCCTGCTGTGGGATGGATTATTCCATTTCACTGTTGTGGAAAAGAGCAAAGGACAATCATAGAGACAGGCAGCTGAAGGCCACCATCAGTAAAATCTGCCAACTGCTACATGGACTGAATCCCTGCTTTCCAGAAAGTGGCTGGGCATGGCCTGTTGCTGGGAAGCAGAGAATTAATCTTTAGATTTTCCTTTGCACACAGCCTTTGGTTTTGCTTTATTAAGTTGCCTTTACCTTGATCCTCAAGTTCTGTCCTGTCTTATTTTCTCCTCCTCTGTCCTGATGAGGAGAGGAGTAATAGAGCAACTTAGTGGGCACATGGCTGCCCGACAAGGTCAAACTCCTGCGCTGTCTAATAGATTATTTGGAAATGTTGTGATGGATTTTATTTTGGTTGGATGCATTTTTATACCTGTAAAGATTGTGATAAGGCCAAGAAACAGAAGTGCATTCTTGTCCAAATTCTGTGTTTGTCCTCTGCGTTTGAAGGACTGAACGACATTTGCCAAACTATTCAGTTGTTGGTCAGAAGTTGGAGGAGCTACCAGAACATGCTCCTCTAATATTTATGAACTGTATGATTTCAAGCGTCTTGTTGCTAGGGTTTGAAATAGTGCTAAGGTCTCTAAATCTCTGGCGTAATCCAGAAATTAACTAATTGTGAATCTAATCAGTTTTAGAAGGAAATCTTAGAACACTGAGGCCCCTCATTGATGTTACTCAGAAGATCTTTGTGGCAAGTAGTCTCTGATTTGACACTTCTAGAAAGAATTTGAGAATAGAGGTCACAGATCTCTAGCACAGTGGTGAAATGGGTGAAGGGGGTGTTTCTTTGTTGTTTTTTGGGGGGGTTTTGTTGTTATTTTTGCCCTAAACCAAATTAGCTATCAAGGTGTTACCAGTTTTGTAAAACAATGAAACCTCTTGTTCTGGTCTCTGGGATTTTGTGTAATTGCATGAATGGAAGACAAAGAACAGGGGCTCTGTACATTGGAACCTTCAGAAAGGGGACCGAGGCCAGTGATAGTGTCTCCTCCTTTCAGGAGGTTGTGATGTGGTTATGAGACCTGGAGACTGGTTTCAGTTCCCATAGTGTCTAACAGACAGCCATTATAAAATTAAGCCACTCAAGGTCATGCAGTGTTGGTAGTCACTAGAAAGCCATGCTGCTTGGTGCTGGGCCATTCTGCAGAGCCTGCCTTGGGAGATATCCCAAGGATACCCACAGAGTATGAAAGGAACAATCAGCCAAGAAAAGCAGGAAAAAGTGTTCTTCTGAAGTGGGGGAAGGGATGCTGTTTGTTTTCTGATTTTAATCTGCAGAAGTCCAAGAAAGGGAACCAAAAAATTAAAGAGTGGGAGGACTGAACTGGAGGGGAGGAGAGTAAAAGTATCTTTTTACATCAAGAATAGCCAGAGCAGACCACTGTTTAATCCTTGGAACTTCATTATTCTTGGTCCAGCTGGCAGTCTGTTAGAAGAATCCTCCTGACTCCTGGGTATACAGATTTTGGAGAAATGCAGGTTTTCCCATTTCCACTCTTGCAAGAGTAACAATTTCCTTGCCAGAAACACCAACATGGGGAAAGCTATGTATCTGGAACTGTCCTAGAGTAAGGTCAGAGAGAGCTCAGCTGCTGCTTCAGGAGCCTAGAGGGGCCACCCAGGACAAGGCCAAGAAGAGTCAGTGTTGGTGTCAAAGATAGGTAAACAACTGCACTGTGTCTCTGTTCACAGGGATTCCCTCAAAGTGCCATATTAGCCAAAGCCTCTGCTGTACTGTACAAGTCACAATTCCAAAGGTTAATTGCTGTCTGCCAGGAGAAACTGGTTTGTCTCCTGGTTTCCTGCAGAGCTTTCAGAAGCAGAACATAAGCGTGTCACCGGCGCCACAGGAAGCGTGTGGTTTGTCCTGCCTGGCAGCCCCTGAAAACCCACATCTTCCCTGATGCTTTTTTGCCTAAGTGTTTGAAAACGTGTCACTGAAAGGTGTTTGCAGGCAATAGACATTTCTTTTTACTGCTTCAGTAAAAATGTCCATCCTGGCAAACTGCAATGAAACAAACTGTGATGCTGCCAGAAGAAGGAGTACCAGCCATGGCTTTTTTTTTTTTTGTGGTCAGTGACAAGGGGAGCAGAAATCACAGCTCTCAAGGTAAAGTGTATGCATCTTCCTTGACACAGCTGATCCAGGCTGAGGTGTGCCTTGATATTGCTGTGAGACCAGGAAGTCTTTCTCTTTATTGCCTGTGTTCTTTTCAGTGCCTTGCAGGAACCAAAAAGACAGGCAAGAAATCCATCCAGTGGCATATGATAGAGAGAAAGAGAAACGTGGGGCATTTTCTGGAGAAAAACTGGAGACTGGGGGAGATAAACTGAGCTTGATTTTGTTATTTGTGTTGAGTTCAGCAACATAAACCACAAACCAGTAACTTTTAAATATAATACTCTCTGTTGTACTATAAAACAGTCTTTATGAACTTTCTTACCACTTTTTATTTCAAGGCATTTTGAATTTTAAAGTCTTCAGCACAAGCAAGGGCATGTCCACATGAAGCACCTAATCTATTTAACCATGCATATATGCAACTTTTCCAGGAATTGTATAAAGAGGGGAACTAACCAAAATAATAAAAACAGATAGTCCTGAAAACACAATAGATTCAAAATTGATGCATTTCCCATTTTCTTAAATTTCCAACCAGATTTTTCCAAAGTAATACAGAAACATCTTGACACTGCCATACACATGTAGATTTCATTTGGAATTTTCAAAGGTCAGTGCAGAGCAACTATGTACTTTGGAAATCCATTTAGGGGCATAGATACTATTCTTAGATAGTAAACAAATGAAGATGGACTTCTATGCCTCTAGTGAACATTCCACAAACTTACAAAGAAGTCCACACCTAAATATACCTGATACTAAATATTGTGGTATTCTGGGATTCTAAATATTTTATCACTTCTTAGAGACATTTATTTAATTCTTGTTATCAATGAAAGGTATCCTTAGTCAGATATGTCATTTCCCAACTACTTAGATTTTCTGGATTAAGCATTGTTGTCCATAGTGTGTGCTGTTACTTTCACTTACTTTTCTGGACAACTTTTATTGCACAAGGAACCTGTATTTTTCTGTGAAGTGTACACAGCACAGGAGTACAAGAAACAATGTCACCAAGCCCAGTAAGAGTAAGGTTTTGGTAAAAACTTCATTCAGGGACAGAGGTGTCCCCACAAGCTCACAGACAGGGCCCCCATACCAGCTCATCTTTCTGATTCTGTAGTTTCTGAAATTTTCATCAAATGTAGCTGTGTTGAAGATTGGTATCTCAATCCCTAGGTTATCTGTGTAGCCACATTCTTCATAGGTAGCAGTGAGGCAGGAAAGTAATTGTAATTCAGCATTTGGAAAGTTGGCAGACATTTTTATGTCAGCTTCCCTTTTTAGCTAAATGCTGTTTCGAAACTCTTCCAAGTTAGATGTGGATAAAAATAACTCAAAGATTGGAGGAGCTTTTCGGATAGAAGTCAACAAAACAAAAAAATCCTGCTCTATCTCTGCCCAGGACAAGCAATATTTGAATATTCCAGGCATTTTCACAACAGTTGGAGTTGCAGAAAATCTGTACTGAACACAGACCATAATCTTTCTAATGGCATGTTAAATTTGTTGAGCACTCTGGCAGTGAGCCAGTAGTCTGACAGTGTTAGAAAGGGGTTAGGTCAGGATGACCTAGACACATGCAGAGAAACCATTACCTTCCCAAGGCATTCTGCTTGGGATAATCATTCTGAAACCTACAACAAGGAATGCCATAGCAGTGAACTTAGGAAGGAACACCTGGGCTAATGAGTGCTACAAAAGAGACAAAAGCCCTCTGCTTTGAGTGTATCTCATATATTTACTTTTTCCTCCTGTTTCTGTGGCACTAAATATTTGAGGGAAGTCCCAGGAAATCCAGAACAAAACACTAAATGTGTCATGAAAAGCAAAAATATTTTTCTCCTCCTCTTGATTCCAAGGCTGTGAGCTAAATCAGGATATTTGCTTTCCTTTGCCATCCACTTCTAACACATAAATAAAGCAACCACTCCTCTGTTGCATTGTGTCTGAGGTAGCTGTAATCATGCTGTTGACTGACAGTAATTGGTATTTGCTTTGGTCAGCTTTAAACTCATGCTAATTAAAACTGATCTTCTACTCACATATTGAAAGAAACCAGTATCTGGAGGCAAGATCGTCTGGGGAAAATTTTAATAAATCCTCAGGCACCAATGTCTGCCTCCCTCAGAGCTGGCAGCAGTGGCCTTCCTGTTCCAAAAGAACACTTTGTCACAGTGTCGTGGTTTCACCCCAGGCAGGCACCAAGCTCCAGCCAGCCGCTCGCTCACTCTCCCATGGGATCAGGGAGAGCATCAGAAGGGGAAAGGCTGGAAAACTCATGGGGTTGAAATAAAGACAGTGTAATAGGAAAAGCAAAAGCCGTGCACACGAGCAAAGCAAAACAAGGAATTAATCCCCTTCTTCCTGTGGGCAGGCAGGTGTTCAGCCATCTCCAGGAGAGCAGGGCCCCCTCACAGTAACAGTGACTTGGGGAGGCAAAGGCCATCACTCCAAATGTCCCCCCACTTCCTTCTTCCCCCACATTATATACTGAGCATAATGCCATACAACATGGAATGTCCTTTGATCAGTTGGGGTCAGCTGTCCTGGACTGTGTCCCCTGCTAACTTCTTGTGCACCTGCAGCTCCCTCACCAGCGGGGCCTACAAAAAGCAGAGAAAGCCTTGGCTCTGTGCAAGCCCTGCTCAGCAATAACAAAACCATCTCTGTATTATCAACTTTGTGTTTAGCACAAATCCAAAGCACAGCTCCATTCCAGCCACTGTGCAGAAAATTGCCTCAGCCCCAAAGCAGCATGCATCTTCTCTAGGTTCTTGCCTTCTCCATGTGCATCAATGATTCCACTACTAGGACCAGGAAAGCTTATTATGCTGCATAGCAAACCAGCACATATTGATGGCCAAGACTGTGTGAAAGCCAAAGATGTTTACTATTTTTTCTGAGGTTTCCTTTTTCCAGTTCTTCACAGGAGCACTTGAGCATGCATACCATCCCCAGAGACCTGTAGGACAGGGAACAGAAAGCAGAGAGAGGAGAAAGAGCTAGGGAATATAGCAATTCCTCAGGTGTGGGCTTTAATCAGGACACTGGGATCAGTACCAAATGCCCAATAAACTCTTTAATTGTGGCATGGTTTTAACACTGCCTTGAGGTACCTTCAGCAGTCTGTGGCAATCCTTGTTAAGCTGGTTCGTTACGGAGTCAGCAGGAAGCACTCACCTTGGAGCCCCAGCACGCTGCTGGCTGGGCTGGTTCAGCTGGGTGCTGGCCAGCCAGGCACTCACTGAACTCTGATGTTGGGTAAGAGGAGGCTGGAGTCAGAGGCTGCAGAGCAATAGGATGTCCTTGTCCTATAACCTCTGTAAAGGCTTCAAGGTGGTTTGAAATCGAGCAAAATGGTTTTCAGAGGATGCCTTGCAGTTTCATAAGATGTTACATGCTTTCCCTTACAAAAATGTGAAATAGCTGCCAGGAAAACTGAAATAAAGAACTTGAAAACCAGATTAAATAGATACCATTGAATTTTCCACGACCATTCTTCATTTTCTAACTTGTTAATACAAATGCATTGCAAGAAGTAGGTCAGTGCTAACAAGAAAGTTATAGTGTTTGCATCTTGTCCAGTTTTAATGCTATGTTATTTCATCAGTATTTTTTGTAAACCACTGATAAAACTAAAGATGTACTTGCTTCAACATCCACTGTAAGATGTTGCCAAACTCACATTAAGTATATACAATGATTTTGTAACTAAGGATACATGTGCATCATTTTATGTATGTTATCATTTGACAACACTGTCATAAAATGCTATTTTTAGTGCCACTGTTGTCTCTTTTAGTAATTTTATTTTTTGTTTTTCTGGCAAATGCAAAACTTGTCTGAAAATATACAAAGAACCACAAAAATTGTATGTTCCAAATGACAATAAGAGCTATAAGCTGTCATGATTAATCCAGATTTACAGCACGAATGTTAGCTTTTCATTACTCTGTAGTAGAGAACCATGCAAAGAAAATAAACTTACTATGTTGCTGTCAGACATTTTGACAGCTTAGTAGACATTGCATTCCTATTTTCTTTCCTGTCTCATGTGGCACTGCTGTCTTCCATACCATTTAGTAGTTGCATAATTGTTCCTTTTCAAGCATACAAACAATGAGGTCAGCTTGAGTCATGTCAAATAACTGGAGCAAATACCACATATGAAACCATTTAAGATAACAAGTCATGTAATCACATATATTACCCATTGCCTGGATTTTCTGGATCATGCTAGAAGTGTGTTAGAATGCACAAAAGCAGCAGAGCTCACCAACTGGCTGTTCTGCCTGTGATAGGCAACTAATGAGTAGTTTATTGCAAAGTATTTGATACAGACAATCTAGAATTGAAAGTTACCTTCCTCTACATCATCATGCTTCTTCTTTACTTTGACCTTTTCAAGGCAAAACCTGTGTTTTCCTGCAGAAAAAAAAAATATATGGCAGGGATGAAGGTTTAATTTTATTTTAGTGGTTTTAATAACATTCAGCTATGTTACATTTTAAAGCTGCCTAATTATCAGATGTAACATCTGGGATACAGTATTTATCAGACTGCGTTTTATCCAAACTGGGCACAGATACAAGAAAGTGTTATTTGTGTTTATTAACTGGAACATAGAGAGAAAGGTCAACGATTTCCCTATTCATCCTTCATCAGCAGAGAGGCTGGTAAGGAAGCAGGGTAAAAGTAAAACCCTTAATCAACAAAAACTTGTGCCTTCAAAAATATGCAAGACACATGAAAGCAAAGAAGAAGCTTCTTACCTGTGCATTTTTTTCTTTTATTGAATCATTCAGTAAAGCTATAGGGCATGTCACAGACCTCTTCTATTCTCAACTGAAGCCAAAAGAAGTGGTTTCTGTCTTGCTACAGTGGTTGACAAGAAGCACTGAAACACTGCTCATAAACAAGCAGCAATTAAGAGATAGCAGAACATGGCTAGAACAGTTCCTATTAATATGTTTTATTCCACTCTGCAGCACTTTTGAAGTAGTTTAACAGTTGTTTCTATAATCCTCCCAAGTACTGGTGACTGTAGTAACAATTATTGACTCTTCAATGCGAGTTGTTCTGCCTCCAGAGACTGTGAGTCTCTTTTTTTATCTGCACTGCAAGGCCTCACTGAGAAGAGGTAACTTTCTTCTAACTTTTCAGTCCTAGAGGGTTTCAGGCTGCTGCTGGAGGGTGTGTGGGCACACGGATAGAGCAGCCCTGTTGGCATCTGTTGTGGGGTAAGTGTGTGTTTCTAACCCCATATACCCTCATTAGCCAGTTTCCCAGTCATCTGCTACAGCACAGCCACCATTCACAGTCGCAGTACAGCACAGCAGAGTGGCTTTTCCTGGAGGAAAAGCATCCATGGAGGGGATGCTCAACAGAGGGGCTTCATTCAGAGCAACACAGAAGTGCTGACTGGGTTAGAACAGCAGCGTGTCTGGGCCAGTGTGCTGGGCCAGTCTCCTGCAGTGAAGGGAGTTACTGTTTAGGAGCATTGTGTGAACCTGGCCACTTCCTGTGGTCTGTTCTCATACTCTTCCAGCATCCCTGGATTAAGAGGCACACCTCTGCCTATTGCCTGTAGCATTTGCTTTGATACTGTTACCTGTGATACCATTCCCCTGCTAGTTTCAGTGGCTGCCTTCTCCCCTCACACCCCCTGTCCCGTTGGAATATTGCAGGATTTGATGAGTGACACTTCACATTCCTTTACCTTATCTACCACCTTCATGATTCTCAGTACCCTTCCTGATGATGTCCAACACACTGACTTCTTGCTGCTGCTGGACACTGAGCTGGAAGGTCATTTTCCTCCCTCAGCATCTCTGATGTGGCCTATCACACAACTCTGGTCTCTTTCTCTGTCACAGATTTTTTTCTTCTCTCCAGTCCCATTTACCTGAATACATGAGAGCTGTCAGAGTTAAAATCCAGTCTAATTTAGCAACTGGTGGCTTCAAAGTGCTGTGGTTTTAATCAGCAAACAAAATGGAGTCCTAACTGGAGAACAAAACTAGATCTAGAACAGAATTTGAAATAGCATTTTGAAAC
This sequence comes from Promerops cafer, assembly GCA_013398275.1. NCBI lineage: Eukaryota > Metazoa > Chordata > Aves > Passeriformes > Nectariniidae > Promerops > Promerops cafer. The sequence goes on along the minus strand of VZSE01002505.1, from coordinate 472,961 downwards.
CCATTCCAGACATACACATAAAAGCTACTATTTCAAGATACTAATCTGACTGAAATCTGGAGTCCCCTAGCAACTATTTTTGCAGTAGAAGGACTGTTTAGACTGGGTTTTGCATAGGCCTTTGTTTCAGGCCTGAAGGAAGGGTGCCCTGGCTGCTGAGTGCTGCTTTTTAGGTTCTCAGTGGACTTGTTCACTTGGGGGCCTCCTCCAGTGATCTCCAGGCTTTAATGGAAGAGGGCTGACATATGTGTGGGTTGCATGGTTATTACTGATGCCAAGGAGGTGACAGCAGGCCTGTTTCTCAAGCCTGGGCAGGTGTGTTTACTTGTCTGTGTTTCTGTGCTTCCATGATCTATATGAAGTCATGTCCTGGCTGAAGGTCCATGGTGTGCCCTAACTAGTGAATCACTGTGTATCCAGGAGAGAGCAAAGGTAACCAGCACCAAGTCCAAACCATTTCAGCTAGTTATTTTAAACCCTTTATGAATAAAGGGTTGAATATTCTATATCAGCATCATACAGAATACAATTTTTGAAGAAACTCTACAGTCATAGAGATTAAAAGAAGTATATTGATGAAAGGTCCAGTTTTCAATGCCTGGTTGAGTTACTTGGCAGGATTAAAAATAAGATCTAAAAATCCCTCATATCAGCCAAGAGATCTTTACAATCTTTTAAAAGCCATTTCTACTGTCTCTAGCTTCCTCAGGTAGAATTTGAAGCAGCCTTTCATACCAGATATGATACTTCCTTCTTGTGTGTTTTTGGATTATATGTTATAATGAAAACATTTTGCAACATGCCATTCATTAAAATAAGAGTACTTGTATTATATTAAGTGTGTATAAATTACATGATTATGTAGAGTAAATACAACTGTGATTTCAATCCAGCATAATATTTTTTTTTCTGAAAATAATCCTTTCTGTTTGAAACAGTTAGATGTACAACTTCAGTTCTCTGACTGTGGAAGCTGGCAGCTCATACCTGACTACTGCTGAGATGGTGTTGTTTATGTCTGAGGGAGAGAAACAGATCAGTCTGACTCAGCACACTGTCCTGATTCCTGCCTTTGAAAGAGCTCTGGGTGTAGAAATGAAGAGCACGTGCACATGTCTCCGATCATGTGTTCTCCTGAAAAAGCACTACTGGTATTTTCTAACTTCAGCCTTCTTTACTCTTCAATAAATAAGTCCTTCCTGCAGCACAGGAGGCAGAGTTCTTCATGTCACACCTTGAAAACACTATTTTCTCAAAAAATGTTGCTGCTGTTCTCTTGGTAGCCCAGAGTGGCAAAAGTGGTATCAGGATAGCTCCTTTCTCCATCTCCTCGGAATCTGTAAAGGTATTGTGCTGTTCCTGCTTTTTCTGAGTAAAGCTCAGGAGGAATGAAAAATCTGTGTCTCTGCCTTACTCAGCATATTGAGTAACCAGCCCAGGGCAGCTATAAAACACTTTTAAAGCCAGGCCTCTCTCCCCACTGGCAGCAGCTCCGTGCCACTGGCATCCAGCTCTCATTTTAGAGTGATTTGTTTGTCTTCAGGAGGCAGCAGATGGCAGCAAAGTTGTACAGATGCACCAGGAGAAGGAAAATATCTTCGTGCACACACTCTAACAACATTCCATGGAAAAAACGTATCATTTGTTTCTGTCTGTCTTGCAGTGTGGTTAAGACAATAAATCAGGTTTATTGGCCCTCATGCACTTGTAACGTAAGGGGTTGTTTTTCCCCCATTACCAGAAGTTAATTAAATCAGTTTGGGGTTAGACGATGTGAACTATTTCTCAGTAAATCATCTTCATCTCTGTAGAACTTGCTTCTTTGTGCAAATCTCTTTATATCCTTCATTAAACAGATACTGATGGCCTTGTGCAAATATTATAACAAAGTGCTGGTGTGTGCACTTTGATTGACTGCCAGTCTCTGCTCTGAGCTATGGAATTCCTCTCTCACTTGAGCTGTCCAGATGCATCCTTTTCCAACACTTCAAAACAGGTAGCAAGATTTTTTTTTTTTTTAACATAAAGAGAAAAAAGAGGAGGAAGGAAATGCTACTATATAAAGTCTTAGTGTTTAAAACACTCCAAAGTGCTACTGCATTAAATAAAAAATGAAGTCTGGGTTTTGGACAAGAGCACTGGAAGTTTCTGGGATTCCATCCCTGCTCATGAACACATTTAGTGACGCACTTGACACGTGTATGTTTGCTGAAGTTCTCCCTGCCAGCAGCACCACATCCACTTAGAGCAGCAGCAATAAGCATACATTGCTGAACTCATTTCAGATTGAATGGAGAGTCTGGATTTGTGTTCCTTCTTTCTGACAGGGATCCCATTCCTTGCTTGTATCTTTTAGTAGTTTCTTCAGTGTTCAGAACCAGAAATTGGGAATAAATGAAGTATAAAGCAAAATTTACAATACAGTCTTTTGGTATAAAAATAGACATGTTTTTGAAAGAAAGCTGGGGCTTAGATTTTCTTCCTGCTGAAGTCAGTAGAAGTTTTGTTTCAATTAGATGGGATCAGTCTCAGGCCTGGGATTTGGTGCTAAGATTTCTATCTGGCTCACCACTTCATCACACCAGCATGTCTGATGTCTGTAGGCAGTAAGGAGAGTAATGATATATGCCAGTTGCATATTTTTAGTGTTGTTTATCAATAAAGGCCAGACTATGAATGTGTTCCTTATGCAGAATGAGATGCAGGGCTGCACAGCCTCAGGAAAAAAATTACTTAGGAAAAGTGACTTAAAATCCCTCACTTTTCCCTTGTCTCTAAAGGGAATAGACATATTTTACAAGGTGCAGCTGTCCTCTTCCACTGTGCAGCTCAGACCTGCTCCTGAGCCCTCATGGGCAGGCAGGGAAGTGTGGTGGCCTCTGTGAGCTTGATGCTTTGCAGCAGAGAGACACCAGAGCTGGGTCACATCAGGGGAAATGAGGAGCCCACCCACCCTTCTGTGCTGTGCTGTAACAGCGGTGGGATTAATTACACGGTGCCTTTCAGTCTTGGAGTGACTCAGCGTCATGGAACTCCTGTCACAGCAGCCACCTCTTCAAAGGACAATAAACGTGTTTGTTTGATGAACTGCCCCTGAACTAACAGATAAGATCCCGTTTGTTTGTTCTCCCACTTCTGCCCATACTGCTGGACATCAGAGATTAAGACCCAGACATTTGCTTGTTTTTTACACCATGTTAGAAAAATATGAAGAAAATACAAACCTTTTTATAACCGATGGAAAAGTTGCATGTAATTTTCAAAGTGACAACTTACAGAAAGTATTGGAAGAATACTTATTTTGCAAACCTATTCTGAGAGTCAGAATTTATTACAAAATATGTGTCTTCAGTGGGTAGAACAGATCTTTCTTGACTTTGGAAAACCCCAGGATTTTGTAAGTGGCTGAAAGACTCAAGGAGGTCTAGTTGAATGTTTTGTAAAAGTTATCACAGGACCAAAAAAAGTAAAAAAAATCATTTGGCATCCTCATTGCTGTTGTGTTTGCTGGGAATGTTGCATGCAAAACACTCCAGTCTTATCAAATCATTAACATTGATTCTAGTCTTAATGGGACCATTTGTTTTTCATTTGGAGACATTACCAAGCATTTTGACTAGTGTACATAGCTTGTAGTAAAAAGGCTTTTACATAGCAAAGTTCTTTACCTCATGAACAAATTATGCTGCTTCTTCTCATGAAGGATACATGGCCTCACTCCAAAGAATTAAGTATTTAAAAATTAAAACAATTTCAAAGCTGACACAAATTATTTGGTGAAAAAAAGCCCTGATCCTTAAAAAATATTTGGATAATAAAAGCAAACCCTTGTGAACGCAATAAATAAATTTTAATTAGGCATAATTGAGTTTACTTACTGGTTGTACTCAGTCATGCTGGAATTCTCTCTCCTGATGCCTGTGTGCTCTACACTACTTAAGTATGATGTGAGATAATATGAAATGGTGAATTGACGGCACAAGGAAACTATTTGGATGGCTGTCTGGAGTTGCCATTATTGGCTTTAATTATGACTTGCTGTCCTTTGGGTACTCAATGAGCCAGAAAAGGCTTCATATGTGCCAAAGTATTCATTAGTATTCCCCTTTCTGTCATTGTGCTTGCAAAAAGAGTTTATATCTGGCACCTGACTGCAGTTCTTCTTAGCACGAACCAAGATGCTTTGCAGATTTTGATAATCATCTGAAAGCACACCAATGTCTCTACTTTTTGGATGCAGTAGAAGTTGTTCCTAGGTAACAGTGGAAGAACTCTGACCATTTTCTGATGTAACTGGAGAACAAACAATTTTTGCGGTTGTTCACGTGACATGGCTGCTTAAAGAAAATTTTGTGGTACCAACTGGAGAAAGAAAAATAATTACTTATTTTCCTCTTCGAGGTTAGGGGAACTGCACTAGGGCTTCATGGGGAAGTCCTTGTATATCAGAATTTTAGGCACCTTGCCATCATTCCATATAGAACTAATAATGAAGCCCAAATATCTTTCTGAAATAAAAATAGCCTTTGGAGTCCATTTTGGTAATGAAAAATTGGCTATAGTGGAGAATTTTTTTGTCTGCCATAGGGTGTCCCTAGGGTAGGCACAAAACACAGTAATCACTCCTAAAGAATATTCCATGAACTCTTCTGACACTTCACTGTGGAGGCTGTGCTGAGAATGGTGACCACTCCTTTGGCATCTGCTCTTGAACAAGCTGGTGGACAAGGATGAATTCCTGCTCCAATACATATTTACCATTGCAAAACTTAATTTTAATTTAGAACCTTGTTTGAACTTCGAGTCATGTTTTTAGCAGCCTTTGAAATACTGTCCTGTGGGACACCAGACTGTTCTTAGAAATGAATATTTTAACTAAGGTGGTGTGTAAACAGATCCTCCTGATTTTGGAGGCATTTGATGACATCTTCCACTTCTCATCTGTTACATTACAGCATAAGCTGGCTTTGACCTAAGTACAGAGTTCTTCTTGAACTTCTATTATTACAGGAGGATGCTCTCTTTCATGGGCTGTTTCAGTCTCGTTCTCCCTGAAACTCCAAATCCTTACACTTGTCAGAGATTTTAATCAAGATCATGGATGAACTTCAGCCACTATTTAGGCATTCATGCCCAACATTTTGCTTTATGGGATGAAGTGAAAAGATGCTTCACCAGGGTTTTTCAGTATCATCCCCTGCTTGGGCAGGAGGAAGAGCTTTCACCTGGACACCAACCTGGGGCTGGTGCAGAAATGGATGAGAAGAGAGGATGCTGTCTTGATTTATTCTACCCCTCATAAACCCATTCCCTGGAACCTGGAACTGAGATTGGGGTATGGTGTTAGCTGTGCAATGGGAAAGAGTCCCTGCCTGCCATTCTCCTGCTCTGCCATTCTCCTCCAGCTTATCTAGCCTAGGTTAGCCAAAATCCACTGACATCCTGTTTCCAGGGTTTCCTTGTCTGCTCTTCACTCTCTAAGAGTGTGCCATCTTTGGGCTGCTCACTACTTTCTGACATGTCTCCTTCAGCAGTGTTTGTGCTTTGAAACACATGGTTTCAAAGATTGGTGGGGGAATGGAGGGAACTAAAAAAACCCCAATCTTTCTTTTCTTTGGTTGCTGTTTATTGCAGAGAGTTTTGCTTCTCCTTATAGGCGCGGCAGGTGGTGCTCTTGGTCCTTCCAAACACAAGTTGCATTTCCTGAACTCCAGTCAGGTCAGAATTGTGCCATCCTGCACCAGCTGGCTGGTTTGAGCCCTGTCTGGTCCAGGGCAGGGTCTTTCAGCCCTGAGTGAAGTGTTTTCCACCACTTAAGAGGAAAGGAGGGAAGAAAAGGTACTCTATGTGGGGTTTTGGCAGGAAATGAAGAAAAAAGATCAATACAAACAAAAGGAACTAGTTGGCAAGTACATACTTAACCACACTGTAGCCCAATCCAGCCTTCTGTCCCAAATTTAGATGGCAAAAATACTAACTGTGGAACTCACAAGGAAAACGTTGTAGCTATTAAATTGGATGGTTCTATTGCCATTGTTTTCTTGTGCTGTGAACATTAAGTAGGATCACACTTTCACCTACACGTTGTAATTTCTCACTGCAAGCACCACAAAACTTGTAACAGCAACAATTCTAATTTCCAGGTTTTCCATGGTCTGAGAATAGCCACTTGCTTGTTTCTCAGCTGGCAGCTGTACCCTGTGCTGGAGACCATGCATTTGTGTCATCCCTTACATCTTGCAAAATCTGGATCAGAAAGGCCATGGGAAGGAGACAGGTAAATTCTCAAATTTAATTTCAGGTAAATGTTAACATAATTAAAACTGGCAAAGTGTCATTATGTTTGATTTTCTTTTTTTTTTTTTTTCCTAAATAATGTTTCAAGTGGAAAACCTACCTCTCAGGATTTCAAAAATTGTAGTTGAAAGTGCTTAGAAAGTAACTAAAAATAGGCAATTTTGAGCAGAACTTGAAAGTTTGGAAATAAAAATCACGAATACATGCCAAGTATCTCATCATTAAATCCCTACCCAAGGTTTTTGCAGCAGTTTGCTGGAAAGGTGTCATTGCCAGTTCTTTTCAATTTTTCTTGTAAATATATGTTCTTGAGGAACTCAATATTAGGAAAAAAAAAATTAAATCCCCACTTCATTTATTCTAGAGGCTATGAGTTCTGTTGTTCCCCAGTCCTCTCCTTTATATGTTAACTATGTTCAGAGATATGGTAAAATAGAGGGAATGCTACATTTCACCCAAGAAGTTGTTCAAATATGCTTGTTTAGGTTTTAGGTTTGTTTTCTTGGAGTGCAAGGAGTAGACACCAATAGATGGTGCTGGTGGTGCATTAATAAGGTTCAGTTTCACATTTGTTTTCTGGTCTCTGCTTGGAATTTGTAAAAAAAAAAAAAAAAAAAAAAAANAAAAAAAAAAAAAAAAAAAAAAAGAGAGAGAGAACAAAACAAAACAACAAAAAAGAACAAAACAACAAAATCCCTCATGCTAAGCTTTTATCAAAAATGTTCTCCCCGCACTGAACCGGTCACCGTTTAACTTTAACCTGAACTGTGGCCCAGGAAATCCTTCAACATAAATAACCTTGGAAGCTGCCATGAGCATTTTTGGAACATGCTGCCTCAATAAATCTGTTACTTTGTTGTGCAATGTTGAAGTGTGCAGTTGTTTCTCTGATTAATTAGGGCAAAAAATAAACTTGCACGATCAATCCAAGCTGTGACATGTTTCAGCCCTGGCTTGAACGTGTGGGCAGAAAAGAGCCTTAGAGCCTTCTCGACAGACCTGCCCTGGAATTTTAGGATGCATTGCTGGTTCGGAGTTTACTCCATTTGATGAGATAAGGTGGCTGCTAACAAAGTCTGCAAGGGAAGAGTATTGGTCTGTTCCAGGACTGCCATTCTAGCTTAGCATGAGTAGGACAGAACACAGTGAGAAATTATTCATCTTGACCACTGCCCCCACTAAAGACAACATAACTGAAGTGTTTTATGTAATTGTGTTTATTTTATTTCACATATTACCCATGGAGAACAGCTGATACATTCTCTATATCTTTCACCAGTCTGGAATGCAAGATAAAAAAAAGGTATGGAAAAAGAGTTTAACGTTTGACATTCATGATATGAAAAATAGAGGGGATACAATGTTTTAAAATGCCCTTATGCAATATATATATATATATATATATATT
>VZSE01002505.1:364456-456681 GCA_013398275.1 Promerops cafer | reverse complement strand
GTGCCGGGCCCGGCGGCCGGAGCCGCGGGGCAGGGCCGGTCCCGCCGTGGCCCCACCTGTGTCCCGCCGGCTGGGGCGCGACTGCCGCGGCTCCCGGGAGAACAAAGGCTGGCGGGGGGCTCGGCGAGCAGCGGGGCTTGCCCCATCTCGCTGCTCATCCATCGCCTGTTGAACGGTGCCGCGTATCCCCCGGGGGAGCGCCGTAGCACCCGGGAGGCTCTGCAGGAATGGGAGCTTTTCCTGAAGCCTCGGGATACGTTCTGTGTGTTGCGGGGAAAGGGAAGTGGTGTTATCTGCTGTCGTTTTGTGGGCAAAGAGAGAGTGGTTTGTGTTACGTAACTCTCCGTTATGATACCAGCTTTGTTGCTGCAGAGATCTCAAATCAGCGTTTAAACTGATTGGAAAATGAAGTGATTGTCAGCTGGTATGTGTTTGTTCTGGGTATTTCAGAGCGATCCTTTGAATGTATGTTGTTAATAAACAATATTTTAAACAGTCGAATGTTCCCTAATTTATTTGACTGTGCATAAACTAAACAACAGTCAAGTTTGTTACTCAGAGTAATTCTTTGAAGTAGCAATTGCGTGTACTCTGTATCTGTTCATTCAAAAAGTGCAGCAAATACACTCAGACTATGGGATTTTTTTAAAAGAAATATTTTTAGAGAAATTATTATATCTGTGTGTTTAAAGATGCAGTGTCTTACAAAGTTCTGCTAAGGGTCTCTTGGATTTTACTATTCTGCAATTATTATTCTATTAATTATAGCCTGGTTCCCCCTCCCATCCCATTTGATAATAGGTTTGTCCTAATTGTACTGTCAAAATCAAGCCGTGTAAAATGGGAAGCATTATATCTTAAAAATAAAGACCTTCCCTTTTGCCTCTCTCCTGTTTGGAGCATCTTCCCTGACAAAGTAGAGAGAACCCAGATCAAAACAAAGAAGCAGCCAAAAAGCCCAGATTTGCTTTTAAGAAGACAAGGCAAGTAGGTTGCTTACTTAATGGGTATGATCAATCAGAGTAGGTGAAGTGGTGAAGTGAAATTATAGATTGCATTGGAAAGCTTTATGTGTGTAAGATGTCTTCATCTGTAGCATTTAACTATGTGTTTAACTTCCTGTTACATGAGACATAAATTGTTTCATGAAGTTTGGTAGAATTGCTTGCATGGGTGAAATTAAGCAGATTCAGAAATAACTCCTGAACCTTAATTTAAAAAGGTCATGCCCAGAAAGTAACTGTTTAGACTTTATTATTTAAATTACTTGTTGCTACTTTAATGCTTCATAAGAAAAATGCTTGAAGGAACAACATTCTGTTGAAGACTAGGCATGCATTGTTTTCCAAATTCCTTTACCCCCACATGCAATCCCATAATACATGGAGTACTGACCTTTATTTTTCTTATAAAACTGTAGTTTTTTGATGCATTTATTATGCTTCCTTCTATATGAAAAGTAGGGACAAACATTTCTAGGATTATAGACTAGCTACCCTTGAAGCTTTTATATTTTTAAGTATGTTCCTTTTTTTCCTTTCCTATTTTTTTTTTTTTCATCTGCAGCTACCCTCTGTCTTGGTTTTAATGTGCTTAATTTTAATGTTGAGTGTAATTACATTTTGTAGTGTTTTTCTTTTTTTTTTTCCCCCCAGGCATAATCTGTGGAAGGGCTTTGTGTAAACAAGCAAACAAAAATGCTGTACCCTTCCTCAACCTGTGTGTCAGCAGCATTTGGATGATAAACACTTGTGGTTTATATGGGAGGGTGTTTATAGTAATGACTGCTCTCCCAGGAGAGCCCCACTGTGTCTGCTGGCTCTCCCCTCACTGCTTATATGGATTTATTTACATGTGCCAATATCTGCAGTACCCCTTAAAATGTGGTAAAGGTGCTGATTTTCTGGCTTTACTTAAAAAAAAATGTTTGCTGTAAATACCTAAAATGCAGCGTTTATGCAATTTAGGAGCAGATTTGTAGATTTTTCTTGTTTTGAAATAACTTTGTTGCTGATGCTACAAGTTTTTTATCCAGCATAGTCTTCAGGGGAAGTGAACAGTTTTATTGTCCTCGAATAAACCAGTGTGTGTGTCCTTTGGGAATCAAGCATGGGAAAGTCCATTCCTGTTCTGGTCTAGGCCTGTGTAAATTGATGTTACAGCAGTCCTAGTGCTGCTGTTCCTGCTGTGTTAAATCTTCTTTCAGTTTCCAGCTTGCTTTAGGATGCTGACCCATCCAAAAGACCTTTCTTGCTCGGTGTGTTATCTGTGTTGCTATATTGTCTTGTCCTTGGATTACTTTTCTGCTAATTTTTCAAACAGTGTTGGCTCACCAGGATGTCAGATGAATGCCAGTATTGGCATAAAGGAGGGTCAGGAGCATGCTGAAAGACAGATCAGTGCACCCTGAGTTTATATCAGCTTAAATGGTCCCAGAGCCTTGGGCACAAAGATGTTAGTGAGGTGGCTTAGTCTCCTACATGCTCCAGGGATACTAATGGGAGCCCTTGGATAATTTGCCTAACAGGCAGTTTATTCATGCTTGGCAAGATGCAGAGGCTCTGCCTGAGCAGAGAATGAGCTTTGCTGTTGACAAGTGTCAGTAGAATTGCAGGCACTTAGGAGTTGAGAAGTCTTTGTGTCATTAGGAATGACCTGATTCACCCAGCTTTTTCTGTGTTTCAGGTACACTGGTGTGTATTCCCTCTTAAGTTGCTCAGTCTGTGTCTCTCACCATAAAACAAAGCTTCGATGGATCATAGTTTTAATGGCTGTTGTATATTTTAAGAACTCGTTCTGAGCCACTGCTCAGAACTGCAGCAGCAGTAGCTACTGTCAGAAGTGCATGTTAAGTGTCCTGACAGAGTTGGAAAAACCAGATTTATAAATCCCCCAGCTTTACTAAACCCTTTTTTTTTTTTGTTCTAACAGTGAAAGCATGAAAGATTTCAGTGATAAACAGAATAAAGCAATCAACCTTGGTGTAGTTTGCCTTCAGCTGGACCTTGGCTGAGGTAGACAACCACATTTTCCCCCAGCACATCAGTACAATATAAAGCTGTTACATAACTGGCTACAAAAGGCACTTAGAGAAGTCTCTGAAAGGTGCTACCAAATGTAGGCATTCTGGGTTAACAGCTAGGAGAAATCCCAGGAGGCCTTACTGTTCATGCATTTTATTTTTTCATGGATTTTGAAGTGTGTTTGATGTGCTTCACCAAAAAATTCTCATTTAATATGTCTGAATAATGGAATGTGGATGGGATTTAGAAGAACACAGATGTTTGCAAAGATCACAGAAGGGCATGAGAAAATGCCTGTTTTGTTTTGTTTGTTTTTGGTTTTGCTGGTATAAGCCCTAATCATAAATCTGTGTCTAGAATTTACACACAGAGGTACTTGGAAAAGGTAAAAGAGAGAACGTTCTGTGTCTTCCTTAGCTCAGCAGCTGAAAGGTAAGGATAAAGAAGAGAGGATCCAAAGACTGGATTTGATTAATTATCCCATACACCTTTAGCAGCTTTCCTGTAGGATGCTGTTTTGTACCCAGAAGTTAAAGGAGAAAACCTGTGAGGTGGAGCAAGATGTTTTCTGTGAGGTTTGGTCGCTCTAAGAGGACTGAGGAGTGATTTGTTCTTGGTTCTGTGTGGAGTTGCAATGTGTGGGACAGAAGGCTTGCCACAGTATAGCAATTTTATTTGGCTGTTGTCACAACTGATAAATGCTGGTATAACATGTGTAGGCTCTGTTGTGGTTGTTTCTGTTCTGATTTTTATCAACTCCTCTTCAGGGAAGCCTTTATTGTGTAACATAGCTTCGTATCTCAGAGGATTTTGAAACAAGACAAGTGATTGTTGATGGAGTGAGAGAAATTTCTAAATGGAGTTGTCTGATTCTTTTATTTTTCTTCCTGTGAGCAGATTTTACCTGTGAAGAACACAATATCATGAGGATTTTCTGGTGTATTTGCTGTATATTCATAGCTGGGCATTTCACTGATCTAGTGTGTGTATAAGGAGTGGATAATTGCTTGATGCCATGGCATGCAATCCCTGTAAAACAGAAAATGTAGAGAAATAAGGGAATAAAGCTGTTACTTCAGTGGCTTTCTTATCTGTGCTGCGGCTTAATTTGATTCAAATGCAATCCAGGGAAATCTCAAAGGGATTAAAAAAGCAACGAAAACAAAATCCTTCTTATTGTGGCAGGAGAATTCTTGTAGCTGTAGTGGAATGAAGCATCAAGTGTAGTGCTGGAACTGGAGCAGAATGCAGAAGTGTGCCTGTGTACTGCTAGGAGGTGGCTGTAGGTGGCTATGGCTGGGTAGGGCATGGCAGCCCAAAAACCTTGGAAACAAATTAGTTGCTCCAGTAAATGAAATTATCTCTTCCTCCAAACCTTGTGCTTTACTTTTCAACTACAACAGATTCCACAATACTATGCTGAAACAGAATGAGGAAAAAATATTTCCATTGCATGTGGTTTTGTTTGTTTTGATTGTGGTGGTATTTGTTTGTTGTTTGTTTGTTTGTTTGTTTTTTTTGTTTGGTTTGTTTTTTTTTTTTTTTTGGTGAGATAAAGCTCTCTTGAAAGTCTGCTTGGAGGACCCCCAGTATTTTTTGGTAGCATGTATTCATAAAGATATTCAAGCAGTTTCTTCTAGTACATAATGTTGACTAAAAAAAATTATTTTGATTTTGGTTTATGGATTTATCATTTTGGAGGAATCTTAAAATCAACAGAGATTTTGTAAATTTTTCCTTCACATGTCTGTAATGAATATTTCTAAAGAACTTGGATTTCAGACTTTACTCGCTCAGTCTTGCCATTATAATAACAACTACAATAAAAATACTTTTTTTTCAGCCTTTCATTTTAAACTAAAATATCCATGGAGGCTGCTTTTTTTTCTCTGTAAGCTATCTTCATTTGTCCTGAAATACGAGGACACAGATTATGTGGAGGAAAGTAGCATTTCCTATCTCTGTGACTAAATTGCAGTCAGGGAACTCTCTCTCCCCTGTTCTGTCCTGGATTAATTTCGTGGATTATCTGACAAAAAGCCACTTTTCCTGCAGCCTGTTAGTGGAAAATGGTTTGTTATGCAAGCCTGAATACTGTGTAAGCCGTGGCCTTCTGTAACCACAATCATAATTTTTTCAGTGGAGGGGCAATGAGGCTGCCATTTAACTTCTCCAGTGTCCCAAACGTAACAGTCTTGTCCTACAACAGTGAGGAGGAGAATTATACTGCTGTGCTAGTTCTCTGACATGAATTTAGAGTACCAGCTACCTCCCCAGTTACTGGTACTCACAGAGGAAAACCACAGTCACTGTGGAATCATTTGTAAAATGTGTAACAGCAGATTCACAGTTCAGCCTTTGTAACTGTCAGTGAAAGTTGTATCCTGCAAATATACACTGGTGAGTAGGAGGTTTTCCTTTGGTTCATCTCTCCTCTTACTCCTCTTTGCAGCAGCGTGAGACTTTCAGGCTCTTTGCTTATAGAGTGAAAAAAATGATTTCTAACAATAGCATTATCAGTATTGATGAGATTAATTTTCTTCTGCTTGGTGTTTTGGGAATTGTGTTCCATTTATATGTGTTTGTTGAAATAAATTGCTTCTGTGGTGTCAGTGGTATGTTCTGAAGTCAAGGACAATCCAATTAGTGTTGATTGGGATTTGGCAGCTTAAATCCCTGCTCATTGAGCCAAGAACATGCTGGTTATTGCTTATCTGCTAGTGACTAGATAGATCATGATTTCATGTCTCTAATGTTTACAATTCTCAGTTTCCAATCTTCTGCTAATTGAATACTGTAAAAAAATGCAATAATTGAACAGAGCTTGAATTCTCTGTTTCCTTTCTGGTAGTGTTATGCTCAAGGTGTCAAAGTAACCACAAAATTTCCACTGAGCTGGATTTAAGTGATGGGCTGTCACTCCTGCAGCTGGAACCAGTACTGGGTGACAGTATGGTCTGGGGTTGTGTGTAGCTGTTGTGGAGGAAAGCTAAGAGACAGAAAAAACAAACTCATCATAATTTTGGATACAAATTCAGGATAGATGCATGCAAAACCCCATTGGACCATGGGAGACCTCACTGGATAAAAAGAGACAAAGGAATATTACTGGGCTTACAAAGTCAGTCACTCAGAAAGAAATTCAAGGGAGAAAAAATAGAAGGTAGGAATAATGTCCTTATCATGTCCTTTTACCGTGGTTCATATGTTGTTTCCTAGGATTTGAAACCCCAGCAAATCCATTACCTGACACTTGGATCGATCTTCAGCAAGATAGAAAATGTCTTTTTTAAATGTCAGAGTGTCGAGTTGGGTCTGCTGGAATAGCAACTGGAAGGAAGATGAGACATTCTGGCAGAGGATTTCCCAGATACTTGTGGATGAAAAGGGATGACAGCTCTTCTTTCTGGAGCCTTGACTTCAGTTGTGGCAGGTTGTGTGTTTGGAAAGTGGGTTTTGTTGAGCTCCTTTTGCCAGCTGCTGTAGACGGTGATGCCAGGAGTGTGGAGTGTTGTCAGACTCTGTAGTGGGCTGCACGTCACTTCCTGTGCTTTAGGAACCCTTCTTCATAAGACATTGGCCACTCCTCCTGCTTACTCTATTTGTCACATTCTGGTGTTTTGGAATGCTTTTTGTCTTCTAGGTTTACTTCAGAAGAATCTCTGCCTTATCATCTCTCTCACTTTCTCCTTCCTCCTCTTGCTCTTAGTATCCATTTAACTCTCTTTATCTACTCTGTGGTTTTCTGAGATGAAGTCCTCTTGGCCACTCAGTCTGATTTCTTGTGATTTTCATCTTAAAATAAACAAATTCCAATTCATCACACAAGCACCAGGGTCAGGTTTTGTCCCTTCTGTGAATTTTGGGCCTAAAAGCGTGTTTGGTAGAATTTTAGTTTAGGCCAAAAAAATTCTTTTTCTCCCCAGTCTTATTTCTTGGAAGCAGAAAAGGTATTTGGTGTGAAGTTTTACTGAAATAATTGAGTTGGAAACAGATGTCAACCACTGAGACTTCATATGGTGCATTTAGTTTGTTTAAGTAAAAAATAATTGGAAATAGTTACAGAAGAAGGTAGAGCACCATTAGTGATGCCTATAGCTGTTAGTTATTTGTGGATCTGACAAACATCTCACTCTTGTTTCTTAGTTTGTTATAACTGCACCAATTAAAGCCCTGTAAACCTTTTAGCTTGACCACCGTGTTGTTGAAGTCTTCCACAGTTTAAATTTGTACATTTAATGTGTATTTTTGCTTTGGACGAAGAAATGAAGATGGTTGTCCTTTTTTGTGACTATTGTTCTCTGAACTGTAAATCTAATTCCTAAATGGCAGTAAGACTAAGCTGTGTGTGTGACTAACAAAATACTCAAGACTCAAAAGACAAAGTTGTGATCTTGTCATAAATTCAACTGTAATGGAATTTTAATTCTTGAAATATTCTTGAATGGGCATACTGTACTTTTTAAAAAAATTAGGAAAGCTGTGTTTTTTAATTCTATTACACAGACTGCTTTTCATAAACATGTGAATTGCAATTGCATAAAAATAGAAGAAAGCCACATGCTTTGTTCCTGCAGAGCTGTTTCTTCATAATTCATCTATTTTCCCAGAAACACACATAGTAGTTTTATGAAGCTCTTGTGATGACTGGGCTGTTACTGGTCTATATTGTTGGTATATGCTATTTTTAAACTAGGTTTAATACAAAACATTCTAGTAGAACCTACAAGATGATTTCCATTTTCTTTCTTCTTGTTTTATAGTTTGTGAAGAGAGGAATAGTAGATTTGATATTTTTTAAGAATACAGAATTTTTTAAAGAAGGTTTCAAAGAAAAGTTGGTGATAAAACCAATTTTAAAAGCCTTCCTAAAACATGGATTTAAACCCACATTTTTCCCCATATTTTTTTTGGTAATTCAATCTACTTAGAGTCTTCCTCTTTTGGGCTGCAAGTTCTTAGAATCTTCAGTCTATGAGAATTTCTTCCCTTCAGTGTATTTTGTTCAGTGGGCTGCCAGGCAGAATTTGCTTTTTGTGAAGTATCTTAGCCTGGGGCCTCTGTCTGAGCCATAGGTTGTGCCTGGCTCCAGCTGAGGAACAGGTTGGAATTTCCTGCAAAGGGAGGGAAGAGCTGCTGCCTGAGCATTGCCTTTGGGATTCACCCCACATTTCTTAGAAGTGCAATTATTGAATAATTCTTATTTTATGCCTTTCTGGTACTGCTTGCTTTTGCAAAATAGGAAGCTAATCAGCACGTGTTTCTCATAATCAGTACGTTTTAGCAGTGATAGAAAGCCCAAGGTTTGGAATGAATGCTTTTTGTGGTATTTCCAAAACAAATAAGATAACAAGGAATACACACAGAATAAAAGGATGTTTTCTGTGGTAATAAATATTCAGTTTGTTTAGAAATCCATGCAAGTGTTCAAAGTGTTGCAGAGGAATATTTCTTCCTTGGGTATTTTATAGTGACTAAAACTGAAATGCTTATTTTCAGTGATAAATTCTGGTCCATTTTGCTAAAGTGACTTAAGATAATGCCTGTGAAGGTCTCACATTTGCCCTTTAGCTGGAGGCAGCTGCCCCTGCAGCAATTTTAGACACTGGTGCCAGTTCTGTGCTACTCCCACTCATGAGCTGAGGTTTTGACTCAAGCTACCTGTAAGAATGCTTCAAGCTGAGGCACCTGCATTTGTAGGGACACTGAACGTTCCCTTTCCCAGCCCTGAGGGGTTGGTTCTTTCCAGCAGGGAAGCAGCAGAGAGAGCTGGAACATCCCAAAGCCCCTCAGTAGGATGTCCTCAGCCCGCAGCTGCGATGGCTCTGCAGTTCAGCAGGACAGCCAGAGCAAGTGGCGTGTTGTTTCAGCTACAGGCAACTGAAAAGAAAACAAAGCCATAGAGAGCCACATGTTTGTGATTTGGAATTCAAAACTCTTCTTTCAAAAGATTCTCTTTCCTGTTTGATTAACGTGCATAAATAATGATACCAGGTTTGCCACTGAGTAAACAGCGTCCGTTCAAGTTGTGATGCTTTTGTAAGGTTGTTGTTTCAGCACTGTGTTTTCCAAATATTTTGTTTATAGTGTTTATTATTAAAAGAGATGAGATCATACATATTTAACAAAATAATCTCATGGAGGCTGGTTTGTATCATTTTGTTCTCCTTTGCCCCATGGCATCTTTTTGGAAGAGGCATGACTGTCACTCATTTTTTGTGAGAGAGTGGTCTTGAAAAGAACTCAGAAAACATGCATTCTGTCTTTCTGACCTTGTAAGATGTTTTTGCATTCTTACAAAACTGTTTATGGGTTTCTTTCTTTTTTTTTAATTAAAAAAAATGTGGCCAGTGTTTTAGTAAATAGCCTTTTTTGGAAAACTGCAGTTCAAAACATGTGGGTTCTCTGGTCTAGTCTCTAGACATAGCTATTGATAATCAGAGCTGCTCTTTTTGCTGATAGCCTAGTAGAAGACAGAAGGTGGCAATTTACATCCATACTTAATTCTAATAAAAATGAGGTAGGATTTGAGAGGCCTAACTTACGGTGAGGTAGGATTTGAGAGGCCTAACTCAGAAGACTCTTGTTTTCATAATCTGTTTTTTTCTTGAGAATATGCTTAGCATTATTTGAAATTAGAAAACCCACAGGTAAGATTCAGATTAAAGGATTAATAACAATAATAATTTTTTAAAGAAAGGCCTTAACTGGTCTGCAACCCATTATTTCTGTCTTGTGGAAAAGACCTTGGAGATGTTTCATTTCCCAAAGCTGTGATAGTAAAGGATAGGATGCTGAAAAGTAAACTCCATGGATCTCCTATCTTTCTTTGTAACTGAGTTGTGTGTGTTCTGCTTATTTTCAGCCAGTGTTCTTAAAGTTATAATAAAGTCTGTGGGTTGCATTGTCTCCCATGCCTAACTTCTTTTCTTCTTCTTCTCCCTGACTCCCAAAAAATCTTTTTGCTTCATATGAAAACAAGAAGAGTCATGGCTACTAATAAAATACTTTGAAATTCTGAAGCAGAAGACTCAGAATATAGTTCTGTTTAGAAGTCCCCATATGAAGTCTAGAAATGAGCAGTAGAAAACCCTCATTACTTACTGTCTGTTATGTACTCCCTACCTAGTCTTAACTGTTCTCTTAAAGCTTAGAAAATAGATTTGCAGAGACCAAAACATAAATTGTATTAGATTTCATTTATGGTTTTATGAAGACTCTGGATCTTTTTTTATTCTTTTGCATTTGATGATTACTAAGAGGAGCTTTGGACTTTAGTGATCTTAATGTAGTTGTACAAAGCACCATATGGACCAAGGTTTTTGTCAGTATGGTCTAGCCAAACTTAACTAGCAGCAAATTTTTATGTCTGAATCTAAGCTGTTCCTGGTTTAATGGTAAGAGTCTCAAGAGTTATGTGTAGATTATAGGATCATGGAATGATTTTGGTTGGAAGGGACCTTAAAGATCCTCTAGTTCCATGGGCAGGGACACCTTCCACTAGATTGGGTTGTCCTTCCTATGTTGGGGTCCCCAGAGGTGGATGGAGTACTCCAGGTGAAGTCTCAGGAGAGCAGAGTAGAAGGAATCACCTCTCTTGACCTGCTGGTAAAGGATGGGTGCAAGTGGTCACTGCTCTTGGGCAAAATTGGTAGCATGGACTCCAGAAATTAATTTTGCAGACCTTGTCTTTGTTCAACTTGTAAATATAAAATAAAAAAGGAAGTGTAATACTTAATGCTTGAGACTTGCAGATGAGTAAAAGAAAGTAATTAAAGTAATTCCAAATAGCTAAATCTAAAGCTTATAGTGAAGGGCTTCAGACAGAGCTTATGGTACTGAGTGACTAGAATGTTCAAATTTTGCATGAAATGCAGTTTTGATAAAGACAAGCTAAAGTACATTCAATGGTGAGAAAGAATTCATAGCAATGGTCTCTAATTTAGCTATTGTCATGGAGTAGAAAAGTTCTTGGAATTTGTTGGGACAGTTCTCTGTAAAACTTCAGCCTAATGTCTGGTATGGCATCAGTAAACTCAGAAATAAACAGTGTGGAATTGTGAAAAAAACCCACCCAAAACCACTGTGGTATTGGGACTTGCAGCTTAGGGGCCAGGAATGGGTTAGGTGAATCCTAGAGGTCCCGTTCAGCCCTGGTTTCTGTGATCCAGAACCTCACAGATGGGACAGGGTCTGTGGGAATTGCCTGATCCATTCTTCTCTTTGCTGGCTGGGGCAGATCTGACTCATTCTCAAAGCCCCTCCACAAGAGCACTTCCCAGCCTTCTCTGTCAGTCTATTCAGTGCTCCTCTGGCTGTCTTTTAGGAGACTTTTCATAGGGTTTGAGTCATGTAGGTTTGGGTACAATCTTCAGCCTGTTACTACTCTTCTCCTTGAAGTGTGGTGACCAAACTGGTAATTTACATGGTAAATTTACGTGGTAATTTACATGAATCTTACCAAAATACAGAGTGAGACTGGTACTTGCTGGTTTTGTGGGCAGTTCTGTGCATTGACATCACTCTGAGCGTTTTCTTTTTTATTTTTAGCTTTCAACATCACCACACTGAGAGTCACTTTGTGGTCTTCTTTAACCTCTACATCCCTTTTACCTAAACTACATTTTGGCCATCCCCTATATGTGCAGCCAGGTGTTCTGGCCTAACTCTGCAGCTTTGCAGTTCTCCTTAGTCACACTCTTAACATTTTTTCATAACTTTTTTACAGGTCTTTCAGGGTCACTTTGAATTCTTATCTTGTCCTCTACTCTGTTTATTATCTTTATTTTCAGAAAATAAATAATTTATGTGTATATATATAAAATATTTTTGTATATATATACTTGTATATTAAAAGAACAGCTGCAGTTACATTCTGTGTTTCAGCCTGCAGCAACTTTAATCAAAACCAAAACAAAACCCACTCCAAACCAAAACCCGAGCATTGGACCCCATAATGACTCCCATATCATGTCTGGGAGATAGAATTAATGCTCTTATGAATATGATTGAGTGTGTGTAGTGAATAAATTTGCAGAAAGCATATTCAGTTGATGTCCCTAGGCATACTAAATTTTGGATTGTTTGGGGTGCATTAAGTAGGGTGATATTTTAAGAGTCAGGGACTTTGAGAAACGAGTTAGCAAATTATTTCCTAGACAACAGAACTAGTGACGTATTTCTGCACATTCTTGTCTTTTGTCTGGAATGGCCCTGGTAGTGCTGCTACAGACAAGGAACAGGGTGTCTTGAATACTAACTTTTCTTCAGATCAGGGTCACTGCATATTTATTTATTTGGGTTAAAGGCCGTTGGTCACACGGACGTTGTTTCTGTAGGAAACCTCTCTGCAAGGAGCAGTCTTACTTGTGAGAACACCATTTACTGTCACTTAGGAGAATATTTGCCTGCCTTTGTGGCAGACACATTATAGTATGCTCCAGTTAAGATTCTGGGCCTGCCACAGCCTCAGAAGGGAGAGGTTATGTTCTATTAATTAATTACGGGCTCGTAGTCAAGTGGCATTTAATTGTTTGCTGGGACATGGATTTGACTCTCTTGTCTTTGTCTGTGCTCTCATTTCAGACAGCCAGTTCCTTCGGTTTCTTGCAATTGCAAAATATGGATTGAGGAGTTAAAAAAAGTACTATTTTTACTGCTAATGGTGCATGCACTGGAAGTGCATTTGGATGTGCAAAATCTTGGCAGTGTAGCTTATTTATGGGGCAGGAGATGGCAGTAAGGAAATAGGTGATTTAGCACAAGCACAGGACCATACTTTATTCTTACATTATGGTTTTAAGAGAACTCTCAAAACCCCTGAAACACCATAATAATTGTTCAAATTTACACAATTATATTTCTTTTGTGCCTTCCTGTTTGATTTTTTTGGGTCTTTTTCCCATCAGGTAAGTATTTACCAGCATTTGCAGTACTTGTTTAGCTGTGCATGGAGATCAGGTGAAATATTATGTGCTACATGAGCAAAATGCAATTCACATTATGCTTTAGGGAAGATTGTTAGAGTTAGAAGTAATACAAATACAAACAGTACAAGTAATACAAATACACAGTAACACTTGTGTGTGTCTGTGGATTTAAAAGAAATTTGCATACAGCATTATTCTTAAGAATTCACATTCTTTGTGTTGGTCCCCACTTAAGTTAAGTCACTGTGGCAGCTGTGTTCTGTGGGCAAGGAGGGAATGAAATACTGTTAACCTTTGTGAGCCAGAACACAAACAAAGGGTGTTTAACTTGGGGACAGCTGAGGGTGTCTCAAACAATGGTGTTAATTTTGATTGCCTGTTTGAAGTAGACCCTTGCTTTTTGTTCTCGGTTCGGAAGCAAAACATGTTGTTTGGAACTTGTTTGCAGCTGTGAAGAGCAAAGTTTGTCATGCAGGAGTTGAGCAAGATGACTTCATTAGATGATGGTGACTACTGTGGCAACGTGCTTGTGATTGCCCCCGTGTAAGCGTGGTCCCTGGCATGGATTTGTTTCATTTGGGGTCAGCAAGCAGGCACGGATGGAACTGTGGATATTTACGTGTTCCCTTGTTGGGGGCTATTGTTATTTTGACCTGGAAGCCACTCGGTCTCTGTTCCAGTGTGTTCCCCAGGTAAGTCCTCTTCCCTTCAGACAGCAGAGTGCTCCTGCAGTGCTGTCAGTGGGCAGCTCAGGGTGTCTGGATGGTGGCACAGCAGCTCTTTGAAATTCCAGCACGACAGAAGGCTGTGGAGCCTTGCCCACATCCCCTGCACATCCCCAGCTTATGGAGTACTGGAGAATGTGGAGCAAAATGTGCCTAAACCCCTCAGGGCCAAGTTCTCTTGAGAGAAAATACTGCTTTAGAATCTTGGCTTGCACATACCAGTGTGAGGTTAGCTGGTACCAGCCTGAATGTTGGCAATGATGCCATGCAGGCAGGTGGGTAAGGAGCTGGTTTTTGCTAAATACATATGGACCATAAGATATACTCAGCTTACTGGAAGCTCTTTGTTTTTGCTCTGTTTTTAGTCTATAGTCAGTCCAGACAAAATATTTGGCCTACCAGGATATGTGAATCATTCTTCTTTGTAAAGCATCATTTATCATCTGTGTTCTGAAAGTGTTTTGTATGAGGAAAACATTGAATGTACTCAGAAATTTTTATTGTTAACGTGCGTTTTTACAGCTGTTGTATAAAAATCTTGCTTTGGTGAGATCAAAATATTATTTAATTGTTTTAGCCTATTGGAATCACAGGAAATATACAGGGTGGGAAACTCCCAAATGACTTGTCACTCTCCATCATCTGTAGGTGAGCAGTGGCATGCAGACTTAAATAAACAAATCTTAGCAGCTGGTTAATTCTGGGAAAAAAGAGAAAGCTTGCTCCCTCATCCTTTATGATTGCTTATACTTATGTGTTGAGTAGAAGAAAAGCTTTGAAACTTCCTTAATCAGTGCAAAAATACATGTACAGTACAAATCTGTTATTAAGGATTGAGTGAACAGGTTGAAATTAACTCGTGTTGACTTTTTTGTCCTTTTAGTCTTGTTTTAAATGAAAGTAAGCCTGGTTTTGAAAGAAACTGATGCATGTGAGGAGGGTACTGTCTAAAATTCTGTGTGGACTTTCAGTGAGCATCTTAGTACCCAAAGATCTGTGGCAGCTGCTGTGAAGTTGAGGGAAAGATAATGTTGTAGTAGACAGTTGAGATGGCCTTCCAGTCACAAAATTCTGTTTGAACAAATTTTCTATCAAGTATGTTGCAAGGAAGTTTGATGACATGTGATATATATGACTGATACCTGCTGGGGTGTGAGCATATATGGATCCATGTTCCAGTTCCTCTCATTCAAGGACTGTGGCTCTGTAAATGCTTAGAGGCAGGAAGCATTGTAGAAAAATAGTATTTTAAATAACAATAAGGAATGGAAAAGGACAGTGAAGGACAATGGAAGAGGAACTGTGAGATTACAAACATTGTCTTTTAGAGATCAAGTGTGCAGTGTACAGAGGAAGAATCCTGTGAAGGTAGAGGAGAGAGAACAGGGTCTTGGCAACTTCTTATTACAGAGGATTGGAAAGTAGATCAGGAGGAAGTGAGTTGCAGAGCTAACATCTTGCATGTTGAGATTTGCTAAGTAATATTTACAGGTTGGGTTGAGATGTGGGTAGCTTGAGCAAGCTCCGAAACAGGAATTTGCAGTGATGTGTGATCTGGGACTACAAAAAAAGACTGGATTTAAGGCTAAAGTGAGGGAGTTGGAGAAATGAGTTGTGTGTTATCTCTGCAGCACTGTCACTGCGTGGGCTCTCAGAAGGCCCTTATGAGGAGGATTCCTTCTTTACACATTTCAGATTTGAGGAGGATTGTTTTGATCTGAGGCAGATGAAAGAGAGATGTGTGTGAATATACAGCTTTCGAAAGAAAGAAGTGAAGACAGAAGGGATTTATCTGTCTCTGCTGCCTGAATAATGTTGTTCACAGGCCTTTGGTTGAAAATTTCAGATGAGCTGGCTTAGTCATATATTGCAAGAATATCTTGAATTTACCGAGATGTTAACTTTTAACAGAGTTGGCAAATAGTATCCAAAAGTAATTTTAAATTTTTGGAGGTCATGGTAATTCCCCAGCTCTAGAGTGACAGTGTGTCCAGTGTAAAACAGCATTAAGTTACATTTATGTTGCAATTCAGCAGGAAACGTGGATCTTTCACGTAAGATCTGGGTCAAGTATGTATTTCCTTTGATTCCGAGCAAGTGCTTTTTACTAAAAATCAATGCTTTTTCTTTGATATTGTGGAAGTATTTCCTTTATTGATCAACTACCCAACCTGGAAATGCTTTTAGAAGTGATGATTCTTTTGCTTCAAAGTGTGTCACACCAACTTCCAGTAGTCACACTGTGCTGTTTATGTGGAGTGTCTTTCTGGTATTGAAAACATCAACCCACACTATGTCCAAACTTAGAGTAGACTTAGAGCTTTGGTAACCTTCACCTTGAAAATTTCAGAAAGTTCATTGCCTTCTGTATAAAGAATGTTATTTACGAAGGATTTTTCCACGCATTTGCAAGCAAGATGCATACTGTAATGCATGCTTACTTTGGTTTCTGGTTTCCTGGCTTCAAGAAGGGACTGCTTTTTTGCTGCTATACCTTTTACACAGATGTGCATTTTGCTTAATCTTACTCTAATCCTTCATGTGCACTTTTGATGACAAAGAAGTTACAGATCCTCCTTTACAAAACGTTTGGATACTTTGCCGTGTACCAAAGCATCACTTTGAACTCTGAAAAAATTAGTGTAATGAAACAGCTGAGTTCCAAACGTCTTGAGCTTGAGAATAAACATGCTGCATTTTCAGCTGCTCTGTGCAAAGACAGTCTTTTTGAACATGAAATATATGATTACTATGTGTGAGAAGATGCAAAACAATTTTTATTTGATGTAAACACTGTCATAATACTCAGTGTTCTACTTTTCTCCAGTGTTTATGATTACACTTTGTATTATTTGGTAAGGAGGCATAAAGAGCTTCTAAAGAAACATCACAAAATAGTCCAAATTATCTCAAGGATACAATTGATTAAAAACCAGAAAAAGCCTTTGCCTTTTCAGTCATTAACCAGACATGAAGCCCAAATCCTCAAGCTGAGTGCAAGAATACTGCTCTGTCACAGCAGAACTTGTCATTCTGGTATGGAGGGATCTGTAGAGCTTGTGAGCACAGTCCAAGGCTAATCCTGCCCTGTCAGTGGGATAGTGTAGAGGAACAGCTGAGGGAATGTGTCCTGGAGAATATACCTGCAGAAGGTTTCTGCTGTGGATGTTGCCATGGGGGGATACAGTTTGCATATGGAAGGCTCTGCAGAAATACCTGGAAAATCTGGAGTAAAACTCTGATCAGTTCACTCTCTGCCTATAAACATGCAGCTCTGAGGTAGCAGATGTACATGGAATTCCTGCCAAAGAGAGTGTGTAGGAATTCCAGGCGTGCATTGTGTGTTGCTGTAGGTGAGGACATTCTGGTGCAGGGGGGAGGTTGCTGTGACTGTTGAGTTGCTCTGGTAGATTTGCTCATCTCATCTCATCCTGCAAGTAACGTGGGTTGAACTTGGGCATTCATGCTGCTGAAATACAGAATACATTCTAGGTCCATTATTTTATTTCCATAGGGCTGCCTTGTTAGGTCTTGCAGCACTGAACTGATGTTTTGTCCTAGTGGGGAACATTAGAGGAGTGGCTTTGGCCTCTTCAGTTTAAACTGAAGGTCGTAATTAAACTTTTTCAATAGTTGTTCTGTTTGGTTATGTTCTGGTTTGAGTCAGGAAGGAGTTGCTGAGTTGCCTTTTTTTTTATTTATTCTGATGGACACAATAGAGTTGGGGTCTGGTAGGATTAGTAAGGCAAGAAAAATTCTTCTTGGAGATATATCCAGGAATGGGAATTTTTTTCTTTTTTTCCTCTGGAGGAGAAAGATGCTGTTAAAAATAAGTCAGGATGCAGACATTTAGCACAAGTTTTATTTATTTTTTTCTTCTTTTAAATTGAGAGTAGTTATCCTAGTTCATGCCTTCCTTTTCATTTTCTGTAGCAAATAATGTACCTGCATCAGAAAAATTGGGAGTTTGCCATTTTAGTTCCAAAGCAATGGCAAAACATTCTAAATTTTATCTTAGTGCAAACATTATGGGATTTGTTTTTCAGATTTTGAAAGTCAGTTTTTAACTTTGAAAGTACTGAAGTTTGAGTACTCAGTCTCCAGCAAGTTCTTTTCTCCTCTGCTTTTCCATTGACATTCAACTTAACAAGAAAGTCCATGAGGCTAAATAAATAACAACAGATGCAAATCCAGGATAAGGGTAACAGGATGACGAGTGCAAACCTTTTAGCTCCTTCTTGCACATTTCTATTAAAATAAGTAGTTATTAAGTAATACAAGTCCTCCTCTGTGTGAAATGTGTATTTAGCACTTGAAAGCCATGGTGATGCCAAAGAATATAGGAAGTTCTATTAAAAATTAACACCAT
The DNA here is from genome assembly GCA_013398275.1 of Promerops cafer. Classification (NCBI taxonomy): domain Eukaryota; kingdom Metazoa; phylum Chordata; class Aves; order Passeriformes; family Nectariniidae; genus Promerops; species Promerops cafer. The sequence continues at coordinate 438,635 of VZSE01002505.1, read as the reverse complement.
TTACTGTATGATAGGGCACAAAATGTAGTGTAAAGCCAGAGATACGGTCTCATGACTGCTGAATTTTCAATGTATTATCATTTGAGACTACTGAAAAGCAGCTTTTTACCAGCTGCTAATAAATTATTTCTGTATGACTGTTGCTAAAACAAGAGAATGGCAACAAATTATCAGTGTTCAGTAGTAGAAGGTTTGTATCTTCTCTATGTTCAGGGGTTCTCAATAATTGTCAAAACACTTTTTCTTGTTAGAAAGCATTAACTAACTTTCCTAGCCTGCCACTTGAACAAAAGTCAGCCCCAAAAGCCAGCCCTGCTAAGCTACACAAAACCAAGGAGACCTTGAAGGCAAACAAGTACACAAATGCCATCTCAGAAAATCAACCAAACAACAACCCACAAACCACCACCACCACAAAAACCTGCTCAAAACAAAACTGAGAAAACTCCCTAAACAAAAACCCCCCAAAACCCCAGGAAATGACTTCTTTCATTTTCTGCATGTTTTCTATAGAAGTTTGGGGCCTTCAGACCCACAGGTGGATTCTGTCATTTCATTTGTTGAAGTGATGGGTAGAAATAGGTTTGATAGTTTGTGTTCAACCACTTGAGGGGGTAATGCATAGAAAGCATGAGGGTGAAGAGGTAACACCTGCTCCTGCCACACAAGAAGGTTTTTACCTCTGTGAGACTTTTTTTGCTAAATATTGTACAGTGTTCAGGCAGTGACATGCAGGGCATTGTCTCATTTTGAACTTCTCTTCTGCAAGCTGCATAATAAAAGTATGTGCCTCACCTGGTGATCTGTACTCTGCATGTAAATTGAAATAATTCTGTGTTTCCAGGATGGGGGAAGGAGGAAAGCAGTAGAGACTCACTCTCTCTCTCTCTATCTATATAAACATATATATAATTTTGTTTTGTGTGTGTGTGTGTCTGTATGAGCTGCCTTTTAGGGAGTGTTTTGGATATTTTCCTGTTTTATTTCATTGTACCTCTGAATCAAAATCTTTCTCACTTCTGTTAATTTCAAGTTAATGTGTTTTATGATTGTATTGGGCATAAGTAGGGCACAACCCGAAACCTGGCTGGGGTACATGGAAAATTACTTCTGTTTAAAGACAAATGATTGCTTTATAAGTTACACCTTTGAATATTTGTGCTGCCATATTAATTGTGGTTTTGTCATAGTAATAGATTTAGTGTGACCTAGTAAGAATGCCAAGGGCCACCTTACTTGCTATCCACAGCACTTTTAGGATTTAAAGAAAAAATTCCAAGTCATTTGTGGATTTTTTTTCCTCTCTTACATTCTTTCACAGTGTATTAGAAAGTAACAAATGATGAAACTCATCTAGCAAGTTTTTTTCCTGATGAATTTAAAGCTACTTTTATTCAGTGCCATACCAGTGAAGAGATAGAGAACTGAAAACCAGGTCTGAAATTGTAACTCAGACTTTCCTGTGGCAGTGCAATAATAGTTATTCTCATCATGGGGATGGCAGGAAAGTAAGGAGATGAGTAATGAGATGGGTTGGGGAAGATTTCCTTGCATAAAATTGAGACTGGGGTTAAGTGGGAAGCCAAGAGAAGTGGAAAATAGAGATATGTAGGTAGTGTGTGCCTGGGGGAGCAGGGTGGGTAGGAGCTGTGCTGTTACCTTCATAACAATTGAAATGAAGTTGATTTTGCACTTTCAGGTGGCTCCTTCTGTTTTATTAGTATTGATGCTCTTCAGACTCTTCCTTCATTCTGACAGAGAGGTTCTGTTTTCCCCCTTAAGTCGCCATGGAGACTTCTTGGAGCTGAAGTTAGGAGAGGTTATGTACACACAACGTTGTCTTGTCATCCATAACTTCTCAGTTCTCTAAACTAATCCCAAGCATTTAAGTGTGTGATGGCTCAGTTACAGTCCTGTACATAAGAAAAGACATGCTAGAGAGGAGAAGGCTGTTTGTCTTGGACAGTGTTTTTCTGCCATGCTCATTTTTTGGTGTCAGGCTTCTGACTGATGCCAAATGCTGGTTGGATTAGTAAAAAAGCTTGTGAATTATAAATTCAGAGTGCAGCTCTCGTACGTATTTCAATTATTTGGCATACTAAACCAGAAAATCAGATAAGGAAATTTCAAAGTGCTGGTACTTTGGCTGGTAATAGTGTGATAAAGCTTTTTACTTTGGCAAACAGATTGTTTGCAAGATAGAGATTTTGGTTTTGCTGACGATATTTATCACGTATTACCTGTTAGTTCTTTGTTCTTGTGGCCCAGGCTTATGTGCTAAAATGTCTTTTATACAAGGGCCAGCGGAAACAATTTTCAGTGTATTATATGTTGTATTTCCTGAATTCTGAGTCATACGTTTGCAATTGTTTCTTATTTCAAAAATAAGACACTAAAATACATATTTCTGAAATATATGCTGTGTATGGATGTAGCTTTGGGTAACATCTGAAAATACTGTCATGCTGAACAAACTAATAGATTGTAGTATTTTTTTTTCCCCTTTCATGGTGCATGTATCAGGTGTTCCAGTAAAAGAGATGTAGTTTGTGCAATTTGTCTGTGTTGTGAAGAGATTTTTTTCTCCTCCCCCAATCCTCCCAGTAGCCACTGGTTATGTAGGGAAGGTTGTAAAGGCAAGGAAAGGATAAATCTGAAAGTGTAGGGCATTTTCCTTACATTGTAAAAATAATTTCCTTAATGAATAAAGCAGTTAAACAAGATCTTGCAGGTACAGTGAAGAGAAATTCAAGGTTGATGATGGTGACAATTATTATTATTATGGAATTATAAAGCTGGAAGCTTTCACATTACATCAGAAGTAAATGTGACATAGAATAACCTGGTTGTCAGTGGATTCATTAACTTAAAAAGGAGAGGTTTTACACTGGCTGCTACTGCTGAAATGTTTGGTTGTAGTTCAGTGGTAGAAAAATTCTGTACTTAAACTGTCAGGTTAAGGAACGCAGAGGGCTGGGATTGTTTTGGTGCACAGTAATTTTACAGCTGGTGGATCATTGCTGAAAGAAGCTCTTGTGCTGCCCTGCTGTCCTGGCAGTTCTCAGCTCCTGTTAGAGCCACTTGAAGGGCAAGTCTAGGAACTGCCCTTGGGCTTTTTGAGCAGAACACCGAGGACTGGTCTCATTCCTACCAGGCAAAGGGTAAAGGAAGTGGAAAGGTGGCTTATAACCAACTTCCACTTGCCCTCTGGTCCTGTGCTGCTGCTCTGGGGCTCTGGGCCAAGCATACATAATGTGGAAGACGTGCTAGTAAACCACATCATTTGAAGATAGAGAATATATGCAATTTGCAACAATTTGTTCAGATTGCGGAGGAGGTTGCATTTAATATGTAGCTTAGAAACAAAGTTCTGTTACAGACTTGTTTAACTGTGTGAGTATTTTGTAATAATGGGCAGTTTGCATCTCAGTAGTCTTAAAAAAAAAATAGTCAAAGTACTTCCCGACATGTTAGTCTCGTATGACAGACTCTCCATTCATCAGGAGTTGAAATCTTGCCTGTCTTTTCCCCTACTAGAAAGTAGCAGCTCCCTTCTACAATCCCAAAGGCATTGTGCATTCTAAAGAATGTGAAAGGTATTTCTTAAAGCAAATTCTTTTGTGCTCAGAGACAGTGTTTACCACCACTGTTTAAATGTTTAAGCTTGACTGAGGAATAAAATAATATTTTAGTATGATTTGTAGTTAACTTGGGTTGTGTCATTTTGGTTGTTCTGTACATCTCACATGCAGGACTGAGATGGTTACCAGTGGAGTATTATTTTCAGTGTATCAAGACCTAATTTTGCCTTTATTTATTATATTAATTTGTGTCCTTTGAAGCCAGTTTTTAAGTGTGTCCTGTCTTTGGCATGCTAAGCTACAGCATTAGCTGTTCTCCAGAACGTAATTAAATGATTGGAAGTTATTGCTACTAGGGGAAAGAAAACATTTACCATTCATCCAGAAATAAAACATTATAACAATTCAAGCCAAATAGGATAAATAGCCCCAGGCTATTATTTTTTAAAATGTCTAGGTCAAATGCCTAAGCTTTAATCATGAAACTTGTTGGCATGTATGGAGATATTTACAGATATTTCTGCGTTTTTCTCTTCAGACCTGACTTAGGTTTGAAGGGTTTTTTTACTGTTACTGAAAACAATAAAACTCCGTGTTGGTATGCATTGGTTTAAATATATAGCATATTTATGTAATTACCCAGCTTTTATGGGTTTGTTTTCTTGCTTTTGTGAAATGCTGCGTGATGTAAAATATTCTGATGCTTTTACTCATGCAAAAGAACTCCAGAAGGGCTGCTGAAGTTGAATCTGTTGCAGTTACTGTGCAAATTGGAATTGAGCCAGCAGAGAAATCCTTGAGGTAGTCCATCAGAATCCATGAAGTTGCTAAATAAAATTGCCTTATTTAAGCTAATAAGAAGTTAATTGCATCACCTCTAAAACTAAGAATAGCATGATACAGGTGAGAATTAAAAGAAAAAAAAAATCAAAGCTTAAAATTTTTAGCAGTTAAGTCCATTTCTTTTTTTGTGAACTGAAAAGAAATGGAAAGTTTCATTTCTTAAGGTAATGTTTACTTTTAAACCTATGGCAACCTTCCTCCAGAGTGTGCATTGTCTACTTCAAAGCAGCATTAGATCATTCATTCCTTCATTAATGAATCACTAGAATTATTTGTTTGACAATGAATCACAAAGCAGGTTTGAATTATGCTTATTGAGGAGTGTATTATTATCAAATTTGCATCACAAATGCTGCAGCATGTGTTTCATCTGCGTTCACTGACTTACTGATCCTGTTTTTCCCTGCTGCTCCTTTCCCTCCACCCTGCCTCATTTTATCTCGTTCTCTGAAAGGACAGCTGAAATTCAAACTCACTGCCTTTGATAGCTGTTTTATTTTCTTTTCTATTGCTTTTATGTGATAATTTGCCAGCCCATCACTTCTGTAGATAAGAATCTGTTTTGGCTATAAAGTGCATCATTTACTAACAGTATTTCTTACAAGTAAGGTTAGAAGTAGAAATGATTACACTGAAATTACCTGGGTAGATGTTCAGAAATCTATAAAATGCAGAATTTTACAGCATGAAATTAGCCAAGAATGTAGATATTATTTTCTGAGTCATGTTAAAAAAATATGAGGTGCTAGTGCCTGGAAGCAGTCTACACTTCTGTGTAGTTTGTGGAAGTGGATTATTCAAGTTCAGTTATTATTCAGGGTAGTTTCTAATACTGCCTTTTTTTTTTTTTTGGTATCATAAGTCAGTTTTCATGTGTGTCAGATTTGAGTTACAGGTGTGTTTTGACTTTCAGTAGGTTGTGTTATCTTCAAGAGCTTTCTTCTGTTCTTCAAACTTGAAGTTGTGTCCCTGTTGTAACAGCATCATGGGTGGCATCTTGGGTGCCATTAACAACACATCACAGCTCTGGGAGGACAACGTTCTGAACATGTTGGTCCAGTCAGTAAACCCCCAAAATATGTTTGTCCAGTCAGTTCAGCATCTCTGGCTGCTTCTGAATGTACTTGATACTTGATAGAAGAAAATTGGCTAAGTGGAGTAGTGGTTGTGGGGGGATGACCTGGAAGTTCATAACGTGTTGTGTTTCTCATTTGTCCTACTTCATTTTGTATGGTTCATAATGCTCTGGGTGGTTGGCTGGAGGATGTTCTTGGTGGAGTAGTGGGGATTTAGTGCTAATAACACATTCAGAAGAACAGCACAATCTTTATTTGCTTTGGTATTTGGTTGAGTTTGTTCTAGATTTTGTGTGATTGTTTGGTGGTTTTTCCTTTTCAGAAGAAGAAAAACATTAAAAGTCAAAATAACAGAAAAGATTCAAAACAATATAGAATTTATGGGTGAACAAAAAGCCAAGTGTATATGTATTATATTAATTGGCATTCAGTTTTGGTTTACTGTGTGGCAATATTTGAGTTTGTGTCTGCACAGGCATTTTTTTCCCTGAAAGCTTGTGAGCTAAACAACGTGCAGTCAGATTGTGTACCTTTTCCCCATGTTCATACCCTTCCTTCTGCTTCTCCATGCACTTGTCAGGATGTTCAGGATGCAGCCCTTGAGGTGGAGAGCTGTTCTCAGTAGGTGTAAGGTTTGAGTTTGCTCTTGCTGGGCAGTGTCAAGGAGCACAGCAGCAGCCTCTGCTGCCCTCTCCTGCTGTGCTTTCTGGTGCCTGGAGCAGTCTGTAACTTTCAGGATGGAGCCAGGACAAAATGGGCTTTCAGCTTTGGAAACTGATAGGGTAGAGAGTTCCATGCACCCTGATGCTTAATATTTATATTAAGAAATATTTATAGCTTAATACAGGTTCCCCAGCCTCCTCCTCAGTGTTAATTATGAGCTGGGGAGAAAGTCCTCAGACACATTACTTAAATTATCATGAAAGTGCATAAAAACCATGTGAAATTCTCAGGGTAGTTGTCATGGTGGTGTAGTTTCTGACACTTCAAGTAGACTAATCTTGCATGTTCAGGGACTTGTAATACATTTTTTCGTACTCATGGGTCACAGGTAGTAAAAAACCACCTTAAATATATTAGTGGTACAAGAGAAAAAGATACTGAGTATATAAGTTTGTAATTTGGGTGGCCCCAAATTACAAAGTTTGACCAGATGCAGGCTGGATTAACAGTTTACTTTCCTTTTAAAAAAGCCATAATCTGTCATTTCATAAAATGTTTGCATATCTGGATATGCAATAATAAGGAAATAAGGAAAATTTTATTTATGGAAAGGTTTGAAAATGAAAATTCTATGTAAAAATATATTATAAGATATGAAAACTCTATGGTAATTCCTTCTCTAGGAATTAATTTCTCTGAGGATAGTTGGTGGGAGCACTAAGGAAGGGATTAAAAGTGTCATGGAATAAGAGCCATGTGGGATTTTGTATGTATGCCATTAAATGGTTTGACAGCATTTTAAGGACTCCTGTTTTGGATAACAAATAGAAACACAGTTTGGAGAGAGTGTTTGAAAACTCATTTAATTGAGCATTGTATAAATATGGACTGAAAACAACTGGGACTAGGATGACATTGCACAGGACAAAGAGTACTTAAAAGTGCAGAGCTCTGTGGTAAAAGTAGTGTTTACTTCAGAAAGCATGGGCTGCCAGTTTGATAAATAAAGTTTAATTGGTGTAAATTGCTGTTAGAGAAGTCTCCTTATGTGAAGGTATTACTAGAATCTAATTGCATATTGAAACCTTTCTGAATATATGAATTTGAGATGGCAAGTATCTGTTTGGTCCTTTTTATGCATTTGTCCTAGCCAGCTATATTACAAAATGTTTTATTTATCCAGCATACTTTTGGCTTTAAAGTTCTGGTACAAGAGGCTGCAGCCCACTTTGCTAATTGAGAAGGCATGTGTCTTATGTGGAAATTGGTCTGACAATCCTGAAAATAAAAATACCTTGTAAGTTGTTATCTCTCCTCTGGGGAACATTGTAGGTGCATTTATGATGTTATCAGTGGCTGTTGGCAAGTGCTTGACTGAGATCACAGGATCATGTTCTTCCCACAGCAGAGACAAGTTTGTTTTCCTCTGTGCCGCAGGTGATGAGGACTTCTCCAAAGGATTTAAGAAATCTATATATTCTACAGTAGGTGTTGAGTCATTAGTTGGGTGTCTAGTGCACACTGATTGACTCTAATTTCCTGAATCTCATTTGGGTGAAAACTCATTCTAGAAGAAAAGAGTTTCCCTTTAATGTTTCAAAAGTAACTCAAGGTGCTTCGCTGTACAGTCTGACAGTGCTTGGTGTGCTGTGTCCAGTTCTGGGGTCCTCAGGACAAGAGGCACAGAGCTCCTGGAGCAGGTCAAGGGAAGGGTGACAAAGCTTATTGAGGGGCTGGAGCATCTCTCCAGTGAGGAAAGGCTGAGGGAGCTGGGCCTGTTCAGCCTGGATAAGAGACACTGAGAGGGCACCTCATCAGTGTCTGTCAGTGTCTGCAGGGAGGTGTCAGAGCATGGACCTGCCTCTGCTTGGTGGTGCTGGGCAACAGGACAAGAAGCAAGGGCAGAAACTGATGCACAGGAAGTTCTACATGAACGTGAGGAAGAACTTCACTGTGCAGTGACCAGGCACTGGGACAGATTGCCCAGAGATGTGTTGGAATCTCCCTCACTGGAGATGTTCCAGAACCATCTGGAATCAATCCTGTGCTGTGTGCTCTGGGATGCCCCTGCTCAAGCAGGGAGGTTGGACCAGGTGATCAGCTGTGGTCCCTTCCATCCTGACCCATCCTGTGATTCTGTGACAGCATTTGGTAGGTTTAGGACAACACTGAAACTGAAAAAAACCCACAATGAATATAATGTGTGAGGAAGGATATCTTGGTAGTTCAATGTGGCACGTGTAGCATGCACAGGAATTCTTGCCTCTTTGTGTTGATCTTGAAAGATACATTTAAGAGCAGTTGGAAGTAATTTGGCAACTTGATGCTCAGACTGTATTACACAAATCCCACAGGATTTGTACATGCAAATCCCACAGGATTTCAAAGTTTGTAGGGCTTTTGCACTTCAATATCCTTTTGCACGTGGTGGCAGGGCTGGATAATAGCACAGTACTTGAGTTTGGAGGTTACATATTAAAAACTGGTGCCTGTAGCCCCAGGAGGTCTTCAGTGATAACCTTCCAGGGCAGGAATCTGTGAAACAATGCCATACTAGTTTGCTCTGATTTTGATTTTAGTGTTTTAAAAACAGAAGTGCCACTTCCAGTTGAGGATTTCTAGTGGAGTCTCAGTTTTGTGATAGAGCTCTGAATAAAAGCAGTTGAATATACTCTAATGTTTGTGGTTCTGGGTAATGATTCTGAACACTTCCTTAACATTTCTATGGAGTGTTGTGGTTGTCATATGTGCTGAATCCAGTTAATTGCAATTATTGTTGACTTGTACACGTAGACACTCATGAATGGCCTAAAGATGAGATAGAAAGTGTGTTAGAGCCATAGCCAGTAGTGGGATTGGATATGGTAGTTTGTCTGCAACATGAATGCTATTTTTTTTTGTTTATAGATAGCATAATTTTAATAGTAACAAATCTGGTGTGCCACAGTTCTTCACCATTTTGCAATATGTGCATATGGGTTAGATACAAAAGTGAAGCAATCCTTGCTTTTCCTAGTCATTAATCATTTATAGCACTCTTGTGTTTTTTTTTCAGCGTGTTTGGATTAACAGCTTAGCATTAAAGATTATTCTAGCCTAAGTCAATGCTCTTTATACAGGTGATTCCTATTTCTGGAAGAGTTTTGTGATAAGTTTTTCCACAGTTGAACTCCTGTCCAGTGATTTTCCTTTGAATCAGTTGCAATTTTCATTTAGGGAGGTAAGAGTAGAGTCTTGGCTTTGGTTTCTTTCCTAGACTAGCTTTTTTCCCCCTCAGTTTTCTTTTTTTTAAGAATTTTTTTAAAGTGTTCTCTCTAGTGACTGCAGCTTGTCACTGATAGATAGGCAGCTCTCCCAAATTAAATATTTAAAGTTTAGTCATGTTTAGTCATGTAAAGCAGATATTGCTGGAGTGTGCCAGAAGGAAAGGACTTACTCTGATACATCTGGTTCTGTTTCAGTATTGAAATTCTTGTAGGGTTCAAAAATAAGAACAAAAGGTAACAGAGAACACCAGTACAGAACAGTTGTCCCTGGTTGTAACTTTTTGTCCTTTGTTCCAGAGGGGTAAGAATCCTTTTGGGCACAGTTGATAAAATTTTCTAACTCTATAGAGTTAGTGTAGAAGGAAGGCTTCCTCAGACTTTTAATAATAATGTTTTTTAATAATTAATTCCTCATTTTAAGTTACAGAGAATTTTTAGTTCTGTATTTGAATGTGGCTCACATGAGTTCGAACACACCACTTACACTTGCAAACTTGAGAAAGGGGATTATTTTCCTTGTGCAGGCTCTCTAGATGGAACATTCATGCTCCATGCGTGGAGAATGAGAAAACACATGGACACATTAGCTGGAATGCATCTGGCACGGCTCTTCCTTGGGGAGATGGAGTGTTCCATAGCTGTGAGTTGTTTTCTTTTCAGAATGGCAGAAAGTTGTTCCATATTTGTTCTTTTTCCAAGATGTTCTGGCTTCCCAGATTCTTCTTTTGCGACTTGAGAACTGACTCCATCTTGTACTCCACATGTGTTGTATCCCTATTACCAGAGATGGAAATGTCAAGATACTCCACCATTCAACTTCCATCAAAACAAAAGTGGGTAAGATCTTTACCTTGGAAGATTTTCTTCTTGAAAGGGCATTGAAGGGCCTATGGATGTCACAAGTTGACATCACCTATCAGAGCCCTTAGCAGCGTCTTTAGTGGCAGGCAAGATTTTGTCAGCCAACTCCTTGGGTGCTGCCATCCTAACAAGTCCATTTTGAGGATATTCCCTCTCTGTCTACATGATAAATTTGACAACTGTTCAGCATTGGGTTATTCAGTAAAATCCAGAAGGACTAAGTTAATGTATGCTCAAAGTGCTCTGTTCTCATGTCTTGGAGGGCATGGCTGCTTGTGACAGGGAAAGGGAACTAAGAAGCCAGAATTGTGACAGTAGCAGTTGTCCTCATTCCCTGTGAGTTCTAGATATGCCTCCACAAGACTTGTGTTCCTTTTCTGTGGTTACAGACCGGGCATTCAGCCAGTGCACATTTGTACAATACACTTTCACAAAGAAAAGTAGTAAAAATTTACTTTAAGCAAATTTATCTTTACTTTTGCAATGAGAATTCCTCACCTTAGTGGAATTAGTATCTCAGAACCTTTCCAGTGGTCACTATATGTCCAAACCATCATTTTATTCTTGTTAAAGGTGTACTGCAGTGATGAAACTTGCTTAAATAAATAGAGGATCCTACTGAGGAGGAGTCCCTTGGTGTGGAAGTGGAACTGTGCTTTGTGGTCATGTTTTGTTATCTGCCTGCAGCCTGGATGTCATTGCCTGTAAAGGAAATCTGATAAACCTCCTGAATCTTCTGTGGTGGGTTGACCCTGGCCAGTGGCTAAGCCCCCACCCAGGTGTTGGCTCACTCCTCCTCTGCAGTGATACTGGGGACAGAATAAAAAGGGCAGAAGTGAGGAAAAGCTTTGTGAAAAACAAAGAAGGCCTTGATGCTGTACAAGGACTGCTGAGTGACACTTCAAAGTTTGTTTTTTTATCAGCACTGCTGCAGTCACGTATCTAAAAGACAGCACCATTCAGGCTGCTTGGAAGGAAATTCACTTCATTGCAACTATACCCAGTACATTCCGTCCCTGAAAGTCTCCACATTTTGTTACTTCACTGCTCACAGAGTAAGTGGGGAATACCTGTTTTTTAAGGAATTGAACACTTGCTTTAATTCTTCTTCTTAGCTAAACCCTCCAGGTTCAGAAGCATTTGCAGCACGAGGCTGATTTCAGCAAAGGCATTTGTTCCTTTGTCTCAGTGCAGTTGGGCTGTCAGATTATTTCACATTGCTTTCTTGAAGTAACCAAGCTGCTCCTCTTTGACTTCCTGCCCACTGAAACCAGACAGAATTACTTCTTCTTCCAAGTTTTCTTCAGGGAATTTCTTCAGGAGTTGTTAAGAGACCTAGATGATACTGGTCTGTGGAGTTAGCTGTTGTGCAAAAGCTTAAACACTGTACCAGTGCAAGCTGTGGAGTAACTGCATGTATTCTTGATTCCTGTATGAGGAGAGGTCTATTTCCTGTAAAACTGATACCAGTCTGTAAGTTTGGTTCTGTGATTGCATACTCAGCTAACCACTATGGTAAATCAGTATGTCCTTCTTCTAAAATAGATGACCCATTTATCTTATGTGACTCATTGCACCAAATGTTACCTCGGATGACTTGAGTATCTGGAATCGTTCTGAGTCCTTCTGGCAAGCATTCCTTTGGTGAGTGGGTCAACATTGTTCAGATTTGTTGTAGTAATACTGTTCAGCACTTGAACTTCCCTGAATTCTCCAAAAAAGTGACATCAGATGTGTTTTGTGACAGTTGGGAAGCTCATTTTCAGTGACGTTGTGCAAGGTCTGTGGTCTTCGTTGGAAGAGACATTTTGCATCAATGGCTGTGGGGTTGTGCACTCTTGGAAATGGGTGGGCAACCTCACTGCCTAATACCAGATTGACAGGTAACATAATGCAGTCATTTCTCTTTTAATAAGCAAATTGGGTTTTGGGATAGGTACGTGGAAATTCGCTTGCCAGCAGTTCACCCAAGTGAAGCTTCAAAAGCTCGTATGTAAATTTGAGATGTCTTGCTCCTAAACCATGAGCAGCAGATTCTAATTAAAATGTAGGAAGTGGGGTATCAATCTGTTTTTCTTCCTACAGCAACTGGAGGCTCTTCTGCTCCTTAACACAGCCAAACGTTCTTGGATACGCTCCCAATTACATCAGGGTGTCTGGCCATATTTATGTTCTGGTTCCACTGTTGCAAATCTTTCTAGCCCAAGGAAAGACTGTGTATGTCACAGGTAATCCATTTCTTTTTATATAGGTGAGAAAATGACGATATTTAGACCTTCTGCTATTTTTGTGTGAAAGAGTAGAGAAAATTCAAGGCCTTGCTTAGCCTTGTGGTCTCTCGCGTATATTTATGTACCTTATTTTTCAAGACTGGTTGAATGCATTTCTTACTGTACTTTAGAATGTTCTCCAGATTCAGGTGACAAGGTATTCAGCACTGCACGAGCACTGCTTAGGTTCTGGTTCTTGATAAGTGAACTTCCTGAAGAGTTATTCCATCTTTGTTATTTCCTGATATTATGTGTGGAGTGTAGGAGACTGTTTCAGTCCCAGTAGTTTGCCTTATTCTGTGTCAAGTAACTGAATTGTGAGGCTTTCTATGAGTTAGAATTTGTATTAGGTCATTTAATTTACATCCTGGTAGGAATTCAGAGGCATGTTAGAGTGTTCCTGGCTGATGTTTTCTTCAAAACTACTGCATAACCAGAAATGCTATTGGAGAATCACCATGTAGTACCTGTCATAACACTGAATTCTTCAGCATCTTCTATATGTGGCCTACATAAGAAAACCACAAAACTAAAGAAGCTCTGTTATTAGGCCACAGTTGAGAGCAGGTTATGGCAAGAATGGTTTTCTGTGGCAATAGTATTAATTAATTAAAATGGCTTTTGTAAGAGTTTATCTGCATAGGGACACAGAGACTTAAACCCTTAGTGGAGATATTGCAGTTGGACGTAAGTAGCTGTAGTGCTGTCATTTTTGGTGTTCAGTAATTAATCTTTCATTAAGTATAAAATGGGGATGTCCCTGTTTTGACAAGTCAGCTGTCTTTGGCTAGAAGTGTTGTGATACTATGATAGAAAGTATTCTGTAAGCTGAAACATTAATTTTGTGTTCTGACATCTGGCGCAAGGAAAATGTCATTTGAGAGCAGCTGTTAGGTTGAAGAAAAATTAGTAGTCAAAAACTTGGAAATTAAAGTTTCTCTTTAAATATGATGGTCCAAGATAATGATGTATTTAGTAGGCAAAAAAATGAAAAGTGGGAGTGATGAGCTATTAGCTTCTGTCTCTGTGAGTCACCTATGGCAGAAGAGCCTCGTGGACACTTTTTCTTACACCTCATGATGTGGCTGCTGCTGGATCATACCCGGTTTTCTGCCCTGAGGTTCAGGGCTGCATCTGCAGTGAGTGTGGGATAGGTATTTTATATCCCATATAATGAAGCATCCCGATCAACATGGCAGCTGTCATTGTGAGATTTGGAAATAAAGCTTTGTTTTATAGGAACTGTAGTAGTAGATGATACAGATGCTACTCCTTTATAGAAAGTTACCAGAAGGAAAATGTTTCGGATCTGAAGCTGATATGATTCTGTTCCTGTAACAAAAAACAAATTCAGTAACCACTGTTGGATCTGTGTGTGCATGTGCTGGTGCAATTTAACTAAAAGGATCCCACCTGAAAAAGTTTTTAAGGTCAAGCTAATTTGGGGAAAATGAAAGCTGAGGGACGTTACCTTATAGTTCCTTCCTACTTATGAGTACCTAAGCGCTGCATATTAAATCTGAACCTTACATTTTTGCTTCTGTTACTTCCTAGATTTAAAACAGTGCATTCTTGCATTCCTTCCCCTTGACTCTCCTTAAGAATCATAGAATGCTAGAATGGTTTGAGTTGGAAGAGACCTTAAAGGTTGTCTATTTCCAATACCACCACCAAAGACAGGGACAGCTTCAACTAGACTAGGTTGCTCAAAGTCCCATCTAACCTGGCCTTGAACACTTCCAGGGATGAGGCCTCCACAAGTTCTCTGGGTAACCTGTTTTTCACCATCCTCACAGTAAAGAATTTCTTCCTAATACCTAATCTAAACCTGCTCTCTTTCAGTTTAAGGCCATTTCCCCATGTCCTGTTACTGCATGCACTTGTGAAAGGTCCCTCTCCAGCTCTCTTGTACTCCCTTTGGGTACTGGAAGGTGCTGTAAGGTCTCCCTGGAGCCTTCTCTTCTCCAGGCTGAGCAGCCCCAACTCTCTGTCTCCATAGGAGAGGTGCTCCAGCCCTCTGAGCACCTTTGTGGCCTCTGGACTCACTCCAACAGGTCCATGTCCTTATGTCGAGGGCCACGGAGCTGGATGCTGTATTCCAGCTGGGACCTCAGAAGAGAGGAGCAGATTGACCTCCTGTCACCTGCTGTCCACTGTCCTTTTAATGCAGCTCAGGACACGTTTGGCTCTCTAGGCTGCAAGTGCACATTGCTGGATCATGTTGAGCTTCCCATCAATCAACACTCCCAAATCCTTTCTCCTCAGAGCTGCTCTCAGTCCATTCTCTGCCCAGTTTGTGCTTGCAATTGTATGTATTCAGTTTAAAACAGGAAAAAAGTTGTCTGCTTTGTAGCAAAGACCAGTCTTCAAAAATAGAGTCCAGATCTTCTGTTGCAAATATGTGAACTTGGTATAGCTAGAGCTGTCTTCTGGTGCTGTGCTTGCTTTTCCTCATGGGATGGAAAAATCTTTCCAGAATCATCCTTTTGTCTCGCAAAACTGTCCTCTCTGCTCACCTATCGTGGGTCTGTGTCTTGGTGAGCCCTACACTGAAATGCAGTTACCAGCCAGCTCTGGGAAGTGCTTTGCTTACTCTTTTGCAACATTGCATTCCCTGTTAATTAGATATATCCGACTCTCTGGTGCCTTTGAAACAAGTCAACGCTTGAGAAGACACATTTGGTCTTGTACAGTGACAGTTTTTCTCATCAGCAGAATTTTCAGGTGGTAATTCACACTGGTAATCTAATTTTATCTTTTTTTTTCAGAGATAGAATGTGGTAGGGATAAGATTCTTCTTGCAATCTGAGTATTTACTTGAAGTTCTTCTGACAGGGTCCAAATAATGTTATACAAACCATTGTAATTTTTCAAGCAAAGAATACTTGGTTTCTACTTAGTGATTGTTAACGGGGAAAGTGTGTAATTTCACATAGGTTTTGAGAACCAATTTGCTTGTCATTGTTTCCACTTTTTATTTTGAGACACAATAGGCATGACAACGTTGTCTTTCCTTTTGGAATGATCTTTCCAATCACTTTCTAGAGACATTTCGTTTCAGAGCTCTTTACTTTTTGACTGAATTTGAACTCTGTGACTCTCTCCCTCAAAGACAACCACTTGTTAAGACCATTGGATACAAATGTGAGCTTTAGGGGAAGTCTCATTGTTTGCCTTAGAAAAATGTCTTTGTCCAAGAGTTTACACATCTTTTACAACACAAGACCCAACCCCAAACTTTGTATATGCTTATTCCACCCTGTATACCCAGCTACTACTAATTTACTCTCCCAAACAGACCAGATCTAATATTTTTCTGTTAGAATATGCATCAGTTTTGGAAGAACTTGTTGAACTTGAGACACTGTCTCTGTAAAATAATTTTTCCCTGCTCGGATCTTAGAATAAGCAATAAAAAAATAAGTGTGATGATGGGATGAATTGAATAGCAACTGAGTGATATATTTCATGGTTTGTATTCCTGCTTTATTCTGTGTGTGTTAATAGCTGAGAGCTGAAGGGAGTGGGGAGAAGCTAGTGGACTGACAGTGTGCACTACAGAAAGCTCATTTCCTTAGGAAACCAGCTGGGGGAGGGTGAAGATATCCTGTTAGAGCAGAAGAGCTCAGGGTCAGGAGATGCTGAGAGCACTGAGCTCTGATGAGTTTTTGGAAAGCAGGTAGACCCATCAGTAGAACTGTACAGGTGTTCAAAGCTTAGAGTGCAATAACAATGGTGTTGCACCCCAGCCTGCTGTGGAGCAGGTGTTACAGAGACAGGAAAAACTGACCAGAGCCATAGACTAAGATTTGTGAGGGATCAAGACCTTTAGGAATTCAGGAATTCTGTAGCTTGGTGCTCACAGATGACTTTTTCTTCCTCCTCTCATCCAGATTTTTTTTTTTTTTTCCCTTTTTTTTTTTTTCCCCCCCCCCCCCCCCCCCCCTTTAAATTCTTATTGAGCACTTTTTAAAATGAAAATGGAACCACAATATTAGGAAGCTTCTTCAGGCTTTTTGTAGAGGATTTAGTCTGCAACTTTTCTATATTTTGTAGGCCCTGAAAGAGCTTATTAAAATTCTAATTTCCTGATCAGATATAGGGGTTTTCCAAATGAATAATTTATTATGGTACTGTAGATTGCACTTCAAATGAAATGACTTTGACCATAATTTCATTTTTTTACTTTGTCATGTGACTCTCATTTTTCCCCAGGATGTCATAAGAAGGAATCCCTCTTTGTATTGGCTTTATGACCTTGTTTACCAGTGTTCACACAAGTGTGAATGAGTAGGATTTCAAATTTTATATTATTAACATTTTTAATAGAGCACAGTAGCATATTTCCATATTCAGTTAAATGTGCCAGAATTTTGTTTAGTACTGTAATTGGTATTGTGCTGCTCATAGATCTAATTATGACTTTTTCTGGCTATCACCAAACATGATTAGACACTTCCAGAAGTTATTTTGTATATCTGAACAAATAGTGTACAGTCAGTAAAATGATAAATGTGGGATTCCCACTGCATGGCCCCAGATTATCTCTGTATACTCTGCTCCTTGGAAAAAAAAATACATAATAGGAAAAAAAACCCAAACCATAGTAGAAGATAAAACATGACTGTACTTAAATAGTAAACCAAGTTTCAACATCTTTAGGGTATGTTTTAAGTATTGCATTTAGATCTGAATCTTCATATTCAGGAATCCTGTAAATAAATACAGATACAGAAGAACTGTTATATGTAATCTTCTTTACCTATTACACTCCTACAAAGTGATTTAGAAAAAGAAGTTTTAGCACATGAACAGACTTCTTAAAGAGAAAATGTAGAAAACCTTTTAGTGAAGTTGTTTCTTTGCTGAATTTTAGGGTATGAATAACTTTTCTTTATACTCCACAAAATCAGATTACAGTAACAGCTACTTACATCTCTGGAGTGTAAATATCTGAAATCTGATTCTAACCTTGCCATCTGTGTTTGGCTAAAAAAACAACCATACAAAAAGTAAAAAAAGGTATAAGAGAAGTATTTGCACAGGCTGTTTTTAAAATGTATTCAAATTCTGTATGCGGAAATGGGTGCTGATTAAAACATTGAAATAATAATATTGAAAATGTAAAATTGTTTTGGTAAAATTAGAATTTTACACTTATGTTCCGGAAATTTCAATGTGGAGCTTTTTTAAATTCATTTGGTATTATCAGTTAAAGATAATTCCAAAGGTTGGTTGTAAAAGGAAGATAACTTATTGAAAACAGTAATCATATTTAGTAAATAGGACAGGGTTATTTTTAAATTTGGGCAAGTAAACATAATTTGTTAGAACTGAGAAGCTGCCTAATTTTTTTTTTTTTAAACACTTAAGACATTGATTCAGAGTGCGAAGCTGAGAATGGTTTTGGCATCCTGATTTTTATACCTTCCTTGAAAAGAAATAACAAATATTTTCTCCAAGACATTTGGGAAGTCTTTTTCAGTTCAGTGTGTTCAAAAGACTGTTTATTATAGAGTGTTTATTTTGAAGTCTGATCTTCCCTTCCTATGCAGAAGCTGGCAAAAGTGATTTGTTTGCAAACAAGAAGGGGAATTGTCGGTGAGCAGGAAATTTTCTCCCTGCCAGCTGCGCAAGCTTTTTTCCAATTTCTTGAATATTATGCCAGCCGTTGGGTAGGGAGTTACTTGAAAATGATCTAACATTCATTGTTTTTTTGTCTGTTATTTTTTTTTTCATAAGGTTTTTGCAAAACCACCTTACTACCCACCCAGCAAAAATACAGTGTTTGTCCAGGAGCGTGTCACGTCCCAAACTTCTGTCTGGAAGGAAGAGTCCTGAGGTGCAGCTGGTACAGCCAAGCTGTGTTAATTGTATCAGTAACTTATCTAGAGAAAACATTGTGGGAATTGGGATCCTAGTGAAAGGTGGAGGTTGATGGTATGAAGGAGGTTCTTCAGGAGCAACTGGCACTTCCGTAGGTGTAGGCCAGAAAAGCTTTTTCAAGGACAGCTCGTGCTGTTGCACAAGTTCCCACGTGAGCTCTTAAAGATGAGAGATGCAACGGCAGCAAAGTCAAGTAACTTTTTACAGAACTTTGAAACGTGTCAGTGAGTTCATTGCCACTGATCGCTGAGGTTTTGTTCTCAAACATGGCTTTCAGCATGAGGCAGCACTTTGCACGACAGTTTTCCAAGGATAATGCTGAGTTTCAGCACGTTTCTTCAGAAGGGTTAGATGCTGGTGGATTTGGCTGACCAAGTCACTGTGTGCAGCCTCAGCCAGTGCTGTTGTGCTGTATCCCACTGAGCAGCTTTAGAGGGACACTGCTGCTGCAGCTGAACAGACCTCTAACCTGTGGTTGTGATTGTAACATCCCTATTCATTCCCTCTTCTTCCTCCTCATTCTGCTTCCCTTTTCTTCCATTTCCTTCCTCTTCTGCTTTTTATGGTATTTATGTTTTCATTTCACTTGGCACTGATACAACTTCAGTGGATGAAGTTCATCCCTAAAGGTGAATTTCCCCTAGAATATCTGTTCTAGAGGTTTCCTGAGTACCAGTGGCTAACCTAATTTCAGGAGAAACACCAACTGATTTAGTGGAATGAGATATGGCATATTTCGCCATATTCCCACTTTACCTTAATTAAAATACAAGCCAGAATATTTCACCTGCTTTATTTACAAAGCATAGAAATGATTTCTGATAGCCAGGAGCAAGGAAAATGTTGGCCTGCCTAGAGGAATATATATTGCAATAGTGGGGAGGATGATGCTGCAAGTAGGGTGCCAGTCTATGATTTGGGTGGTAATGATTGAGCCTGTTTATTGTACATCCCTTTCTTTGTGGTCTGCAGATTACAAAAGTACAAAAATCAAATAAATACCAAGACGTTCAGGACTTTGGACCATCCCAAGTATTTCAGGTAGTCCTGACTGCACTGCCAGTACATTTGGGGGAAGATTGAAATGCTATGATTTTTCCCCCCACTAAGTTCAACTAATTTTTCCTGTTTACAAAGGAAAGAGCCTGAGGATTGCCTTATCCCATTATTTGTTGCATCCTTGATAATATGGCAAGCCTCCAGAACGTCTGTCGTTCAAATTCCCGGGATTGTTGGACTGTTGTGTGCCTCTCTTTGACCTGATTAAGATGAACTGACTCAGAGTTGTGCCAGTTGTACAAGGAGTGTCCGTGGTCATTGTGGGAAGCCTGTCTTCATTCCATCTTCCTAAACATACCAGCATTTTGTTTAACCTCTTCTGGCCACAGGCTGCAATAAAGTCTTTATTCTCTTGAATAAATCAGAATTAAATGCTCTTTATGAAAACTTCCCTGTCCAGGCTACTTCAGACTTTAGGATGCACATGGACTGTGATGTGCTGGTGGGGGTTGGACAGATTTTTTTCAGAATTTCATGTATTTTAGGCCTATCAAAGAAACATTTTTCTTTCTAGGTGTTTAATATTCGCTCTCCTTTGGCTTCTTGTTCCCTTTTGTTTCAGCACTGACTTCTGTATAAGGACTGAGTTAAAATGGGGATATCTTCTGTAGTATTTTCTGTCTTCTAGTATCAAGATTTCTGTAGTGATGTTAATAAAGGTACAGAGAGGCCTCAGGCACGTTTCTGTTCCCAAGATGGAACAGTAGTTATCTTCATGCTTCCATGAAAAGCATTTCCAAAACACCTAAAAGTGACAAGAATCCTGAATAGTTTAAAACTTCTACAAGGTTCTAGTTAAGAACCTTGCTATGAAAAGAATTTTACTTCAGAGCAGATTTTAGTGATGTCTTTAGCACTAGGTCCTGTTTTGGAAAGGATCAGAGGTACTGTGCTCTGCCACGTGCCTGTGCATCTTTCACACTGACAGTGTGTTCCTGACTCTGAACATGTAAAGTTGAGCTTCTGAATACTTGAAATTATTTCTTACCTTGACATTACCTTTTCATCTACAGTGGTAGTTTTAAACTATTTTCCATGGCATAATTGCTGATGCTCTCAGGCCTGAAAATTATACCTTTTGTAACAGATCACCAAAGTGCTTCCATTCAAAGCTTTGCATGCTAACAATACTTAGTGCTCAGATGCATTTTTATCAGGGGTTTATAAGTGAAAAGACAGAGTGTATCACAGTCCTCATTAATTTGGAATGTAAGTTGCATTAACAGCTTGCTTCTGGAATTTCAAGGGCGAGCAAGAGATGGCATGTGACCTTTCATGGGGAAAGATTTATGTAAGAAGGGAGTTTAGGGGACTAGGGTTCAGGAACCAGCAAATTATGCCAGAATTTTAATGTGTTGCATGTTTGTACTGTCTAAAGAAAAAGATGGGAAAAGGAGAAGGAGAAAGAGGGGAGATTAGAAGAAGTTAGCTGGGGAGAAAAGTTGCTTTTCCCTTAGTAGCTTAAGGTATAGACTGCTTGTTCAGAATTCTTACAGGCTGAGATCTGGGGTTTGGTCTTGGCAATTCACTTTGTGCATATACTATACATGGACAAGAATGTAATGTCTAAAAAATTGAAGCCTAATTTATTTAGTGGTCAACTGTGATTAGTAATGGATTAAAGAGTTAAACCCTCTTAAAGGTAGCATAACTATTGGATGAGGATGATAATGATTATTTTAACCTGGCACCTTTAGCAAAAATGATACAAAAGGTATATCAAAAACGATACACCTTTGCTGTAGGTGCCAAATTACAGTTTTGGAAAATAGCTGCAATGTTTTTACAACTTTTGTACTTCATTTTGTGTGACAAAACTTTACAACAAAATGAAAGGAAAAAACCTGCAAAATACTTCAGTTGAAATATAGGAATAGTTTTGCTTTTGTAGGAATTACTATTAAGATAACAATATGAGTGTTTAATAACAACAACAACAATAATAATAATAATAATAATGGCAGTAGTTTTGTTGGAAATATGTCTCTTGTTACAGCCAGGCATGTTTTGTATATATAATTAATAATGAGAGCAATTCCTGTTTTACGTGGAGCACACTGTTAATGTGCAGTGATTACCCTGCTCTGCTCACACACACAAATACTGCATTAAGTAGATTGTTGTTTGAGTGATGTCTATAGTGCATCTGAGTTCAGTGGTTTCAAAAGCCCCCAGAAGCTTCTGTCTGTTTGGTCTGAATTCAGTGAGCAGTGCTAGCCGTGGGCTTTCCACCATGTTTTTGGGCAGCTTGCACGTTATTTGAAAGGATACCAAAAGACAAACATTCTTTCATTGATGGTACAGAGGTTCTTCCTGGTGGCTGTGGCTATCTGAAGCCATTGACCCCGGAAGGAACTATTTTTCCAGGTCAAAAACAAGGTGTCAGTGTTGATGAGTGACAGTTCACAGAATCATTTAGGTTGGAAAAGACCTTGGAGATCATCAAGTCCAACCTCTGACCCAACACCACGGTGCCAACCAGACCATGGCACTGGGTGCCACATCCAGTCATTCCCTGAAGACCTCCAGGGATGGTGACCCCACCACCTCCCTGGGCAGCCCATTCCAGTCACTCCTTCTATGAAGAAGTTCTTCTTAATGTTCCTAAAACCTCTGATATCTTGGTAGGTCTGTAAAGCAGGTACTATCAGGCACTAACAGAGGAGGTTGCTACTGGTGTTCACTGTGTGCATATTTTTAATGTGGTGTCACATTTGTTTAAATAGCTTTAGTTAACAGGAATTTCACCAGGGCACTGAGGAAATGTCCTTTGAGTGTTAAGAATTAATAAAAGGGGCTTGAAAGAAGACTAGATACAGAGTGAAGGGAATGTGGTCAAAATCTGAAGTTATTAATGGGAAAATGTGAATCACCTTTTTAATTTTTTCCTCATGTGGCATCAATATTTTTCGAAGTTGTCAGTAGTTATCAGTAGCATATATTGAAACAAGTGATAGTTGTTGAAATCCCATGACCTGATATTTTTCTGTTTCTTCCTGTTGTACTAAAGCAGTCAAGAATGCAAATTCACTTGGGTGTTGAGTTGCAGCCACCTCTTGAATAGTCTGTTGTCTCCAGACACAACTGCTCTGCTGAAAGTTGGATGATTTAATAAAAGTCAGCTGAAGGCAGATAGTGTCCACACCCCCTGACCCCAAACCATGGGATTTAGGGACTTACTGCAATTCTGCTGTTATTTTGCTGGATTGAAAAATGTCAACAGAGAATCAACAGTAATTGCAGTATAAAGTATTGGGAAAATGTGGTGAGCATACGGTACCGGATTTGGTTTATGATTAAAGGAACTGCAGCTGCTGGCTCTTCTCTTGCACAGGAGATTTTTTCAAGTGCTCTGGATCTAAACTTTTCACAAAGAAGGCAACTTGCAGTTCAGTAACTTGTGTAATTGAAAAGAATAATTTTATTTATTTTTCAAATTTATCAAATTGCAATGAATTCTACCTCGTGATTGCAAACATAGAAAACTCTGAGATCCTGAAGCATTGCCCTAATTTTGAAGGAGTGCAGATTAATTTAAAAACGCAAAACCAACAATCCCCCCCCCCAAGCCAAACCAAATTTTAGTGGGATGGAAAGAGTGTTTCCTGCCTATCTGTATTGCATTCAACTTAAGAAATCATGTGAAATAGTTAGATTTTATGCATTATAAGTGGATTTGTAAATCTGTATCACAGGACTTTTCTGCTGAATGATTAACAGTGCTCTTTCTGTTGGTGTTTTGTTTTTATTTTTTTACTCATATCTGATGGATGTGAATAGTTTTCTAATGCTCATATCTTGAACACAGAAGTATTCACTTCCCTTTTTCCCCCCTTTAAAATGTTGCATTTCTATAATACATCCTTCATGCACTGTTCCATAAACTTTTTGAAAATTTTAGTCTTTCTCTGTGTTTAAGGTGATGGTTTCCTGAAGATTCAGCTTTACTGCTGTGGGCCTTAAGTTTGACTGTTTAAGACCTGGAATGTTTGTGAGGCTTCTGTGAGCTGTTCTGAAAAGGATCCTTTTCTAAATTTTTTGAGAAATCAGTTGTGCCTGAACTAGAGGTAGATAGAAAACATTTTTGTTTTTCAAGTGTTTTCCCAAAAGTGGAAACAGGCCTGTTCTGGGGACACAAGGAGGGACATGTTGCTGCAACTCTTGGAGGGAGGTGCTCCGTGGGATGTGTGGAGTAATTTCTCTTTGATCCCAGAGGTGACCAGAGGTGCAAGTTCAGGCAGTGTTAGAAGTTCAGTCTGGCCTTCAGGAAATGTTCAGAAGCACATCATTTTCTTCAGGTAAATTCCTATGGAGGTTTAGAACCCTTCTTGAAAGCAAAAGGGAATTACACGCAGAAAACTCTAACACTGGTGGTCAGCATTAGTGGAATTCTAAGGAAAGCAACCTAAAAAACCTGATAAGCTTTTGACATAAAGGAGAGAATATTAAAAACTTTAAAAAAATGTGTACATCTCTCAATTCTGAATTAAGAACTTCCTATACTGTAATGTAGGGAGAGTCTTTGTAGCAGTCAAGTAAAAAGAGAACTAGAAGGATTGATAGCTTCAGAACATGATGAAGTAGAAGAAATTTTGAGCTACTTTTCAGGATGTCATTATTTATAAGTGTAGTTGGTAGTGTCAGAGGTGTCAGTCTTTTGTGAACTGGGTTCAGAGTTAAAAGAAGTCACCTGTGTTCCCACAGAGAAACTTAGGGAGTATACATAGCAGGGACTGTTTGCTGCTGTGATTCTTTGATACTTCCTTCTCCAGGAAGTCTGGATATCTCTGTTCAGCTCGGTCCTTCTGCCCTTTCTTGCTGTTGGCCTCTCAACCCCAGGCTGAGCTCTGCCTGGAGAGTCTTTGTGCTCACCACTGCCTTGGGTGCGTTTGTTTGCTGTCTCTTCTTTGTGCCACCTGCCAGCCCTAGAACAACTGGAGGAAGAAGAGATTTGACAGAGATAGGACTTAGGATAAGGAGATAATGTGGTAATTTGAGACTTTAACTCAACAAGGGGAGAAGTTCTGACAGGGTCAATGAAGGAACACCCCCTTTATGCAGTTGCCTACTCCATAGTCACTACTACTCTCTGCATAAAGGAATGGAAATGCTTTGATAGAGTACATGAGGGGAACACTTAAACAGTGGGATCAGTGACTGGTGGCCCTCTTCAGTTATTGCAGTCTAATAGAGAGCTCCTTTTCCTTACAGATACTGCAGCTGTGGCCATGTCTGTATTTGTTCCTCTGTTTCTGGCACATCCTAGCTCTGCCTTCTGAGCATCTGCAGCTTCTCTATAACATGATACTTCCTTTGGCTTTTAGCTCGCTGATCTCACACGCAGCACTCACAGCTAGCCCCGTGTGATTGCCGTCCGTCAGCAGGCTGCCCTTGGGAGTCACAGTGTGTGCTACCTTGGGGTAAGATTGCTTTTGGGAGTTGTACTCTTTGTAGTTTGTATGTCCATTGTACCAAGAACATCTGTTCTGAGATTATTCCCAAGAGACAGTCACAGAACGTTGAGTGTAAATAAGCACAAACTGGAGAAAACGCTTCCTACTAACCCGCCCGATTGGTTCTGCCCAAATGTCTTGTAAGATGTATTGTGGGTTTTAAGATAGCAGCAAACTCAAACTGTAAATTAGCAGGCAGCTTAGAGGAAGCCTATTTTTTTTCACTGTAACACTGATTTATGCTAGCAGACTTGAGTTGTGTCAGACTGAATATGTTGTTTTATGGTAAAGCCAGGAGAGTAATGTATTCATTGCTGCTGCCTGGGTGTCTGCAGAGGAGGCAACACATATGGACTGCTACTACTAATACATAAATTGGACTGCTTCATAATATCAGAGTACAGCTTTGAGAATTTGACAAGAAAATGTTTAACCATTTTAATGCCTAATCTCAAAATTTTGTGATACAACTTCAGAGGAAAGATTATTCAATTAGATATGATGGGTCAGCTGTTAAAAGGTATTTTAAATAGTTGCAAATTTCAACTTTGCCATTGATGTATGACTGAAGAATGAGACCATGGAGAGCAGCCCTGTGGAAAGGGACCTGGGGGTCGTTGAAGTTACAGCTTCTTCATGAGGGGAAGAGGAGGGGCAGGCACTGATGTCTTCTCTGTGGTGACCAGTGACAGACCTGAGGGACTGGCCTGAAGCTGAGTCAAGGGAGGTTTAGGTTGGATATTAGGGAAAAGTTTTTTCAGTATTTACTGCAGGATTTCAGAAGGTGAGAAACAAAATTCCTGTTTGTACATGCATTCCTGTACCATCCAGGATGACGCAGTGCTACAATTGTGGTGTATTTGTGGTGTTTCCAAAATTTATCTATAGCACTGTTGCTTCCCAAAAAAGGAACATGTAAAAAAAGAAGACAGTTGCATCAGAAAAGTTACCAGAAGTTACCAGCTTTTCTTCACATCTTTCTGTGTGGAAAATCACTGCTGACTTGTCCAAGGAAACCAGTGAGAAATACTGGCAAAGAACTAGTGTGTCCTGGATTAATCATGTGGAGTTCTAATCTGCAGATTTATTTCAATCTATAGGCTTCTTTTGGAAGACTGCTTCTTGAGAACCTTTTGCTTTCTTTTTTAAGTATCACATTAGCCATTATATTAGTCTTAAACTCACTGCTGTTTGTAGAGAGGGACCGAAATTATCAATAATCATCTGGCATTTTGAAAATGTGCATGAGAGACAGAGGCTGGATGCAGCTCGTGGCTTCATTTCATGTAGTGATTCTTGTGTTACTGCTGGAAAATGTTAAGATTGTATTTATTATATGACTTCCAAGGCACATTTGAGGAGTGTGTTCTGCCTCTTGTGATGAAAATCTTACTAATATTGGGTATATTTTGAAAATATTGTCAAATATATGGTGATTTCAATTCCACCCGTTTGCCTTTAAGTAATTGAATTTTATCTTTCAGCAGGACCAACAGAAGGTTTGGGGAAGATAATACAAAGATTTCCCCAGAAGGACTGGGAAGACACTCCTTTTCCACAGGGAATAGAGTTGGTAAGTTTGCATTACATTTTGCAATTTTTAGAATTTCTTTCATGTGCAGTCGGAAGATACATCTGCCTTCATGTAATCTGTATTATTTAACCCAACAGGGAATGGGTGAGCAGAGGGGATAGATAATAATTTTGGCTAACAGAAGATAATTTGTTCTGGTATGCACAGCTAGATAATAGAATATAGAAAATGTCTGCTGCAAATTTATAAACAGTGTGTTTAAAAGAAATGCTTATTTGTGCCCCTGTGTTTTTGTGAGCAGCCTTCAGATGGCTTGTCATGTTCAAATAATTACAAATGTGTATTTGTATAATGTAGATTTAAAATGAAATTAATATAATATGCCAATAAACTGGATTTATTAAAAAGGTCAGCAAGGCTGGTGTGCAGGGATCTGTTTTAAATAGAGAATTCCCAAGGTGCTGCTTCTTTCCCTTCTTTGGTCTCTTCTTGTGGGAGGCAATGAAAAGGTGTCTCTCACTGATCTGGATCAGGGATTCAGTCAACATCTGTCCCTAAAAATCCTGAAGAGAAATGAAGGACTGTGGTCATATTCTGAAGTGAGGTTTCTGAGAAGTCAGAGTGAGACTTTTACTCTGTGAACTTAGCAACTTCTGGGACAGGATGAGCTAGAGGAGGACATGGGCTGTGGGAAGTGTTGCAATAGGAGTCTTTGTACTGTGCGGCAAACTCAGCTGCAGAGGACAAAGACACCGACTCTTCACTGAGTTTATTGTGCAGATACAGCAAATGGAGCAGGTTTTCACCAGTCTGGTACCTCTCAGGCAGTGTTCAGCTCCTTGCTCCGTGCCACTGCCATGTGCTGTGCTCTCCATGAGGAGCAGGACACTTCTCCTGGAGCAGCAGAGGTGCATTTGCTCCCGGAGCCGGTGTACGCGGCCGGGCGCTCGTTTTCTCTGGCTCTGTGGTTTCATTTCTTCACAGCCTGGCAGCAGCCTGGGGTTTTGGGGCTTGCCATGCCCTGATCATTGGGGTGAGCACGATTTCCCCCCCACGTGATGGGGAATTGCAGCCTCTGTGGTGCACTTGTGTAACACCAGGTTTGGCAATGCCGAGCTCTGCTGAAATGGGGGAAGCTCCAAGGTTCAGCCAGGAGGGTTGATCTTGCCTCAGCCAGCCACAGAGGTGGAGTCATGGTAAGATTTACTCTGTCCCACAGATCTTCCTTCCCCCCCTTAGAGAAGGCAACGGGTCTGACTACCTGTGAAGATGGGAAATAAATAGGCACAGCTTCTCTTGAGGCA
This sequence comes from Promerops cafer, assembly GCA_013398275.1. Classification (NCBI taxonomy): domain Eukaryota; kingdom Metazoa; phylum Chordata; class Aves; order Passeriformes; family Nectariniidae; genus Promerops; species Promerops cafer. The sequence goes on along the minus strand of VZSE01002505.1, from coordinate 410,839 downwards.
GTGAATCTTAATCTGTGCCCAGGTGTTATCTCCCATTTAAGTTTAACTGTAGGATTTTAGCACTAGAAGAAACACCTTTCTAAAGGGAGATTTTTTTTTTAATGGGACAAAATGTTATTTCTGTATCGGTTCTCAAATGACTCATTAGGCAAAGCCATTAAGACTCCAAACTTTCCAAAAAAAAAAAGAAAATCTGACAGTTTAAGAACATCAATTCAGCCAGTTGGCAAAATCAGTCAAGTCTTGATCTGCTTTCCAAGTGTGGTAAATAAAATTTTAGTTACTGAAGATTGAGGACTTAGAGATCCTGCAAAGATCAAGTACTAAAGTAAATCACTTAGGAAAGTCAGATTTTGGCAGGAAGTTTTTTTCAAGGTTTTGGATGAGTCTAACAAGAACCAACATTAATTCATGGAAAGGAAAGAAGAAAAACTGCGTTACCATGTTCTGTTTGTCACCTTATGGGCAGATTTAATATCATTAAGGGGGTAATAGGCAAACCTTAAGGAAAAAGAGATGGAGGAAAAAGGTAAGAATAGAATAGTTGACAAATGTATATGAGACTGAAGATAGACATATTTATTAATAGCACTTAGTTCTATCTTAAATGTGCTTCCTCTTCTTTGAAAGATCCTGAGTATGGTTTCTGTTAAATGGAAAAAAAGCTATAGTTTATATCTGAAAAACATGTGAAGCTCTCTTTACTGTGTTCTCATGAAGGAAAAAGGCCAAAGTTTTGCATGCTTAATGAAAGGATTGAAAGGAGATTTGCTGTTTGAATCTTGTCTTCTGTCAAAGGTGGTTCTCCTGCTGTGAAAACCTTCAGCTGATTATTGGTGATGATCTCAGTGTGCCACTGACTTCCCCCCACTCCTCTCAGCTCTTCTGTGAATTCTTTGCCTAAGAATCTAGACATTTGTGGCATTCTTCTAATTTTTTTTTTTCAAATAAGATAGGATGAATGGTGTAATTTGTATTGATGTAATTTGTATTGTAATGTAATGGGTGATACATCCACATATCACAGGATCACAGAACAGCCCAGGTTGGAAAGGACCTGGAAACGTGCTTTGGTCCAGCCTTTCATGGGAAAGGAAGCATAGCTGAGATTATGCTACCATCCTGTCCAGTCTCATCTCAAAAACCTCCAGCAGTGAGAACTCCACTGTGTCCCTACATGATCTAATAGTTACATCCTATTCATGTTGTTAATGGCATTTTATGAAACATGACAAGGGGGAAATAGTGGAAAAGATCTATGCACACCCCCAGCCCTCAAGCTTTAGTGCTTTAAGATTGAAAGTGCCTTCTGGAACCCTTGTGGTCTCTGTAGCTTGTAGAGATGCCATTAGTCCAAGCTCCAGGCAAAAACTGATAGATGAAAATCCTCTCAGTTTTTTGATGGGCTCCTCTCTTTGCCAACCCTGCATGCCCCCCATCCTTGAGGGCTTGAATTCATGTCATCAGATTTCCAAGACATAATTAAGGCAATGTAAAGAGTGGAGTTGTGTGGGTAATTTTAAAGTTAAATAAGAAAACCACATCAAATAATATTTAACTTTTTTTTTTTTTTGAGCCCAGTTTTGATAAACAGACACCCATGGGAAAAACTGGGCCTGCTGGACCTGCCCTTGACTGAGTGAAAAGGGATCATTTTGAGAACATCTTCTCTAGGGATGGTGACTCAATTTCACCTTTCACTTTGACTGTATTTGTAGTTTTGGTAGTTTGACACAAATATGTAGAGAATTGGTTCATTATAAAACATAATAGCAGTCTGAACTTCAGTGAAGGGTGTTGTATTTGTTCTATGTGTGTTCTGGATTAAAGGATTAAGAGTTACTCAAATTGTGTCTATTTGTATGTGAGCAGCATGATAGCTATGTTCTAGTCACAAACACATGAGATTGGGAGTAAACACATTGTCCAGAATTATCCTCTCATATACTCTATTCAATTCTATTCAAGTCAGGTACTTTAATTGGTCTTGTTCAATAAATTGTGTGTCTTCTGGTTGTCAGTGGTGAGCAAAGCCATGAGTCTCTGCTGAGGGAATGATGCTGTCAGGAGATGTTGGTCATCCCCTGAAATTACCTAAAGAGATTTTTCTTAATCTTCTACTTTTTGCATTTCACTGAAGACTTCACAGCTTTAAACTTTGTTCTGTTTATAACTGGACAGAAACTTTGATAAGCCACCTCCAAATTGCTGTGAAACATACCTGAAGTCTTTTGCAATGGATTATTGATAATTACAGTAGCTGCTAAGGGCCCAAAGACTTTTTTACCATTTGTTAAATTGTGTGATGTAACTGTGAATAAGATATGATACTTCTTAACATTATGTATCCTACATATTGAATGTTACTTCTGAAGCCATAAAATGCTCTTCTTCCATTTGCTAGAACCTTTTGTGGGCTATTCCAGAGAAATATGAGGAACAATTTCAGTTTAGAATCTGAACAGCTTCATTTTACTGACAAATAGCAGTCCATCTGCAATTTATTGACAAATGCAAGTCAGAGTGAGTTTCTTCCAGTTCCATGGAAGTAAGCTGACTTTGAGGGGTAAAGAGAGGTTTGTACTCATTCTTAAAGTTAATAAAATATTTGGCTCAGAAAAGCATTTCAGTCATTGGTTTTTGAAAGAATGCAGTTAGAATATACCAATCTGATAGCTGCCCCCCATGATATTTTAAATGAACGTGTTTGGGTATCTTTCTCCATAGTTTGTCTGTTTCTGAGAAGTTTTGTCAGATGCAGCTTAAGTGTAAAAATGACCCTGTAAAGTCAGCTGAGACATATAGACCAGTGTAACATTAGGACCATCAAACTTCTTGATCTTGCTTGTAGAAAGAATGCATGAGTGTGTATGTTGGTTGAGTGAGTTAGCTTTACATTTCTGCATATTTTTCTTATTTCTAATGCAGTTTTAATTCCACTGTGTAACTTTCTAGACATCATAATTAGTTATACATCAGAGGAAGCTTTGCTATGTAATGTTACACTGTAAAGTCATTTTTGTCCCAGGGCTAAATTAGCTAAACTAATTCATCTGCATTACTCAGTGTTGGGAGGCTGATCATAATGAGGCCAATGAAAGTCATACCTAGAAACAGTTACATTGTCTTGAGTTTAAACTGGATATGATGTGTTTCTGCAGTTTGTGAGTAGCAGGCAGAGAAATTTCCCACTGTAACTGGTGGTGGTGTTAGCAGTAGTGTCATGATTCAGTAATTTGAATTTCAAGTGTGGTCAAGTATAGAAATTAGCATGTTTTTCTAGACAAGCTAATCACCTACCCAAATAATTACTTAAATTATAAAATCTATTAATACAACCATTTGAAGACCATTTTACACAAGTTATGAGAAGAAGGACTGCATGTATCCCTTTGGGATCTGGTTGCCTGCTTCCTTCTAAAGGACGAGCTGGAGTTGTTGGAATCAGCTTATTCCTCCTTTGTGCACAGCCCTTGCTGTGGAACTTAGCATTTGTGCACCTTTGTTTTGCTTCAGACCTGAACTCTTAAATGGATGTGGAATATGTCTTTTATGAAAAACTGGATTCAGCTTTCAAATTCCAACTAACCTGAGATACAAAAAACCCCCATGAGTTTTGTAAAATGAGAGTAAGGAATGGTATTTTCAAAGTGTATTTGTATTCTGACTGATCTAGTTGGTCTTGTACAAATTTCCACTTCATTTTTACCTACGTAATTTATGAGTTACAGCTCTACCTCTGAGATCTTAACTGATGTTTACTTCTGTTGGAGCTTTACAGTTGGAATGGGGAGAAAAAAGCTATAAAAAAACCCCCACCAAACCCCAGCTCACTTGTCTTCAAAGCTGCACTCAATTGAAGACATTTAAAAGAAGGCCAGATTTTAAAGTATAAAAGTTTTACAGAACTCCTAAACTTCTGAAAATTTCCACTGCAGAGTCTCTGGAAATTATTACGTATTCAGTCAAAAGCAATACTTTTAAAATTCAAGTGCTGATCTCTTAGTATTATTTTTGTTTTGGCACCTTGGTATAAGGCATCTTTTCTGAGAAAAAAATCTGATCACTACATATTTTAAATAAGACATAAGAGACAAGTAGGGTTGCAGATTAGACAGTTAAGGCCTGAAGTGATTAAAGTTTTAAGGGAGTTAATCTTTAAATGCTTCAGTCTTAGCTAGCTGATCTGTAAGCCAATTTTTCTCAAACATTAATGCTTTTAAGGACCTGAATAAAGAGTTGTCTACAACATCCAGTTAACCTTCAGTGCCCCTGATCAGCTGCACAGATTTTTGTTTGGTGGGGGGCTTTTTGCCCCTCTTTCCCCTCAGATGTTTTTTACCTCTCAAGAATCATTACATATGTAATTCTTCAATAAACAACTGCACGGCAGAGCTCAGTGTAGCACTTACAAATGCATTGTGTTGTTTTTATTCTCATATTACAGCACAGGTGCTTTCAGCACTTAGTAGGAAACAGATGATAGCAGAAGCACAGTGATTTTTGTTTTGGTCAGAGTGTTTCTGGACTCAGCTTGTATTCATTGAACATATTAGCCTCCACTAGACAACCTGGAGTGCCATTAATGTGGTGTATTTTACAGTTACGTTTCTGCTGTGCTGTAAAACAGCTACATTCTGGTTTTAGAATCTGGTCTTACTGAATAGATATTAGCTTCTGGATTTTGTAGACTAATGTGATAAAATAATTTTATATAGGTATCTAATTACTTGCAAGTAGTCCTTGTGTAGTATAACTTTGTCTCACTTGACTAGGTGCTGTCAAAGGGTTCAATGAATATGCTTTATCCACTTTTAGTTTTGTTTTGAGTTGGAAAACTAACCACATCAGAGCACTACAGTCAACAGTTTTGGTAGAAATGGTAAAATATTGAAGTGATACCTGTTAGGAATTTCAACTCTTTTTCAACTCTCTAATCTTTCAATGGAGTATATTGAAGTGAAGCCTTTCTGCATCTATCACGGTGTTTTAAGATCCACACACTTCCATTTTAAGTTAAATTCTTTTCAGATCTGGAGGAGAAAGCCATTTTTACAAGCTTTCTTAAGAAGTGCAGGTGTTTTTAGAATCACAGAATGATTTGGGTTGGTTTTCTTTGTTGTTTATATCTGTCATCTCCACAGATAATACTTGACTGCATGAGATGGTCTTGTCCACCCAAGCTTTGTGTGGGATTCAGTGTCTTTCTTACCTCTCCATAAGTTTTTCCTCATCTTGTTTAAAAATTAGAGGGAAGACTGCAACATGGACTTCTCTCTAAGTCTCTGCTTTGGGGTTTTTGTGTTACAGTCTGCAGAGGGGATTCTAAGACCCCCAGTTAAGCCATGAGGTGTTGTAACATCCATAAAATTCTGTGAGTGTCTTGGTATTTCCACCTTACAACTTACAGACTTGTCTATGGTAAGTCTCCTGGGAGACCCTGCTTTTCCTGAAGGTTCTGAATTTTAAATATTAAATGTTTTTTGTTGTTCCTTGTTTTTTTTTTTTTTTTTAAAAAAAGCTCTTGAAAGACTGTTGACCAAAAGGGGAGAGCATCATACATCTCAAACACACGATATGAAAATGGGCTGTGTCTCCAGAAACCAAAACTGAAAAGCAGAAATCCTATTGTTTTATATGTGAGAGCAAAAATTATGGGGAAAAAAATTATGGTTTTAATTATTTTCAACTTTATGAATAGCCTGGTTACGGATGTGCTTTGTGTTTTTCCAAAAATGTTAGTTTGTACTTGAAAGTTAACTTGGATGAATGCAGCACATGACTGTGGAGTGACACATGTTTTTGAAAAGCTGAGCATGTCCTTAACATCAGAGGAGGTTCTTTAGCCTAAGTGACCTATTACACTTTGGACTAATCATCCCTGAAGATGATTTCAGAATAATTCTATATGAACACAAATCCATATAAGTTTGGAATGCAAGCAATAAAAGAGCAGTTTATTTGGAAAGACACAAACCACTGTACATTTCTAAGTCAGATAAAACTCCTGTGAGTGCTGCTCCTTCTGGGTTTACAGCACGGTTTTTATGTTGACCCAACCACACAGAAATGAATTGAAATGAATTCGTGTTCACTATAACATCCAGTTCTGTTGTTACACAAAACTCCTGTTCCCAGTTTTTCCTTGTGCCCCGTGCAGATGGCTGTACCTCTCAAAGTTAGTTGTGTACAGTGTCTACATTTCCCCATCTGTTGTCTCCACAAATAACCTTCAGATAAATAAAATGAAGAGGATGAACTGTTCTCCATGTCCTTTGAGAATATGGTGAGCAAATGGATTGTCTAGCAAAGGAGATTTGGTGTAAACAGTGAAAAATGTTTAAATAGATGGAGCTCGTGCTATTTAGAATGAAAATTTTGAGCAGTATTATTTGTTTCTGATGGAGAATGACATGCGTGGGGCTAATAGTATGATGTGGAAAGGGGAATTGCTTGGATAATCTCCTGAGGTTCTTCTTAGATTTGTTAATCTGAAAAGTGAAGGCCCTGGCTCTCCCGTGTGCGTTGGCATTTGCTTCTCTGCAGAAAGAGCCATGGTGAGGTACCAGACTGGGACATCAGAACCAGACTGGGACATCAGAATGGAGATGAATGAAGAAATATTGTGGATTACCATGGGAGATGAGACCTGGTCTCTGGGGGGGATTGTCAGGTGTTTGCCCTCGCTGTTAAGTACAGCAAACTTCATGTCACCATTGGATCATCTTCCTGTATCTACCAGAGAGAATTGGACAAATGTAACAATCCTGAAAGGCACTGAATTACCTCACAACCACTTTCCAGTTTGTTGTTTTAAATCCTATGTTTTGTTTCCGCTCCTTATTACAGATTATCTGTCAGCTTTCTGTAAGAAATTGGAACTTCTTGTACTGTTGAAGTGGTATAGTTCAGACAATTTTTTGACTGACGTTTCTGGGGTTTTTTGGTTGGTTGGTTTGGTTTTTCTGTGTGTTTGTGCAGGGAGCTGAGAATTTGTGTGGTTTTGGAGAATGCCAGCCAGCGAGAGCGCTGTGTGTTGGATTTATAGCCATATATCCAGTTGTCACAAAGCGACCCTCTCTGGGGTTGTGTGGAGGAGCAGAAAGGCAGATGATGTGCATCTAATCAAACACAGCCTATTGGGCTGGAGACAAGATTGTGAAACTTGAACTGGGTCCTTGAGTGTGTTCTGGGAATCCAGAAATAATTTATCTGTGAAGTTGATTCCTATGACTGTAAATCACTTTGGAATGTTTTCTAATAGTTCAAGAAAACAGATGAATTGAAAATAAAGGGTATTTTACTTTTTTTCTGAGCAAATTTGTTAATGGTTTGTGTTTTGTTAAAGCTTATACTTTTCATGCTAAGAATTTCTAACCAGTAGGACTTGTAAAACATTATATTCCCCCAACTCCCCAGTTTGACCGACCTTTTAGTTTGTACTCTACATAAATTTTGTTGTGTTTGGATGCAGGTTTCTTCTGCTGGCTTAAATAATCTTCGTGATTTTAAAGCTTGGCTTCTTAAACTTGAAAACTTTTTTGAAGCCTTTATACAGTGTAAGTGCTTATTCATAATAAATTATAAAAGGTGTGTCCTAGTTGTGTTCACCAAAGAACAGAAAAGAACATTAATAAATCTTGTGATGATACTTCACAATTTTGTGCATTCCGTGGGCCACAGCTCATTTTATCACTGCATTATCCAGTTGGAAGCCAAACAGAAAGATCAGTGCAGAGGTTTTCTGCAGTTCCCACTTGGTATAATTTCTGATTTCCAGATTCCATACAGGTCAGAGTGGCTCCAGGCATACACCTGACACAGCACCCATGCAGAAGCAGCTGATTCCAGTGCTTCAGTGTCTGACTGAGGCTGTGCCATGCAGAATCCTTGGCAAAGGTCTTGGAAGTTTATTCTTAATTTTTTTTTGTTTCTTAAGAAATTTCAAAAGTAGCCTGTTGGCCTCCAGCACTACCACTAACTGAAGTCTCAAGCAGAGCTCAGAGTTTATGAATCCTGAGGTTGGGATGTTGTGTTGTTTGTTTATAAAGCAAACACTACTTAATATTGTTTCTGTACAGCATGGTGGTGCTGGCTTTTGGGTGATTGCATGGAATTGGCAGAACCACTTTGAAATGTGCAGGTTTTATTGTACAACCTTTTTGGACTCTTGTCTGTATCCCAGTAACATGTAACAAATTGTTTTCTTCTATACAAACCTGGCATTTGTAGGTAGAAAAATAAGTTTATGAATGAACTGGAAGGTTAGAAGATACAAAAGGTGGCTAGGCTGTTTAGATGGCCTTCTTCCTCCTGTATTATTCTTTAGTAATTGGTATTTTATAATTTCTGTTGTGGTTCTGATCCTAATTTCAGTATGGATTTGGTAAATGACTATGAGAATTTTACTGAAGAAGTCTTATTTTAAGTAGAAGTCAATAAATAATAATTTTCTATATATTTGTTGTAACAGGAGTTTGGGTTTGGTCATAATAAGGTAAAAGAGTAATGAAATAATGTACTTCTATATGCAAAATACAGTTTGTGTTAAGAGGAAGAAGAAAAATATAACTATATTCAGATGTGATTTGTAAGTGCTTATTTTAGGGCTAGTCACCAAGAACAATTTTTGTCTTTGAACTTCTCCTGAGTGGGGATCTGCCACAAGCATGGCTTCTTGTAATGAATTCCAAGTGTGGAACCAGTAGTTTTGCCAGCAGCTTACCTGGACTGCTCCTAGCAAAACTTCTCCTTCTTTCTCTATCCTCATTGCCCTGTGGATGTCAGAAATAAACCAGTGCAGGCCCAAACCTTCAGAAGGGGCAGATTTTTAAGGTGAGTACTCATGGTGCAGCTGGTCCATGGAGTGTTAGAACTTTTTAAAACGTTGCTAAGAGAGACCTCTCTTGAGTCTGTTGGGTTGCAGTGTCTGTGTTTTTCATGGACTGTCAAAGCATCACTTGAACAGGTGCTTTTATTTAGCTGTCATGGACACCAGCATAAACTAAAAATGAAGTTTATTTCTATATCTAAAATAGAGTAATAAATGAAGCATTTCAACTGGCTGCTAATATGAATCAATGAAGCTCCAGCTTCCAGATTTGGAGAGGAGGCAGTTGAGGCTTTACTTGTGGCTAATGCTGCTTTTATGGTGATCCTTGCACGGTTTGTAGCTATTGCTCAGACTGCAATTAATTAAATCTGAGCTGTGGAGTGAACCTGGGCAAACAGGGAGAACTCTCACACCCAAGTCTTCTCTTGGATGATGTTTGGAACTTGAGCTTCCCTGACTGGATATCACAAGTCTTGCAGGTTCGTATCCTTTAAAATATCACCTGCTCTCTGCATGTTTCCCTAGAAAAAAGCAAATTCCCCCTGCTCCCCCTCCTGCCCTTCTTGGGTTTATGTTTCTAACATAAAGGTTACTGATGCTCTAAGGTACTACTTTTTAAAGAAACTGTTCTGTCCAGATTTTGTCACAAAGGTGTCCTCAAACCTCTTGCTCATCTTTCCTTTACACTGGCTGGTTCCTTAACTTGGATGTGAAATGATCTTTTATTTATGTCAACAAAAGGAGATCAGAAAAGCAGATCATGCCCTATTACTGAACAGTATTGGTTGTCCTCAAGTCAAAAATGTCTTTTTTCTTTTTTTTAAAGTATATTTCTGATTTGAATCTCTGCCAAGTTACTTGGACAAAAGCAACTAGTACATATATAAAATTAGGATAGAAGCAATTTTAATATAATGCATAATGTGTAGTCACACCTCCCACCTCCAAATAAAGTGATCTGCTGTTTTACTCAGCTGCTAGTATTTCTGTTGTCAGTCTGCCATAAATGGTGGGGAATTTAACATAAGAAATGGCTTTAACTTTCTGCTCATGTCCCTCACCCTCTTCTCCCCTGGTCTCTGTGTCTTCAGAGCTTAGTTTTAGCACTTTATCTAAGTAAAGGCTGTTCAACACAAATCCATTCTAGTGTGTGTGAAACAGACTGGTAGGACAAGGCTGGATTATATAACTACTTTATGTGGATTCATGCAGTATATCACACTGGATTATAATCAACCCAAATATTCTTTTAGTAATAAAATGCCCAGTGCAGTTAGGATTTTGCTGCTTTTTTTAGGCTTACTTGTGAGCTGGGAGTACAGGAAGCATTATTCTAAAAAAATGTAAGTAAATTCAAAATTTTGATCCGAGAGAGAAGATCTGTTTTTTGGTTTACAGACAGATCTATGGTATAATGTAGTATTTTAAAAACAAGCAATACTCCTGTTATGTACATGGCATATGCAGAATCAACCTCACTTCATTTTTTAACTATATTGTTTCCTTTTTGACATGTGTTGCAGCAGTGGACAAGAGAGATGTTCATTAAAATCATGGCTTATAAGCTTAGAATGAAGAATGAATTAGATTTAATGTCAAAATAGTGGGATAAGAAGTGAGTACTAAAGTTACAGTGTGCATTCGTGACCTCAGTGTTTTTAACATTCCTTGAATGCCAGATTTGTCTAGTTCTCTGCATCACCTCATGATTATTTGCTATAACTGCATACCAGAAAACCTTATTTCACAAGGATTTTCCTGCATTCTGGCCTGGTAATATACTTGTAGAGACTTGTTGGCATCTGCAATTTTGAAGATTTGTTGTTGGACCGTTTGAATATCTGGTTCATGTCTCGTATATTGGATTTGATCTGCTTCTCCCAAAAAGCAGAGGAACTGGCAAGACCTCTCAAAAAGTGGGTGGAGAGTACATTCTCCCCCTCCCCCCAATTTAAATATTTTGCTCCTATGACCAATGTGTGTTCGCAGCAGCCACTTCTGCACGAGCAGCTTTTCAGCATCCCCAGCGAGTTATTGTGCTGGCACTGAGGAGCAAAAATGACTCTGAAAAGTCACTTGCTGGTTTGGGTTATGGCTGAATCATTTATATAAGCATGGCTGAAGTTCTCTAGTTTGGAATTCAAGATTTGATTCTTGTTATACTTTCATCAATAGTGTTACTTAAAAGGATGTGTGTTGGTCATTTCGTGTCTGAATGTCTTTCATCCAAAAGATTAGCAGCATCTCCAGCTGTGTAGCTGGAAAACTGACTATTGTAATAAATATATATCCACAATTTTCTGTGGGATTGGGTAATACAATAGTGAAAACTTCATATGATTTGGGAAACTTTGTTTCCATTTTATATAACCCAAGAGTGATTAAGTGAATGGAAATACAATAAATAACTTTGTGAAGTTTGATCAGGCTTGAAAGATTGTTGGTATCAGTTTTTTGTACTAGTGCACCTTAGCTGAAGAAAGTAACTGTTTGCTATACCTGAGAAACTATACCTGAGAAAAATGTTTTGCAGTAAACTGAGTTGCTATACCTGAGAAAAATGTTTTGCAGTAATAACTTCTGTGGAATCATATGCAATTAATAAATACTTAAATATATTTTAGCTTGGTTTAAAATGAAGGCACATCAGTGTTAAATTTAGTTTATTTTGGCTGCCACAAACATAATTATATTTTGTGTGGGAAAGGCTAAGTGAAGTGTTCAATAATACATTTTCCAACAGGTTTCAGTTTGATCCAAGGTGAACAATTATATAATTAAGGAAAATGTAATCAAATGTCCGATCTTTGTGCTGACTTTGGCTTTGGACTGCAAGTAGTATTGTGTGTGAGTTCAGCTAAAACCACTTAACTCCAGCCCGTGAGTTCAGACTGAGAATTAACAGAGATAACCTATGTGGCATGTTTTTATGGAACTATTTCTTTGGTTGTTGAAATGGAAAGACAGAAGCAGTTTAACAAAAAAAAAGAAGAACTTAATTAAAGGTTTCATCTGTACCTTTCTTTCAAAATTCATCATTAAGCTTTCAAGAACACTTCAAAATTACAGAAAACAAGAGATTTTCCTTGGCTCTCCTTCCTTTTTTAACTTCTGCTTGCAGGATCTGAATACATTTAATGATGCAAGTATTTTTTAACAGTCTGTATTTGTACTTTGATCATGAAAATAAATGGTTGGAAAGCGTTACCTGAAAAGGAGTATTTGGTGGCATGTTTTATGTTTTGGCTGGGTTTTTTAATGAAACATTTTGAGCTTATCAGCCACTAAATAAACATATTTTCTACGTATCCTAATTTAATTTGTTAAATACATAGATGGGATCTATGCTGAAGCATTTTAGGGTGTGTAGTATGGGATAATAGTTGACATACTTCTTATATTATTAAGGTGTGTCATTATTACAGCATATGCACACCCTCATGTCTTATTGCTTAAATATGATAGTGCTTATAAGCTTTCCTTTTAAAGTATGAATTTACTACGGTGAGTTAGGTAAGAGCATATTTATGTGCACTATTTCACCTATTATGGGTAATGTCTTGCGCGTCTGTTGCAAGAGCCTTACTACAGTGGAAGCCGTATTTAAATGAGGAGTTGAGTTTAGTAGTGGTTTCTGAAGGGCGTTCAAAGAAGGAGACTTAATCACTCCTGTCTCTTCAGATGAGTGGCTTTAAGTGTGGCAGAAAAGAATGTGCTTTTTCAGTTTCAGTTTCACAGTAGGTGATGTGCTGCGCTGAATGAGGTAAGAATGAGGTGCTCAGAGGTTGTCTATCATTTCCTTGTAGTTTGAGTTGCCCCCTCTTCTTTGGGTTTTCTTGTTTGAGAGGCTGCGGTTCTCTGTGCCAGCACTGATCCAGAGAGAGAGGAGAAAGCCAATTACCTAATTTGAGATGCAGTCTAGAAATGTGCAAATGAGATTTGCAAAGTGCACCTACACATTTCAGACCCCAGTAACCCACACAGGGGGTGTGTGCTTTCTGCCGAGACTGCAAAAAGCAGCGTCGGCAGCAGGTGAGCGAGGGGATTCTGCCCCTCTGCTCTGCTCTGGTGAGATCCCACCTGGAACCCTGCATCCAGCTCTGGTTCTTAGCACAGGAAGGACATGGAGCTGTTGGAGGGAGCCCAGAGGAGACCACCAAGATGATCACAGGGTTGGAGCACCTCTCCTGTGAGGAAAGGCTGAGAGAACTGGGGTTGTGCAGCCTGGAGAAGAGAAGGTCAAGGGAAACCTTCTTCTGGCAGCCTTCCAGTGCCTGAAGTGGTGCTACAAGAGAGCTGGAGAGGGACTTTTTGCAAGGGCAGGTAGTGACAGGACAAGGGAGAACGGCTTCAAACTGAAGGAAAGTGGGTTTAGATTAGATGATAGGAAGATTCACTATGGGAGTGGTGAGGCACTGGAACAGGTTGCCCAGAGCAGCTGTGGATGCTCCATCCCTGGAAGTGTTTAAGGCCAGGTTGGATGGGGCTCTTAGTAGCCTGGTGTAGTGGAAAGTGTTCCTGTTCCTGGGCAGGGAGTTGGACTTAGAAGATCTTTCAGGTTGCTTCCAATCCAAACCTTTCCATGATTCTGTGACTTACTGTTTAAATTTCAACCTATGGCAAAATGCTGATGGTACAATTTCTGCAAGGTTGTCTTTTACTGGTCTGTGTGTACTCCCTTCCCCTTCCTAAAGTGTCTGTATTACTGCTCTGGGAACCATATGAATTTTGGAAGGCTATGTTTTAAACAGGAGTTAGCAGTGGAACAGATAAATACGTTTAGATCTAGTCATTCTGCTACAGCTAGAGATATTACACTGTTGATAGTTGAGCTAATGTGGTTAAAGTGAACCATGTTTCAGGTTCCCTTTCCTGAGTGGTAACAAGAAGTCTGGCATTGATAAGAAGATTGCATATGCATCTTCAGGGTTCTTTTTTCATGTGCTTTAGTTTCCTCTTCTCAGTTAGAGAACGTGCAATGCTTCGTTACCCAATTGCTTGGTATTGTAAGACCCTCTCATGTATGATCACAGAAGACTTTAGTATTGACTGTTCCAGATTCTTTTACTGTCCCCAGACTTGATGAATTTACTGTTGAATGTTTGTGATATGTTCAGAAATTATCTGTAGAAAACAAACAAAAAGTCAGTCAGCCCCTATGACACATGCACAGAGCCCATCACAGATCTAATTTGCATCTCTTGGGGAAAACCAACCATTTCTTATTACTTTTAAGAATAGCTTATTGCTTCAAAAGAGAACTGTTCTCCTATACCATGTCAATTTAATTTGATTGAGGGTTTTTTTGGTGAATATTCCTGCTAAAAGACTTTTTACTAAGTGACTCTATTGTGTTGAGTACATCCATTTACTTTTGTTGAAAATCTGTTAATAGATGGATGATTTATGATCTAGCCGTAGAGAAGACTTTCTGATTCTTTTCCAGTGTAATTTATTTTTCTGTAGGGTTACTAGTTCAGTAATTTGACGTCTTCTGCCCGTTTGCTACTTGCAAGCAAAGATTCTGGATAATGCTCTTAATAAACAGATGAAGCATTTGCCTACATCCAATAACCCTATCTTGTCTTGTCTTCAGAAACCACAATTTAGCATTATCTAATTTTATATTTTGATTACGCAGAACACTTGGAATCATGCTCTCTGATACTTTCATTTTCATTTTCCAAAATCTTCTGTATCTTCCCCTCCAAAACAGTTTTGTTCTGGGAACTTCCCTAGGAACCCCTGTAAGAAGCAATAACATAGAAAGACTTCTTAGAGGGGTTTTTTCACTCCTCTTTGAGGGATTTTATCTTTGCTCTTATTTTAGCCATTGTCATCATGAGTTTTTAGAAGCTTTCTCCTTCTGATGCATGATGAAACCTATCTTAGTAGTAATTGAGGGGATTGTCCTGTTCTGCTCTGCACTGGGGCGGCCTCACCTCAAGTCCCACGTGCACTTTTGGGATCCACAGTATAGGAAAAATACAAAGCTATTAGAGAGTGACCAGAGGAGGGCATGAAGATGAGGAGGTGGGAGGGGAAGCTGTTTGAGGAGTGGCTGAGGTCTCTTGCTCTGTTCAGCCTGGAGAAAAGGGACTGACCTCATTGCAGTTGAAGTTAAAACTTCCTCACGAGGGTATGAGGAGGGGCAAGCACTGATCTCTTCTCTCTAGTGACCAGTGACAGAACTCAAGGTACTGGCCTGAAGTTGTGTCAGGAGAAGTTTAGGTTGGATATCAGGAAAAGGTTCTGCACCCCGAGGGTGTAGTGTCACTGCAGTAGCTCCCCAGGGCAGTGGTCACAGCACCAGCCTGACAGAGCTCGAGAGTGTTTGGACAATGCCCTCAGGCGCATGGTGGGACTCCTGGGGTGTCCTGTGCAGGGCCAGGAGTTGGACTTGATGATCCTGATGGGTCCCTTCCAACTCAGAATATTCTATGATTTGATGATTCTAATCTTCATTCCTTACTCTGCCACATTTCTCAATCATTTTCAAATGTAGTTTTATATGTAACTTGCTGGCGTTTACGCATACTTCTATTTCCCTTATCTTAGACAGGACTTTTCCCCCCTTGACAGTTCATTGATTATTTTCAAAAGATAATTATGACTGCTGAGTGATGCACTCTGACAGCAACAGGCTTCAGACCCATCACCACTTCCTAGACTGGAAGCAATCGAATCTACATGAGGTTGATCACATTGACTTCCAACAAACAAATTGCTACAGGTTTTTGCTGGTATGAGTTATAGTCCTACTCTCCTGCCTTTAGAACTTGCTTTTCCTGACAAGCTGGGTTCATTCGTACTGTGAGAGTGTCCTCTATGGAAAAAGGGTCACGGCTACTGGTAAGGTTCTATCTTGGAATAATGCTGTCTTCATGTGGGACTTCTCTGTGCTGAGAAAGAACGGGAGGCTTGGAGTGAGACTGTGTTGTGTGGCCTGGCTGGCCCAGCACAGTCTGACTGACCTGCTGCTTTCCTGGCAGAGGAGCAGCAGCATCACATTCCAAGGAGCAGTGCCTGGGCACAGCTCACCAAGGGAACTGTGTGGGCCACCACTGGGATGTGGCAGGAGGAGGAGGGAATGGTTATTGTGGATGCTGATCTTTCAGTTTGTATGTACTTGCTGTCAATTTTTTTCTTGACTTTTCAATTTCTGTCTGATACAGGAACATGTAATTAAAAAGTGTTGAAATGTTGGGGAAAAAAAAAGGCGTTTTAATGAAGTTTTCCAAGCAGGGATTTTGTCTCTAAACTTTTCAATTAAGCTGGCAAGAGTGTGCTTTTGTAAAAGCCCGTGGCCAGCTCACTTGTGTTCATTTGGAACAGAACTCTGGAGCTTGGGCTGCTTGTCACTGCCTGAATTTTCCTAAGTAGGAACAGTATTGAAATTCCCATACTAAACCTCCCATGGTTATCCTTCCTCTATGAAATTAGTTTGTGTATGTTTCCACTGCATATTATATATTTCTACTGTGTTTACATTTTCTTCAGGTTTTACTTGAAGATAAGGTACCTTCCCTCAAAATACCTGAGATGATGAAAAGGATGTTAATTTTTTCTTGCTCTGGTAGGTATTTCAGGTATTTTAGTAAAGGAATATCACAGATATTTTCATATCGGAGTGGGAAGACTGTACAAGGTGCTGTTAAACTTGAGTGCTTGTCTGAACTTGTTTATAAATCCTCTTTGGGATGCAGCTGTGCCACACTTGTGGTGGGAAAAGAAAGAGATCTTACTTAAAAGCTGTGGCAGTATTGGGGCACAAAAGTACTGTTATTGAGGGGTTTAGGGGGGTTTGTTTCTTCTTTTAAGATTTCAGGCTCTAGTTTCACTGCCACATGCCATAAATTTTGCACAAGACTGCAATTTATGTGCAATGTTTTCAACTACAGTAAACATTATTAATAACCTCATCTAGAAAAGAATTAAAATGCTCTGAGGTCATGAACCTAATCCTTGGAACGCCGTGGGTCACAGTTAGAGTTGACTTTAGTCAGTGTGACTGAATGAATATGTGTATGAATATATGTAAAATAAAAATCTGACAGTTTTTATCCCTTACTTTTTAGAATTTCTGGGTTGTGAAAGAGGCAGCGACTTTGAAAGTTTTATTGTGTTTTTACCGTGGCTTTTAAAATGCATATAAATAAGTAATTGATTGCTTTAAATGGGAGCAATGTAAATGCATGGAGCACTCTACTATTTTTGTCTTACATATACTTTCTCAATATGTTGTATCCAATGAATACAGTAACATTCACTATTCAGAACAGTAGCTGGTGTTTTATATTTAATTTGATTTTATTTTGTATCAAATCAATCTTGGTCTTAAACTCTGTTTAAGACAAAAATTTGTGCAATACTATGGAGCGGGGGGGAGAAGCTTGTTAAAGGTTGTTATATGTTGATGTACATTTCCACAGGGCTTTGTGAACACTTTCATGTGGGTTCCTTGGAAATGTCCAGGCAGAGTATTTTCCTTTGATTTTTTTTTTTCCCCCTTTCAGTTGGCAGTATTTCCTTCTAACAATTTTTTTACAATTTTCCTTTACTGAGGATACTATTTCTATTACAAACCCACAAACCTGCTGGCTCTGGAAGCAATTATTTCAGATGAAATGTTAGAATTACAGATAAATATGAACACTTCAATTTTTTCTCAGCTGCGAACCCTTGATAATTTACTCCTTATGTATTTTGAAAAGTAAGTTTATTCATTACTCTTAATATTATAATTTGCTCTTTAAAACATCATTATTATCATCAGTTTTGCAAATAGGCTAACAGGTATTGTGGGAGTCAGTCATGAGTCCTGGGGGCATATTTTTTAATAGCATGTAGTGCATTCGTAACTACAAAATTTTCTCTTGTGCTTTTTCTGTTTCTGGTGTTGGCATTAAAAGCATACATTTAGTCAGGTATTTACCATCGAAATTTCACTGTTTTCACTGTCTCATTTCAAATATCTGACCAGTTGGTGCTCCAAACCGTGTCTTGGTTGAAGTGAATTGACATTTAAGAACGTGTCTGCTGCAGGAGCCAGTAGTAGTTGGTTAGCACTGGTTACAGGAAGAAACCACAAGGCTCTGGCTTCCAGCAGATACTGGAATCTGGTACTAGAAGATGTTTGAGTCGATACACTCAGGGGCAGAGATCCCATACAGGGAGCTTGTGTAGGCTGGAGGAGAGAGCCAGGGAAAGCATTATGAAATGAATCAGGGAAAAATGCAAAGCCCGTGTTTGGGAGGGAAGAACCACGCGTCGTGTTTCATGTTGGAGACTGGCTGGCTGGGAAAGCCTCTCTGCTGCAAGTGACCTCGAGGTCCTGCTAGACAGCAAGCTAAACGTGAGCCAGAGTGTGCCCTGGCAGCAAAGATCTCCAGCAGCATCCCAAATGGCATTCAGGGGATCACAGCCAGGAGCCTGAGGGAGCTGATTGTTGAAGTCCTTTACTCAGCTGATTATTGATGTCCTTTACTGTATGCTTGATAGATCCCATCCAGAAAGCTGCATCTGGTTTTAGGCCCCCCAGTACAAGAAAGAGGTCCATGAAATGGAGCTGTTGGAGAGGAGGGCAGCCAAGAGGGACTGGTCAAGGTCCACAAGAGTTGTTCCATGAGGAGAGGCTTCAGGAGCTGGGAGATTCTGCAAGCTGGAGAAGGGACATCTTTGGGATGACTGAAGAGCAGCTTTCCAGTACCTGCATGGAGACTGTTAAGGAGATGGAGCCAGGTTCTGCTCAGTGCTGTGTGATGGCAGAACAAGAGGCAATGGGTGCAAGCTGAAGTAAGAGGGGTGGCAAGCCAAGCAAGGGGAAAGCTTGCATCCTAAGGAGAGTCAAGCATTGGAGTAAGTTGTCCAAGAGACTTTATGGTGTCCATCCTTAGAGGTTTTCAAGACTGGCTTTATAAATCCCTGAGCAATCTGGTCTGAATTTGGTGTTTATCAAACGTAGAGCAGGAGATTGGACTGTACAGCTCCTGAAGTGCCTTCCCGGGGACCTCCAGTTGCCAGCAGCCTTATGTATCATAGTGTGCAGAGGTTAATGAGGACAAGGAAGATGTGCAGTGAGATTTCATCTCAGTTAAAGCAGCTTCTGCAAAAGGGTCCTGCTGCTGAGCAAGAGGGGCAGAGCTGCATCCCAGCATGCAGCTCACATTGAGTGAGCCAGGTCACACACATGCTGTGATTCACTTTGTAGCTGATTTCTTACAGGTAACTTTGTTTTCCACCTCCCTGCCCAACATTCCAAGGGTGCTTAATCTGGGAACTGGTTCTGGGTGTTGTTCATCAGTCTGGCCGCTGGTACCAGGAGATGCTCTTCAGTTGCCCAGAGCAAACAGCAGCTGCATTCTCTGCTGTGGCCTGCTAACAAAACCAAAGTGCACACTCCACCTTTTAAAAGACCTTGTTGAAAATAATGACTTTTTAAAAAATGTTGGAGATAGACCTATTTATTGCAAGATCTCCAGTGTTTTGATCTAACTGGTGGCCTGACAACTCTGCATTTGAAAAAAGATGGAGAAGAAAGCGACCAATTTTAAAATACATTTTTTCTTCTTAATATTTAAGTTATTGATGGATTGTGGTATGGTTTTCATTATTCCATCCAGTCACTTGGTTTCTGTCACTTTCTCATGTGTAGAGCCAGATATGCAAGATGTTTTCGTAGTAATTTAGTGCCTTGATTTTGTGGTATTCATCAACAGCATCTGTTTTATAGCAATGTGTTCCTAGAAACCTGTAGAAGCAGAAAAGCCACTTCTGGCTTGCCAAATCTCTTGATCAAAAGTTATTTAAGGCCTGGAAGTTCTTCCCAGTAGACCTGCTATCAGCTCTATCTAGAAACAGTATATATGCTTCATTAACTCAGTGTAGCTGTTCTTATGATAAATCATTCTGATTAGTAGGTAGGTGGTGTTTGTTGGGTGAGCGTGGTTGTCTACTGAAAAGGCAAAGGTGAAAATGGCAAAGTTGGTCTGGATATGCTTTCCCATTCTGCTCTAGAAGGAGTGCATGTTTCCCCTGGAAGAGGTGAGGGAGGTGGTTGTGTACAGCGTGGTCTTTCTGTACATCACACATGTACTGCTTCTAGTTATGGCACTTGGAATGTGAGAAACAGCAGCTGCAGAGACTGGAGAAGTAAATTTGTCTGCTTTATCACACAATCATTTTATTTTCAGGAAAAGAAACCCTAAGCATAAATTTGTTTCATTGTCAGCATGTCAACTTGCTCATTTTCTTTGCCCCTTCTTTGACAGCATTTTTCTCCATAAAAATACTAAATGGTTGCTTTGTTCATCCTTCATAACAGTATGTTTGGCCTTCATGAAATGCCTGTGTAAAATTTTGTGGGAATTGCTTTGAAAGATATCTAGATACCTTAAAGATGTAAATTGTGAAAATGTGTTTTTGCGTGCTAGAGTGCAAATCTATTTAAAGTGATGTTTTCTTCTAGTTGAAAATAAGTAGTTTTTTAGCAGGCTATCCTGAAAAAGTGTTATTAAAAGAGGAAAATGGAAGCATCGCAATGAAAATATCTCAATATTCCATTTGTTAGTACTAAAAGATTTCTTTTACTACAGAAAGGAAGTGCAAGGAGTCTTGCTTCAGGCAAGACTCTATTCCAGGCTTAATTTATGTTTCAAGAATTTCAGTGAATTAAAAGTTCCATGAGGGAAATAAAAATGAAACTTAGACTTGTGCCCCCTTGCCTCAAACAAAAACGTGATTTAGATAAAGGCAACTTTATGGGTAATCTGCAGTTCATGTAAATATTTTTTTAAAAATCCTCCGCGTTTCTGTGTTTTATTCCATGTGAGGTTTGCGGGGCAAACCAGCCTGGGGGCTCAGCAGATAGTTCTGCGTGGAGCTTTTCATCTGCCAGAGCCTGCTTGACTTTTTAAACTCTCCTCATTGTTCCAGTGCGGTCCCAGCTGTAATGCGGAATGCAGCAGGAGCTTCCGGGAAGTGCTCGAGCGCTGCCCCAGCACACGCCTCAATAGGAGGGAGTCTCATCGCTGGTGACTCAGGGCAGCTGAGCTCAGCTTAGCAATTCCTCAGTTCTTTTGTCTCCCTGAGACGTGGTCTTGGCAATGGCTGTCGTGATAAAGGAAAGGAAAGGTGAGGCAGCTCCTCAAGCAGGAACTGCGGGAGGCTGTGTTTGTTTCTCTTTCTTGTTTGGTAATGAAATCTGTTGTTTCAGTGAATAAGCAGGCGGCAATGACATGCAGAATTGCACGTTCTAGTGAGACACTGACCTGCCAAGATTCCTTTCATTTATAACATATTCCAGAAAAAACTTTAGACCAGAAGCATCGTGTTACTGCTTAGAAAGCTCATCTTAGAACACGACAGTCCAGCACTTCTGAAACTGTAGTTTTACATCTTAGTGTGAGAGGTTGGTGTGATGATTATAATCAGAAGAGCTGGTTTGTTTATGTACTGTTTTAAAATTCAGTATTTTACACATTTTAGTTACTGCACTATATAGTACTTATAGTTGTGTTATTTGGTCACATTGTAGTAAGCTTGTGAAAGTTCATTTTGATTTTTCCACTACTTTAGGATCTTTCATGTGAAAAATGGTACCTTTTATTTTCTTTGGACTTTATTTTGGTACTGTTTTTACTGATGATTCATTAGAGTTGGAATTCATTTTAGTTGATAGATGTATCTTGCAGATGGTGAATTAAGTCTTTTATTTATGTGAGTAGCAATGCTTTCATGACACAAAAAAATTTATGGTTATGTGTACTAGCTGCTTACTTGCTCCTAGTAATACACTTACTGCTTACATACTTCTAGTAATTAAGAACACAAAATCATGCAGGAAGGACATCATTACTACATAAAATACACTGAGTGATTTAATAAGTACTGTACATGTCAGGCTTTAATTGCACAGGTGATTAGAGCTCTGGATAGAGAGTGAAATGGGCACTTTTCCTTAGAGACCATTTAGTGCATTCCTTTTGTATTAATAAAAAGCTTCAAATCTTTGAAGTGTGTGCCCTGAAAAGATGGTACAACTTAACCAGAACAACTAATGAAACTGATCAAACAGCAGATTTTTTTTTTTTAATAAAGATAAAGAAGAAATCAAAGAAGTTAATGGTGCCAGAAAGGAAAACTGCCCTGTGAATCTGTTCATGTTTGAGTGCAGATTCAGAACTGGATCCAGCTGCACTGTAGATGGAGAGGCTGCTCAGTCCATGCAGCTGATCCCTTTATCTTGTGACCTGGAGTGTGTGACACAGCGGATAAGGGATTCATTCCTCTGTCCTGCATTCCATTTCAGTAAATCCTTCCATACCCAGCACCTCATCCAAAGCACTTTTTTTTCCCTATTTTTTCTTTTTTTTTTTTTTTTTTGTCGGTTTTGAAGTTATTTAGGGAAAGCCCAGAAACAACATACGCATAAAGAAGGATGCATCCTGCTGACATGTTCTTCCTTTTCCAGGAACTGATGTTCTTGTCACGTTGAGTGACACACACAAGGGATATTGAGTTTTTAATAATCGTGTGAAATAAAATAAAAAGGGGGAGGGGGGCTGCAGTATTTGGGAATTTGGAGAGGACCTTCAGTTCCAGTCTCAGAAGTTCTTTCATTTTGTAATCAGACTGCTAATTAAAAGATGCAGTTTTAGAAAACTGTAGCTGAACAAAATTCTCTTGGTTTCATGATGCAAAACTATGCCTTGCTAATTTATTAATATTCTCTGAGTGCATAAACCAAACAGTGGATACAGCTGAATCACCGATATTGTTTATTTGAAGATTCCAAGTCCTTTGCCAAACCCCTTCAAAATAGGTCAAGGAAATTACAAGGCAAGGGACAGTCAGGAATCAGGTGGTGACCAGGAGAGCTGAAAGAAATCAAAAGGTGCAAAACAGAAGTGTTCATCACAGCAGGAGTGTTCCTTGCTAGAGATGATAATGTTTATATGCAATAAATAACAGAATTTTAAAAATTGCAGATATTAGAACTATTTATCCAGTTGGGATCAGAGGAAACCCTTGGGAGAATTTCATGAGTGCAAATTAGTTGGATGAGTGGCAAGATGGCAGATGAAATTCAGTGCTGATGAATGCAAACCCATGCATAGTGAAGGAGGTAATATGAACTGTGCATAAGCTTTGTCATGTTAGGAATTAATTTGACAAATTTAGAATACATCTGAGCAATGTTTTGGACAGCAGAGTTGGAGATCTCTGGCTCAGTAAGCAACAGTTTGTGAAAAAAAGCAAAAGCTAGGATTTGTTATGGATAGAATTGTGGAAATAAAATGCATAAACAAATAGTTCCCCTGTTGTCTGGAACCACACAAACAAGAAATTTGGGAATGATTACTAGAATGACAAAGTAGATGAAAAGCTTGTGGGATGTCTAATAAATATGTTGGATATGTCTTTCTTCATCTTCTGGAACCTGGTATATTTTTCTCTCTTGTAGAACACAAAAATCAGAAAACAAAGATTGGAAGCAATGTTAAATGCTCAGAAAAACTTTTGTGGGACGAGAAATAGTAATTGTAAAGTCCTTTGATGTTTGTAGGAGAAGAATAAATTCCTTCTTTTCACCAATAGATTCTTGCATTTCCATTGTCATATAGAAAGCGTTCACAGTAGTTTAAGGATTTGCAAGTTTATGAACAAAACCTTTTTAGTTCAGCAGTAGTAAATTTTCCCAAATCCTTAAACTCTGATAAATTTATTTTTGGAGAGAAATTCCATATGTAGGGAAAGGACTTTCTTGGCATTTGCTGTACTTTTGTAACAGCCTGTGATATTATGTATTTGTAGTGAGGTACCTGTTTGTCACTCAGGCTGGAGCTGAACTTTGTGTTCATACACTGCCTCCTGAATCTCTTATTTAGGGCTCATCCTTGTGCTTTAGACTGGTGGTGGCCTCTTGATTTATAAGTCGCAGTTTATCAGAGGAATTGTACCTGAGTATCTCATATGATCAATAAATGTTCTTCCTGCTTGGAACAAGTAAAGCAGAAATCCTTTTTAAAAATTACAGTGCTAATCAATGAATGGGGTGTTTTTGATTTCAATTATGCCTTTAAGTAAATCCTTTTTAATACTAAACAATCTTGGTAGATGCATGCAATTAAATTTGGGGTTCACAGTGAATTTTAGGAAACAGCAAGATGCAGCAAATACATTAAATTCATTTCTGAGCAGCAGAAGAACTAGTTTAAAAAGGCTTTCTGGCTCAAGTGAATTTCTGCCAAAAGGTATTTTCTGGTTGCCTTCTTAATGCTGAGAATGGTTGTTATTAAAAAATACACTGACTGCCATGGCTATTGCTTATCCTTCTCATTCAGGGTTCTCACTTGGCACCAATGCCAAAAAAGCAAAGCATTGTGAAGATGCATATGATACTGTCTTGAGGTAATTCTGAGATGCAGATATCTGTTACTGATAATTCTATTGTATACATTTTCATGGCACAGATGAATTAAGCATTGGTTTGTTTCTTAGAACTTTACTGTTTTGGAGCAGAACCTGGATTTACAGCTGTGTCTGTCGGAAATTACTTTGGGATTAGTGTGACTCTGTGATACATTAGATAAATACTAGTGACTGAGCTTTTGAGAATAATTTCTCATTATTAAAAATAAATGTTGTTCATATGTTTCTAGTGGATACAGGATTTCACCATTTGGATTTCCAAAAATTTGTATCTTAAATGGAAAGTTCATTTTTGGTGTGTATCTTGGTGACGTTCTTACACAAAGGTATAACTAGTAAATTAAAAGTTTGGAAAAGCCATTGTTGCTTGATTTTGGGCCAAGGCTAACATAATGTCTGCTAACCTTTGTTTCATAATATTTATTTTTTTCGTCTACTGTGTCTACCTTTGCTAATTAATTTTAATTTTAATTATGCTAATATTTCTTCTATGTGTATCTCTTCTAAAGAAGCTGTAGGAACTCAAAACCTTTGATTCTGGGAATTGCTGGGAGTGTAGCCTTTGTACACCTAGCTTTAAGGACGGCCTTCACTGCTCAAATCCTTTTGTAATATAATGAGTAGATATGTAAGGAGGGAGAGACCACTTCAGTTTTACCAGTAATTAACCTAGCAGTGTGTGATAGACAAAAAACCATTTCACATAAAACTGGATGGAATGAAAAGATCATCCTAAAATACAGACCAAGGTGGTGTAGACCTTTCTGTTCTGAGGCTGAGGAAAGGAGCAAGGAGGAACACATCAAGGAATATTCAGTCAATCATCAGATGATTCTGATAATCACAGAACACTATTGCTCTGTGTTTGGCAAGTGAAGGGAAGTGGTGATTGCAAGATATTGTTGTACAAGACATTCTGGCTGTGAAAGAAGAGAGGTTGGTAACTGGTGATATCTGTCTAGGTCTGGTCATTGGGTTGTTCCTTCAGTTCCTTTATCCTCACATTACCCTAAGAAACCCAGGATGCAGTTTCCCTCAGGGGGGTTAATGAATAAGACTGTTCAAGTTCTCAAGCTCAATGAATCCCTTTATTCGGTGCTGTAAAACTGCTTTTGATATCCCCAAAGTCAAGTTACTTTTCAGAGTGTCTTTTCTGCATTTCACAGCATGGGTTTAACATGTGGAATACTGACATGCCTGGAACATGGTTTTGTGAAGAGCAAAGCCTGCTTATCCTGGATAAAAACCACAAAAGCAGTAGCAAGTTCAGGGATTTGCAGTTAGTGGTTAGTGCTCCCAGTAGTTTAGCCAGCGCTCAGCAGGTGTAGGGTATCACCTTCCCTTTCCAAGGGCTGGGGACTGAGAGCTCTGGTCTCTGAGCTCAGCTTTTCAGTCTGCAGCTGAGCTGACACTTGGTGTCTCAAGGAGGCAACTCCTCTGAGCAGCCTCCTGTGCTCCTCACTAGATAGCTCTCCCTGCTTAGGTTGTCAGCAGTTTCTGAAGAAGATACTGGCTCTGCCTCTGTGCCTAAAGCTGGATGTGCCTAAAACATCAGTCCCCTTTAACTCTGATAATAACTGTAGTAAGGGAAGTTTTTCTGCAGGGAGGGAGGAAGTTATGTCAGCATGTTACTGTCTCATAGACACTATGAGTTAAAAATGCAACAAACCAGAAAAGCCTACCACCAGCAGCCAGAAAACCCTTAAAAACCCTCAAGGCTTTTCCAAGCCTCATTAGGCATGGCATCAGTAGGAGAGCTTAAGGGTGTATATGCAGTGCACGTGCCAGAACAGGAACTCGTATGCACAATATTTAAATATTTAACATCTCTGTTGGGCAGTACAAAAGCATTGGTAAGCGATGGGTGGCAGGTTAGCTCAGAATTTTGGTGTTGGTTAAATACATTTGGCTAAGTGTGTACAGGGAGCTGTGTTTGTTTGTGTGATAAAGAAATTCTTTGGCTTATAAAGCTGAATTCAATCTATATATGCTTGTGTGTGTTGAAGTCATGCAGAAATGATCAGCCTTTGTGACTTGCCACCTGTTTTGAGTTAGAGGAAATCTAAGGTTGTCTGAAGGCACATATTTTCAGGCCTCATTTTCTTTGGCAAAAATGCAGGCAGGAGATGCATGTTCTTCTGTTGGAAGATTACTGGCTGGTTACATTTTAGACATTTTCTTAAATTCTTGTGTACATTGTATTTAACTACATAGCAAAACTTTTCAGTCTTTTCTAGAAGACTAAATACTTTTCTCTGCAGAGCTGGATAATGTCTTTATGCTTTTGTGAATGTCTGAATTCCAGGTCTGTCATCTAGAACATTGATTTGTGAATCATGTTCAAATGAGAATATCACATTCTAGCTTTGACTCAGTTGACAAATTTAGGGTATGAGAATACATCTGTGTGTGTAATTTCACATACGTCTGTCTCTTTAATGCACACTGTTATTGACCTTTATTAATGCCAATATTTTTAAACATTATAATTACACTTTTAAAAACCCAATCCTCCTTTTTTGTCTTGTATCAGTTTCAGGCAAAAGTGACTGCTACTAAAAGCTCTCTGCTAATTAAAAATAACTTCTCTGTTTAAATGCTTACAGTGCTTTATCTTGGACAGACTGGTGATTTGCACTGAGGTGGTCATACCAACATTTTCATGCCAGTGGCATAATTTAAACACCTACATTGCTTGGAGGATTAAGTGTTCCTTATATCATGGAGCTCTTCATAAAACAAACAAACAAACTTCAAGGTTTGGAATGTAGTCTCTAGTATCACATTGCCTATTTGTCTCTGTACTGCTTATGCAACTGCTTATGCATTGTGCTTTTTTAGTCAGAGGAATGTATGGTGGTTAATTTCAACTTTTGTTTTCAATTTATTTGTTTTATAAGTCTAACCCAATTATTTGTCCTTTTGAAAGAGGAGAAACTAAAGATACATACAGAAAAATTAGAACTATGCTTTTAAAAGTCTGACATTAATGTACATGGCAGAACCTACTAAAAATTGTAATTTACTGAATTATCCCATATGTCTCTGTTTTTCATGCTGAAACTTGTTCCTGTTGCCTAGAGGAAGAGATACGTTGTGTCCATCATCAAAAACTGTGAAAAGCAGTGTCTGGGGAAGGCAGACTGCAGCACAATCAGATTTTTAGATGATGCAAAACTGAGGGGTGCAGTTGAATGCAGAGATGTCGTTCAGATCAACCTGGACAGGCTGAAGGAATGTACTGGCAGGAACCCCAGGAAATCCAGCAAACATTTTTGTGTAGGTCATCTCTGTAAGTTTATAGAGCTAAATGAAGCCACCATTCATGTCCAGAACCTCTCAATGTTATACTCTGACACCTGCTTCAGTTACCACTTCCACGATAAAGTTTATGGAGCAGCTCATCTTGGTTTCTTTATTTTGGGGTATGGAAACCTATAAAAGTGTCCTGCCGAGTTGGTGTCCTTTTTCAGAACAGCCCCACTTCACTGATCAGCAGCTCCCAGAGTGTGGGCAAACAGCTGAAGGTGCCAAGCCCTTTGGCTTCTCTGAGCTTTCCACTGAACTGCATCAAAAGAAGGGTGGCTGCACCAGGCGCACCGTGACCTCAGGTCGAGGGAGGGGATTCTGCAGCTCTGGCTCCCCAGCACAGCCAGGACACGGAGCTGTTGGAGCCAGTCCAGAGGAGGCCATGGAGAGGCCATGAAGATGATCACAGGGCTGGAGCACCTCTGCTGTGAGGAAAGGCTGACAGAATTGTGTTTGTTCAGCCTGGAGAAGAGAAGGCTTCGGGTGGGCCGAGTTGTGGCCTTCCAGTACCTGAAGGGAGCTACAAGAGACGGAGAGAGACTTCTGACAAGAACGTGTGGTGACAGGACAAGGGGGAACGGCTTCAAACTGAATGAGGGTAGGTTTAGATCAGATATTTGAAAACAGTTCTTTCTTATGAGGGTGGTGAGGCACTAGCATAGGTTGCCCGGAGAAGCTGTAGCTGATCCATCCCTGGGAGTGTTCAAGGCCAGGTTGGATGGGGCTCTGAGGCACCTGGTCTAGAGGAAGGTGTCCCTACCCATGGCAGGGGTTTTGACTTAGATGATCTTTAGGGTCCCTTCCAACCAGTACTATTCTATTCTCCTTTAAAATTTTGTAAACTATTGGCTGATCAGTGTGCTGTATCCCTGTGTAATTCTTCATAGAGACCCGATTTCACCTTTTCCTCTCTTGGGTCTGAGTTAATTCTTTCAATTCAGCAGCTGGAGAACCAGTGACCAGCATGCCTGGTGTTGCATGCTTCATCACTCATAGAAGCCACTGTTAATGCTAATAAGTAGAGTTTTCTGTAGCTGTGAATGGTTCCCATTAAACAGAAGGACTTTTCTATCTGTTGGTTTTGACTGACTAAAAATAGCTGTCTGATATGCAGAATTTATAGTGGTGGTGTAATTTTTGAATTTATAATGCATTTCTGTTGGTACCAAAAAAAGGAAGTTAATTTTTCATCTAGATATACTGACCTTGAAAGTTGCGGAATGTAGTAAAGATTACAGCAAGATTATGACATTCTTAGTCAGGATAAATATGCACTATGATGGTTTTATGCTTTAGTAAAGTCTGCTAAACCTTCAGCAGCGCATTGACAACCATCCAGAGTGAATTTTCATTACACTTATCCAAACAATTTTTATAATCTTAGCAAGCATATTCCATCTCGAGGTTTATTTAGATGAATAATGTTTCAGATTTAGCTGATCAAGATAACTGTTTGGGAAAAAAATAGCTCTTTATGTGGAAAGATTGCTGTCCTTTTCACTGCTTGTCTCTGTATTTGCTGGTACTGGGCTCAATGAAAATAACTTTCTTTACCACTCCTCACAGGGTAGATGTGTGTTTCAAAGACCTGCAAGCCCAGCTCCCACTGAGTGCAGAGCTAATTTGTAAGAATGCACGTAATTCCAGCTCATGGGAAATTCCAGAGCAAACTGGATAATCTCTGTGTTGTCTCTTCAGCTCTTCTGGCTGTTTGGTGTTTTCTAAATTTTCACAGGAAACTTGCCCATTGCTGCCAGTTTTCCAGGATTCATCTATGGGCTACCCCCTGTAGAGCACTGAAGGGGAACGTGGCTTTAGCCTCTCTGGCAGACTCTGAACTATGCATGGTTCAGGAGATTATTTTTCTATAGGCATTTTCTCAGTTTTAAAAGAGAAGCATATTCTTGGGAAAGGCTGTTGTATGTCCACGATCACTTGGGAGGATGGGAGGTGGCAGAGCTGGATGATTTTGGGAAACTTGACCGTGTTGGAATGGTTCTTTCAGACTACTGTCCTCTGTTGACTAACAGAGGTTGGGGTTGTGACAGGGAGAGTGTTTGTTCCTGAGGTCACTTCTGTTCTGGACTCCACATATTAGGGTATTCCTGCTCTTCCTGCTGGTGTGTGAGCTTGGAGAGTTACCTGGGTGCCTGCTGGGACACCAGGAACCCTGTCGTCAGCTTTAGTGCTGCACGGGGCTGTTTGCATTGCCAAAGATAGATGGCTTTCCAAAACTGCAGTTTGAATAATGAACAGGAGGCAGGTATTGAAATGGTAGATTTGAACTGTGCTGGGGACCTGAAAAATAAGGCATGCCAGTTTTATTCTGCATTCCATAAAAAGAATCTGGTAAAGGCGCCTGATTTGCATCTCCAGAGATGTTGTCCTGTTTACACTTTATTTGCAACAGAAGAGATTCTAATTCCTGTACTGTGAGTGAAGTTAAACCACCTTGCTGAGAAGCTGAGATTCTGTCTCTTTGTGTTCTTATATCCATGTTTTATTTCTTAGAGTTTTATGCCACAGCTTTACTGCTTTGCAGAGCCCTGATGATTGGTGGTACATTTTCTGTAGGAACAAAATTGTTACATCTGCCAGAGAAAAGCAATTTAGGACAAGTGCAAAAGGATTCAATGCAAATAATGTGGAAGGTTCCATATGATAAGCTTTTTGCAAAAGGGAAATCAGTAATTAAAAATACAGCTGTTAAAGGAAGACTTATATTCAATGAAACTTGATAACGCTACCTAAGATTTATCAAAAAGATACATACCTCTCTATTTGCATACCAATTTCTTATTATGGCAGGAACTTGGATATGCTTCCTAGGAAAGCAGAGTAAAAATGCTTTCCTGAGCTGCACAGGTGCTCTGACACTGGACAGTCATATCCCTACACAGAAGTGTCCAGGCTTTGAGCATTTGAGTTACTCGTTAACTGTGCCCTTGATGCTGTTCCTATAAAGTAGTCACTGTCCAGCTTCCATGTTAGTCTGCTTTAGGAAGCAGTCCCACCCCTTTCTGCCTGTGTAAAGGGGAAGTGATGCTGGCCTGGGGCTGATTCTGCCTCGAATCTGTTGGGAAGTCTGCGTGTTGTGTTTCTAAATCTGGAGCAGTGGCACATGCAGTATAGGAATTATTGCAGCGGTTTCTGCGTTGTCAGCTGCAGCCTCTCTGGGTTTGTTAGGTTCAGATATGAGCTCAGTCCCTGGGAGACTGTTCCCACAAAATTCACTTTCCAGTGCTCAGACTCAGGCAAGCTGTCTAGAATTGGGGTCGCTCTTGAGTGAAATTAGTAAGTTCCACCCTGGGGACAATGTAAAAGTTCTTCCCAAATGGCAGTGGTGTTATCAGGCTTAGTGGTCTATAAGAAATTTTGTCATCAGTTTGTAACCTAGCAGGGTGAAAAACAGAAAACTTGGGTCTCTGAGTGAGGCTGAAAGAGGGTTGTTTTTTTGTTGGTTTGGTTTTTTTTTGTTTCTGGGCTTAGAAAGGAACGTAGTCGATTGAATTCACATCTGGTTGGCTGATTTTCTTCATGGAAAAACTCCAAATTCATTGTGAAGATTAGAGTAAGCGTTTATGGGTTTTCAGGATTTTGAATGGAATTTGAAATATTGTGTTTTCAAGTAGTGGACAAATCAGTTTTCTCATAGGTATTTGTTCATGTTCTAATTTTGGCATTTCTTTGTCTATTTTCTAATTTTAAAAATTGTTTTATGCTTCATGTTTTGTCTTGGGATTTCATAATGTGCTTGCTCTTTTTGCAAAAATGCACACAAATTCATTGAAGTTCCTCATGACAAAAAGTTCTCTTCTAAAAATTGTTGCCAAGTTAGTTGGAATCAACATATTTATCAAAAGTAAGCTGCTTGTTAATGAGAGTGGAATTTGCAAATCATAAAAAATTGATGAGTGTGTTAATATGCACGATGTGCTTTAAAAGAGTACAAACACACTCTTGTACGGTTGCCTTATTTTCTTCATAATAATGGTTAACAAATGTATCTGAAAGAGTTCTCGTGAGCAAGATAAAGAAAAATTGCTTAGCCTGTGAAAAGTGCTCGCCAACTAAAAATGTCTTTTCTCTCAAGCTTTATCAATCCCCTCTTTTGCATTTAAATTCATAAATTGCAAATTATATAGGTTTGGGGGTTTTTTTTTTGTGCAAATTCCCCTGGAATTTTAAATGTCCAGCATTGCAAAACTTCAGAGTTTTCTGTAGTTTTGGGTGGATGTTATTGACTTGTTTCTGGCATATCTCTACATTTTTATTCATATCTATTTCCTATAAGTGTACCGTTTTCCAAGAAGCTGAGATACTGGAATCTCCTGGTGAACTCTTCTGGATCTTCTCTGTTTGAAAACTGAAATTTTTTCTTGATTACAATTATTTCAAAATATCACCTCACTTAGATTCCTGTGATTTGTGTTTTAGGTATTTGTTGATTTAAAGTGTAAGCCTGTATAGAAGTTGTTGTCTGGTCCATGCATCTCTTTGTTTATACAGTAGCCAAAAATTTTATCTGAACTTTGGTGCTGTTTTAGGCAGGCAGACCAGTTAGGCTACATTATTTAATTTCAAAAACCAACCATTTGAGCCATAGGATTGATAAAAAAAATCATTAATCTTTATAAAACAAAACAGTTGTGTGTTAAGGATACACAAGAGTGGAATGCAGTTATTACTAATATGTACTTAATTACTCATTTTGATAATTGTGATGCAAATGGCAGCCACGTAAAATAATTGTGTGGTCTTATTTGAGATTTTAACTGGTTGGTTGAAGACATAGTGTTGTTTCTGGCTAAAGAATCACAGAATCACAGGATGGGGCAGGTTGGAAGGGATCACAGGGGTGATCTGGGGCAACCTCCTTGCTCAAGCAGGGTCATCCCAGAGCACATGGCACAGGATTGCATCCAGATGGTTCTGGAATATCTCCATGAAGGAGACTCCACAGCCTCTCTGGGCAACCCGTTAAATGCTTGGTCACTGCACAGTAAAGAAGTTCTTCCTCATGTTCAGGTGGAACTTCCTCGTGGATCGGTTTCTGCCCGTTGCCTCTTGTCCTATTAAAGAGGGTACACCTTTAGATTGGAAGTTCATTTCCTAAAGAGCCCTGACAACTTTCTGGCTTTTTTCAAACTGTATTGTCTTTGGTTTCAGCAGGAACTTGAATATTGTCAACAGCTTGTTGCAAAACATCTGAAGACCCGAAATCTAAAGACTTAACTGCAAGAAAACCTTATTTTTGCCAGTGCCAACTGTTTTTGTGAGGAAGATTTGAGGAGGTTTAATGGCTATATTTCTGGGGCTTTTCTCCCAAGTCCTCCATGCACATCATACAGTCATTGTATTAATTTCTCTAAAACTCTTTGGTTAGCCTTGTCAAAAGAGAAAATGAGTCATGAGACTTTTGTTACAATATGTTAATCTAGAGACAGAGCTACCCCAAACAGTCACTCAGTGTGCTTTCTAATCTCATTTCAATTTCCACCCTGTGTTGGGAAAGAACATTTCCAGACCTTGAAGTGGTTCAAATAGGAGGATACCAACAGAATGATGCTCTGCTGGATTGATGACCGAGACCACGTTGTACAAATTCTCGGGTGTTGATCTGGTGTCCCTAAAATGTTGTCACCATCAAGCTATCATAGTTGATGAAATGAACTTAAAATACCATCTTTTAAAATTTTTATTTGCATTCTGCTTAGAAACTCAAGCAGACATCAACACAATCAATTCATTTTGGTCGTGCTTCCTTGTATTTCCCTCACAATTCTGTGGGGATGTAAAGTTTTTGTTCCAATAGAGGTAGAGAATCTATTTGGTTTATATTACCGTACAAAGAGGGTATTGAGGTGTGACTAGGGCTGTAACTTCATTCTAGAAATGGTTTTCAACACCTTGTCCTACAGTTCTCTCTTTTTTTTGTGTGTGGATTTTTTCCCCCTAAGATAAGTATTATAAAGTCTTAACTTTCTATTGATTAGATTTAGTTTTACTTCAATACTCATGCTGAAGTAGTGAATCCCTTAGAGATGATCAGGAATGGGTAAGATCACTCAAGGTCCTGGGTAAATCTAGATCATCATTTCCTACTGCAGCCTCTGATGTGTTGAAGGCCATTGTAGAAGGGTCTAAAGTTTCTTTCTTGTAAATTGTTGTTTGTGATGCAGGAGCGTATCCCTGGGGTTGCTGTACTCAAGGCTCATATCACAACTTCTTTTTATTGAGATTTGACTATTTAAAGTGTGCAGCAACTTTGCCAAATCTCAAATATCTGTGACCCAATTTTTCCATACTACTAATATTGCAAATGAAAACATTCTAAAAAGAATGTCTGCTCAGCATTTCTGCGAATCTGGCCCTGTGACTGTAGTGTCCAGTTGTAGCAGTTAGGGAATACCTGTAAGAAGTGTCTTCACAGCATCACACAGAAAATTGGTGGCAGGGGCACAGCGTTGTGTGCTGGTTCCCAAAGTGGCAGCTGGTCACCTGTGTGGCTGATAAACACATGCACTGTTTTACCATACAAACACTTCTCTTGATTTCTTTTCTGCTTATGATTGCTCACCCATACC
Source organism: Promerops cafer (assembly GCA_013398275.1). Lineage (NCBI taxonomy): Eukaryota > Metazoa > Chordata > Aves > Passeriformes > Nectariniidae > Promerops > Promerops cafer. The sequence continues at coordinate 376,678 of VZSE01002505.1, read as the reverse complement.
TGTTTTCCTCCTTTCTTAGCAGCAATGAATCTTCTTTGGAGTGCTTGCATCCTTAGCACTGGAATTAAGAAACCACCTTTCAGTTTCAGCAGTGTCAGCTCTCAGCAGGAACTTCAGTGATGTAGAGGAAGCTCAGTGTGTATTAAATGTCAGTGTTTTCTATCCAAATCACTTCACCTCTTCTTTTATCAGATGATATACACAGCTTTTCCCTGCTCCTTCACTTTTCTGAAGTTTCTTTTCCTCACTTACAAGTAGCACATTTACAGGTGCTGAATTTGCAAGTAAAATTGGTTTGCTGGGCAAGAAGGAATTGTGAAGTTATCTTTATATTTCATCTGAATTCCCTAATTTCTATAAAATGTTTCTAGTAAAATCATTAGCAAATGGATGTAGTAATTTGTTCAGGGAGTTGAGTAATTTTCCACTCCCAGCTTTCGGTTACCGGGAAGTAGTAGTAGTATCAGTTCATACTCTACTTTCTGGAGTTTGGAAAAGTTTCCAAATCAGTGTGGAAATATTGGATTTGAAGTAGTTCCCTGGTTTGTATGGCTTTCTGATATGCTGAAAGATGCAAAGTATGTAGCTGAACATCATCTTGTCTCCTTAAACGTCCTTTGAACTATAGTTGTGAAATATGAAAAAAAAATAGAAGGGGGGGAAGACATTTTATGATTCTGTAATGGTTTGAGAGTAGTGCAAGCCATTAGAGCAATTGAAAACAGTTCTTGTTGCATTTAAGTAGTGCAGTAGGTTGATGACACTTTGCATGCAAAGTTGATTATTGAAAATGTTAAGTAAAGGGGAAGTATTATGGTGCAACTTTTAAATGCATACTGAAGATACATTTAATGTTACTTGAAGATTCATAGCTTTTTATTCCTAAGAATATTGGCATCAAATCACAAAGTGGGTGGTTAAATCTGCATTTCACTCATGAAATGTCTGGTAATTACACAGCTGTTAGCAAGTCATGGGGTTTATAGAAACAAGGATATGATCCAGGCTTTCTGTTTAGCATTTCTTTTCCTTCTAGTAACTTGTTTTGCAAAATGTTGAGTTGCAAGCTGTCATTAATACTGGACTCTTTTTTAAGGTGCATACATAACTCACAGTATCAAAAGATCTATAATTTTATACATCATTTTCTCCCTCAGCTATAGAGTTTCTACTTCACTGTGGACAGAATGTAAACGGTTAGAAACTTGGAAGAGTGCCAGTCAGTGTAAAGATTCCCAATTATTTGTTTCATTCCTAATTTAAACCCTTTGAAAACCAAAGAAGCTACTTTTGCAAATTTCTCCTTTTCTACTCTATTATAAACAAGACATAGTTCTTGATCTTTGTTTTCTGCTGTACTTTTTACCTTCAAGCACAGCTTGATTTGCTGTGTAAGCTGTCTTGGTGGCTGGTGCTGAGCAGTTGGAAGCAAAAGGAGAAAATGGGCAGTAGAATGATAGGTTTGAGGAACAAGTGGACTTAAAGAATATTGAGATCTGAAGAGCAGCTCTAGTTTTAATTGTAACGACATTTATAGGCTGTCATGCTTTAACCATCACTATGTCTGGGGATTTAAATTAAATCACGTAGAAATAGATTCATTTTAGTTTAGAGAAAGAAGACGTGGGGGGGGTTTTTGTGTGTGTTTTAAGACACAAGCTGCTGACATTGCACTGGTAGCTGTGAATACACCATAGAATATGCCACATTCTCAGTGCTGGAGTGTTTTGCTACGTTTTTACCACCAAGGAAATGAAATAATTAAGGAAAAGCCTTTAACAATGGAAATTAGAGATGTTAGTGAAGATCTGACTTATTTCACCCAAGAATATTAAGCAACTGTTCTTAAAAATACAGAAGCCTTAAAGCATTTAGCTGAGCACAAATGCACCTTAGTGACTGCAGAGTCACCAGAGCAGCGGAAGAACGCCCGGATTGTTCGAATCCTGTCCTGTCATTCCACAAGTTGTAATCACTGCTGTTACGGTCAGAGGGTGCGGTCACTGCTTCAGGCACGAGGCCACGAGTCACACTTCGCCGTGCCAGTTTCATGGAGATGGGTTTGCAGAAGTGTACAGCATTAGGCAGTTTAAATTCTGTACATGATTTTGTTATTAATGTGTGTTGGACGATCTGTGTCTTGTAACCTGCAACGAAAGGAGTACAAAGTGTGATGGTGTTTGTTGCTCATTGTTAAGATTTTGTGTTTAGGAGATTTTCTGGGTTTTTCTCTGCAGCATACCAACTTCACTTCTTCAAGATGAGAATTCTGTTAAGGAATTGTTCATCTCTGAGACTCTTTCGGGTAGGGTACTCAGTATATGCAAAGAAACATCAACTAAAATTTGCAATAGTAGAGGGAAAAGATGACAGTTCCCTCAGGACTGAGTTATGGCTACAGCACTGCTGTCTCTTTGTGCTTTTGGGGGAATGTTTTTTGGAATGGTAGCTTTCAATGAGACAGAAAATTGAGATATGCCCATTTTAGGCACTCAGGACCTGTCCATGCAAAAGTAGGAGTGTTATCCAAGTTGTTTTCCTTGAATTTCTTTCCCAAGTAATGATGTTCTGTCAGCATTTTTCCAGCAGCTTTCCTGTGAAGTGTGTTGTGTCCAGCTTTAAAACAGTTTTGAAATTCCTGAATTGAGGAAAAGGTTTCAACAAGGGCATATTAGTTGCTCTTAATAAATGGGATGCCACCAAAGTCTCTGATCAAAGTGAGCACTGTTGAAACTCAAGCTGAATTGAATTGGAAAATGTAGTGAAGAGAGTTCTTGACCCTTCCAAATGGATACAAAAGAAGAAAACGAAGAAAATTAATACCTGCATCAAAAAATAAGTTATTCTTAAGTGTGAGGGTTTGTGAAAGGGGTAAGTGAATTCTTGGTCCAGTTTTTAAAATCTTAGCATGGCTGTCCAAGAGATAACACGAGAAAGGGTTCTGCAAAGGAGCTGATGTAATTGAAGCAAAGAAAGTTGCTGAGCAGGATTTTTAAAGAGAATCAGTTCAAATTATAGTGCTTTAGTTCCTCAGTATAGTGAAGAACTTATGTAATTCTAAATAGAATGTAAAAGAAAGATATTTATTAGAGGTTATACAGGAAATGGTACAAGATAAAGAAATTCTAGTGTCAGAGGTAAGTGAAGAATGGGTCAAAAAAGATGTGAGTCACCGGTGACAGGAAGAGTAGGTGGTCAGCTATGGCAGAAAATTACATTTTCTTGGATGCGGGTTGGAATACCAACTGAAAGACTGCGGACAGTGACTCAAGTTTTGGTCTGCCACTCAGTCTGTAAACATGTTTATATATCCAGTTCTTACTCCAAAGTGTTGATAGATCTGTGTACATTGCTGATTTTTTTTTGGATTAAAGGTAATGAAATAGATGACATGTCTTTGACCGTTCCCTTTTTCCCTAGTGTTGCTTTTTATCTCACTGGTTTTGAGCTGTAAGATACCTGAATCAGTTGGTGCATGGAGAGCAGGGGATGTCAGTTCTGTGCCTGGCAGCGTGGAGGGGACTCGCTGTTCCATGTGACACTTGATGGCACCTTCTGTGACTAGGAGGTGCTGCTTAGCTGTGGTTTACAAATGAAGAACACCAGTCTGTGAGCTCTCCCATAACCTGCAGTTCCAGAAAATGTTGTCTAGATCCTGGAAGAACTGTTCTCTCTGTTCCCTCTACCTCATTTTTTTCTGGTATTGTGGTATATTTTTCTTTCCTGTATGCGGTGCTCATCCACTTAAGTTACATTTCTTGAGCTTCTCTGTTAAATTCATTTTTTTTTTTTAAGGGACATATGGAGGAATGTTTTTAAAATGCGTCAGTTGTTCCGTGGTAATACCAATGAAATATTTTCTGGTTTCATTACGAGAAGTGATGAGAAGAGAGTTCAGAATTTTGATAACGTAGTAGATTGCAGTAATTGCTTGGGGAAGTCTACAAACATTTTGAGGAGGCTTGTGTGTCAGCCAGTCTTTGTTTGCTGTAATGGATTCCCTTCTGTATCTGCAGGGAGCAGAGAGTAAAACTAGGTTTTTAAAAAATCATTGCACAGTAACAAGTAAGTCAATGTACTTGTGTGGTTTTCTATTGAAAAATCCCTCCCCAGGTGAAGGACTTTGCATTTCCTTTGTTGAACTTGATGAGAACTTCTTTATATGTGAATTGATTCTAGTCACTTTTTAAACATCACCTCCTAAAGGGCAATGGAGCAGCAATTCCCAAATGTCACAAGTCAAGCAGATGAGGCAGAAAACTGGCTTGGCTGAGCAGAGATCTTCTCTTGGAAATAAGGTGGAAAAAGGGAGGTGTGTGCCGAGTGGAAGCAAGGTCAGGTGACCTGGGAAGAATACAGTGGTGCTGCTTGCCCCTGCAGGGAGAGAATTCTTGTGGCCAGAGCTCAGCTGGAGTTGAAGCTGGCCAGAACTGTGGGGGAGAATAAAAAGAGTTTTTAAAAATACGTTATTGGCAATAGGCAGTGTGAAAATAACTGGCCCATTACAGGATGAGGATGATCACTGCAACAGGGCCATGGACAAGGCAGAAGTGTTTAATGCATTCTTTGCCTTTGTCTTCTACAGGGGTGATGGACCGAGGGAGGATGGTGAAGGGTCTGAAGGGGAAGGTGAAGGGAAGCTGCATGAGGAGTGGCTGAGGTCACTTGATTCAGCCTGGAGAAGAAGAAACTGAGGGGAGACCTCGTTGCAGTTACAAATTCCTCCTTAGGCGAAGAGGAGGGGCAGGCCCTGATGTCTTCTCTGTGGTGACCAGTGACAGGACCTGAGGGACTGGCCTGAAGCTGGTTCAGGGGAGGTTTAGGTTGGATATCAGGAAAAGGTTCTTCCCCCAGAGGATTGTTGGGCACTGGAACAGGCCCCCCAGGGCGGTGGGCTCAGCACCAGCCTGACAGAGTTCGAGAGTGTTTGAAGGGTACACTCAGGCACATGGTGTGACTCGTGGGGTGTCCTGTGCAGGGCCAGGAGCTGGACTCAGGGATCCTTGTGGGTCCCATCCAGCTCAGCATGTTCTATGATTCTATGACGTATTCAAGAATTGAGCTCAATTAAAAAGAAATTAACACATGGTTCTGCCTTTACATGGAGAATTCCTTTTGTTCTGGGTGAAATGTAGTTTGCAAAATGAAATGCCGTGACTTTCTGACCACTTGCAGAAATATGTAGGCCTGTGTTTATGACTTGAGCTCTACACCAGTGTTTTCGAGCTGTAGCAGCTGAGATTTTTAAGGACATAGTATCATAGTATCTTAAATACCTGGGGGGTAGGGAATACTCTTTTGTGAAGAACAGTCTGTTGGTTTCTATTTTGGTGCAAATCTGTGCATCATAAAAAAATCATTCTGGCAATCTACTCTGAGTTTATCTGTGTGGGCCAAAACTGTTAGATAAAGTATCTACTGCCTGTTGCGCCTTCTTGTAAGAAAAAGAAGGAATTTCTTAAGTCGCATGGTGTTGACTAGGAAAAATAGAAATAGCAGGAAATTTTTGTAATGTTTTACAGGGTCCTTGAATCCCTAAATACCCTAAAGATTCCATTTCTTCTGTGCTGCTGGAGGTTGTGTGCAGGACACTGTTGTTTGCTGTTCAAGTGTCGTAGGTCAACACATGTTTCCTGGTATGCGACTGTTGAAAGGAGGGGGGTGTTTGCTTGTTTTTTGGTTCATTTTTTTTCTAATGTAACCCATACACACATTGTCCAAGGTCATCTATTATTCTTTTAATGTTTGTCCAGTACTACATAGTTATTTTCAAATTTTCACTTAATTTGTTTGGAGTTTACAGCGAATACTTTTCATATTATTTTTCTTTCGTATGATCTGTTTCATATTTGGGAGACTTAGGAATGTAGGAAACACTGATGCACCAGGAAGTGCTGCCTGCAGTAGGGTATTTCTGCTCATCTTGTATCATTTCTCCTGAGACGAATGACTGTGCTAATATTTGCAGGCAGCTTTGCAGTCCTTGCTGCTCAGACAAGACCATCATGTCTGAGATGTTGTCATCGTCGGCGCTTACGCCGTGGTCGGCGTCCTACGGACATCGGCTGTGTCTCAGAGTTCCAGACTTCCTGATAAACCAAATTTTAGTTTTACTGTGGCCTGCTAGCTTAAACTTCAGTGTTACTGTGAGTGTATTACTAATATACATGTTATTATTGCTCTGCTGAAATGTTACCAGGCATTTTCTGTTGTTTAAAGTAAAGGCTTCAAACTTTTCGTGGCCTTGTAGGTGTCAAGGTTGAACTCCTAATGCATTTTAGACCTCAGGTTTCAGTCTCCTTTCAAGCTAGACCATAGCAGCAGTGGTTTGCTTGGCTGTGGGTAACTTCAGACAGTTCAGAGTCTTCTAGGGATGGCTTTTGCCAATATATTAATATTTTATTTTAGATCAGATCTTTTAAAAATAAAAGAGCCAAAAGTAGTCCAGTGTTTCACTGTACCAGTGTAGAATTTATTTTTAGTAGTTAAGAAAAATCCCAAACATTTTCAGGTGATTTTTATGTTGCCTGTATCATGAAGGAGTAAGTAGTCATTCTTTTAAAAGAACATGCTGTCCTTTTGGATAGCTGTATTGCACAAGTGATGTCCAAGGCAAAAGAGTAGGGTTTTTTTTCTTGTTTTACTTTTTATTTTTCCTGCAGATGGCTTCCTCTTGGGTATAATTTGGAATAAAATTCAGTACTGTTAAGTGTTTTGGCTCTTTATTTTATTCAAAGTATGTAAGACATTACAGATGCCTTGAAATATTTCTATTTCCTCTGTATGCTTATGGGACAATAGAAGGGAACCCCCCATGGCTGACTGGTGTTTCTATTTTTATATATAAGAGTACCACTAACATTTGATTAATTTGGGGAAGGAAATGTGTTAGTTATTTAATTTTTTTCAATGAGATTGTGATATTTACAATGTAATTTTCCATGTATTAATTCCTACTATTCAATTGCCTCTTCTATTGTGTAGTAATTATTTGGTAATAATTTGACATGTATAATAATAACAATAATGTATTTTCCCCATCTCTTGTGCAATTTAGATGATAAAGATGTGGTTTCTATTTCTGCTCCCTGTATTTTATGAGATGATCTGTAATTGTTGATGTTCAGTAGTGTTTAGTTTCAAAGAACAGCAAGGGAAGCCCAGGTCTCTTTGGATATAAGGGACTGGAATTATCCTACCAGTAAAGAAGTAAAGAGAAGGCCCTGTCTGGGCATCCTGTCCCTGCAGAGGGCATTTTCATGCAGCTGAAGTGCAGTGCTTATATTTCTTCTGCACTTTTTAACCCACTTGGGACAGAGGGGGGAAATGCATGGTTTTTCTGAACAGTGAAGTTAACCAGCTTACATTTTTCAATTCTCTTAACATGGCATTGTTTTAATTAATTACCAATAAGTGGCGTTTATAAGCAGTAAATCCTTTTGCAAGTATAATTTGACCGTATAATTTGACTAGCTATTTTGCATTAAATGATGAAGACAAGATAGAATTATTTAATCCCTACCAATCCACTTGAAAAATATTTATTCCTTCATATACAATCCTACTCAAATCTTTCCAAGAACTGAATTTTATGGTATGAAATGATATAATGTTTTGGATATGTTGCACACAAGCAATGAAGTTTGCTTTCTTTTTAAAACATTTCAGTTTATTTTTAAAAACTTTTCCCCCTGTCTTTTTGGCTTCACAGAGGAGACCATATGTGATACATCAGCTTATTCAGTCTGACCAGAGTCTATTAATTAGCACCACTGATTTGTGATACAGTGTCCAGCAATTCTAGTTATTCCAGCTAGTTTCAGTCCTGTCCAGTTGGAGAGTGTTCTTGAGATTAGGATGAAACCAGAGCATCTCCTGAGTTTAAGGGAATTGATTACACTGATGATGCTAACATGCCATATGCTACAAAGGAAAACAAACAAGTAAAATAAATCCCTGAATCACTCTCAGCTTGATTTGGTAGAGAATTCCATCTCAGCCCTCCATTTGGCATGCAGTTTATAGTCGCATAAGCAAGACAGGCCAGCCAGACTTCTCTGTAGGTACCTGCCAGCCCTGAGGTGCTGGATGGCTGCCACTGGCTCTCTTGCAAAAACTCGGATGTCCAATTAGGTATCCAGGTGGAAATGCTGTCTAAATCTCTATGCTTGAATGGTTGAAGCTCTGAAGTATGAGATCTGATTATAGTTGTGTAATAATGGAAGGCTTCAAGTGTTACGGGCACGTTCAGCCCCTGAAAGTTTAAGACCAAGAGGTTTCCTATACAGATTTCCTGGTCCCACATCAGTCTGAACTGACTTGTGCTGACACACAAATAATTTCTTCCAAAAGCTGTTCAATGTTACTTGAAGGACTCCAGCTCCAGTTGAGGGGAGCATAGTGCTTTCCCTGATAACCTGACTCTATTTTCCATCCCCTTCACTGACTAGAGTATGAGATCTTATTTTGAGATTTGAATTTTTATGCTAATGAATTCTGGACACTTATCTGAAATCCTCTTACTAGCAAACACCTTATCTACAAATAACCACTCTATGATGTGTTTCTCAACTCTCCGCAGTGAACTCCAAAAGCTGAGCTCTTTTAAACTCATGGTATGACACTTGTTTTCCATCCCAAGTGTTGGGGCTTTTTTTGTCTTACTTGGAAAACTCTCTTTTGTATTCTCTACACCATGTTCCAAAGTGATTTTTTGGCAGTTCTGTGTCTGCCCAATTAGGACACATGGGACAGGATGAGGCTTTTTAGCTGGGAGCAGGGTTGGGTATTAGATAATGCTTCTTCAGTAGAGGTGCCTTCACTGATGTGTGTCTCTGGTAACAAAGATGGGTTATCTTTTCCAATCCCTCAGCGGGCTTGTCTTTAATCTATGGAATGTGTTCTTAAAATATAATTGCCACAAAGCATCAAATCACTTTTAAGAAAGAAAAAAAATACATCCCCCCCGGTATACTTATGATGTGGTTATGATTGTATTTACTAGCTGCATTGTATTGCTATTACCTTACCCCCAAAAAACCACTTCAGTGCCTTGTTTTTTACAGAAACCTATCAGTCATTGTTCTGTTTGTATCTTGATTTTGGCTCTGATACAGCTTTAAATTGCCTTCTGTTAATTTACCTGAGTTGACTGTTGTGCTGAGTAGTCAGTAATTTCCTATGGCCATTCTTTTTTACCCTCTTAAAGCATAAAAATTATGTCTTTGGTGTCTGGGCCTCTGGGAATTCCTCCTTTTGGAATACTGAGTTTAGTGGTGGAGAACTCAGTTCTTTTCTGCTGCATGCAAGTTACTTGAGCCAGTTTGCTTGAAAATACTGACTTTTATCAGAGGTGCTCACATTCTCTCTTCCAATTTTTTTTTTTTTTGTTCCAGTAACATCTTGCAACAGAAGTCTGCTCCCCCATAAAAACTTGTGGTGCTCTGTTTTAATTGCCATGTGGTGAAGAACAGAGAACATGCAAGCTGCAGTCCTCTGGTGATTGTGCAAAACTCCAGTTTAGCATGTCGTCCAAACGTGGAGTGCACTGGAGAGCTGCCAGAAGGGAGGAAAAGTGGCTGCCATGAATAGATAGGAACTTAGAAGCACAAACTTCCTCAGTGCCAAACCTCTCTCAGGCTTCCTTCTGATGAGCTTTGGAATCTCGTAGTGCAGAAACTGCTAAATTCAGCAAGCCTACCTGGAGGAAACAGTCTCTTGCTCAAAGTAGCTGTTTCCTGGCATGCCAGGTGTGCACATGGAAGCATCTGCAGTGGCATAAAGCCTTTTTGTTTACAGTGGGGCTTTTGGCAGACACGCTCTCTTACCACAGCCGTGAGAGATATCCTGTAGGGCAGGCCAGCACTAATGCCCACTGGTTATGTGACAGTAGGTAATACAGTGTTGTGGGAAGAGAGGACAAGCATGTCTCATGTTGTTGATCTCAGTTTTCTGCACAGGAAACTGAAACTCAGTGGAAAGCACCAAACTTTTCAGCTGTCTTTTCATGCTACGTATTTTATTGTGTTCCTGGTGAGAATGCTGACAGGAAATACATTCCATATTTTCCTTAATTAGCACTGTGGAAATGTAGAATTCAGTAGTAGCAGCCAATGTACAGAGCTTGTTCATATTGCAGTCCAGTTGTTTGGTATTTTTTATTTTAGCTCCCAGCCTAGTCTTTCACTTCTATATAAGATGTTTCTTTGTGAGATTTTAGTCACATTTAATTTTTCTGTGTTTATGTACTTACTCTTCTGTTTCCTTGTAGAAACTCACACCTGCAAAAGGGGAAATCAATTGTGACCTTAAGTGGGAAACAATATGACTCATATAAGAAGTATTGTTAAATTCCCAAAATTAACAGACCAGTAATGCACTGCCCTTTCTATAGTTTCCTTTGTTTATTTTTAATTTAACTTCTCCTGGCTGAGTCAAGCTTTTGGTGCAGGGAGCTGCTGTAGTTCTGGCTGTGCTTTGCATCTCTGTGGATCTGAGGTTGATGGTGAGCAGGCAGTGCCAGGCGTGGTGCTGCTGGGAGTGGCTGTGACGAGGTGGAATTTTTAGGATGTGGGCCTGGGAGTGCTCTCCCTTCAGATCTTCCACCACTGACCCAGCTACAGGGCTCCTGCTGGGCTAGGCAAGTGCCAAACCATTTAAACTTCCCCAGCTGCTTCATGAGGGGATATATTTCAAAAAGAAATTGGTTATCACTTTGCACTGAGCACCTCCTCTTTCAGGGAGTTTTAGGGATGTATTACCCTTTTCGTGGTTTGCTCTACAAGTGTATGTTCCAGTTGAATTTCTGCTATTTTAAGAGCAAATTCTGACATCTAATTAATTTGCCTGTTTCAAGACTTCCTGTTCTGTAGTTCTGGCATCTTGAGGCTGTTAGCATCTCTCTTGACTCTCCTAAGTCTATTTGGCTGCAGCAGTGCCAGGCCTTTCAGTGGCTGGGCACGAGTGTTCTTTCCAGCGTGCACTGCACTGCCACGTGCTTACACACTCTGCCCCCAACACCCACGTGCTTTTTTCTGAGTGTTGAGACTTGGACCCATCTCTGGCATATATATTCTGAGGAGTTACAAGATGATGGATACAAAAGTCCTAACTTATATTAGCACAAGGCTTCTTGTGCTTTTTTACAATTCCTAGAGAGCAACAGACTATCTCCAAACTGTAGCGTGGTATTAACAGCGTGGTTAATTATCTGGTTGTGCAGGTGTGAGTGATAAAAATGAGATAATGAGGACTTTGTGTATTATGGTAATATTTTATAGAACATTGACTTGATTTGTCTGGAGTAGCATTAATCATTAACATAAATCAAAATTTATGTTAGTGTAAATAGCTTACTGTGTGCCATTTGTAATTGTTGAGTGATGTATATTAATTACTCTGCTGTATTTGGGGTTTTTTGGACATTCAACTGATGCAGTAATTGCACATGCTGTATGTATTTTAAAGCTAGTTTATGGTTTATGTAGTAAATGAGTTGGGAAGTCAATGAAGACTGGGAAATGTTAATGGCTGCTGTTGTAGTAGAGTGCTACTACTGCCAAAAGAGAAAAAGAAAGAAGAATGAGGGAGAGAAGAGGAGCAAAAAGAGTGCATTAGGCAAGGTTAATATTTCATGCTTCACTGATAATTGTGCATAAAATGCTCAATTATGTTTCTAAATAGAAACTGTATTTCTAGGCTTGTCTACCTCAGATAACTACTGATCTTTTAAAAGGTCAGGGGTCATTAAAAAAATGAATAAAACCAAGCCCCAAAACAAAAAAAGCAAGCAAAAAGCCCTTCCCAAACGAATTAACTATTAGTATAGTGTCACAATGCATTTTCAAAACCACTCCTGAAAAATGGTTGTTGAAAAGGTTAAGAGGGACACAGATGCTTCTTTATCTACTTCGTGATGAGAATTAAAACACAAGCATTTAATACAAGGAATCAGTTTCTTTCAAAGTGTTATCCTTTTATAGTCCTTCTGTAAGTATTCTAAACATCAGAAATTCTCCTTCCATACTTTGTAACAAAACACAGTGCATCACTAGAACTGTATTCTTCTGTATTCACTGACCTGTGACTGAAGTATAAATTGCTAAAGTCATCTCTTACTTGGATTTATTGCTGGGTTGTAATTGTCTTTTCTGCTTTCATGTTGAACAATTAATTTCCAGACTTCTCTTATTCCTTAGACCTGTGGTACCATTGGCAGCAATT
>VZSE01002505.1:347363-364338 GCA_013398275.1 Promerops cafer | reverse complement strand
AGAATTTTTAGGATGTGGGCCTGGGAGTGCTCTCCCTTCAGATCTTCCACCACTGACCCAGCTACAGGGCTCCTGCTGGGCTAGGCAAGTGCCAAACCATTTAAACTTCCCCAGCTGCTTCATGAGGGGATATATTTCAAAAAGGAATTGGTTATCACTTTGCACTGAGCACCTCTTCTTTCAGGGAGTTTTAGGGATGTATTACCCTTTTCGTGGTTTGCTCTACAAGTGTATGTTCCAGTTGAATTTCTGCTATTTTAAGAGCAAATTCTGACATCTAATTAATTTGCCTGTTTCAAGACTTCCTGTTCTGTAGTTCTGGCATCTTGAGGCTGTTAGCATCTCTCTTGACTCTCCTAAGTCTATTTGGCTGCAGCAGTGCCAGGCCTTTCAGTGGCTGGGCACGAGTGTTCTTTCCAGCGTGCACTGCACTGCCACGTGCTTACACACTCTGCCCCCAACACCCACGTGCTTTTTTCAGAGTGTTGAGACTTGGACCCATCTCTGGCATATATATTCTGAGGAGTTACAAGATGATGGATACAAAAGTCCTAACTTATATTAGCACAAGGCTTCTTGTGCTTTTTTACAATTCCTAGAGAGCAACAGACTATCTCCAAACTGTAGCGTGGTATTAACAGCGTGGTTAATTATCTGGTTGTGCAGGTGTGAGTGATAAAAATGAGATAATGAGGACTTTGTGTATTATGGTAATATTTTATAGAACATTGACTTGATTTGTCTGGAGTAGCATTAATCATTAACATAAATCAAAATTTATGTTAGTATAAATAGCTTACTGTGTGCCATTTGTTGAGTGATGTATGTTAATTACTCTGCTATATTTGGGGTTTTTTGGACATTCAACTGATGCAGTAATTGCACATGCTGTATGTATTTTAAAGCTAGTTTATAGTTTATGTAGTAAATGAGTTGGGAAGTCAATGAAGACTGGNATATTTGGGGTTTTTTGGACATTCAACTGATGCAGTAATTGCACATGCTGTATGTATTTTAAAGCTAGTTTATAGTTTATGTAGTAAATGAGTTGGGAAGTCAATGAAGACTGGGAAATGTTAATGGCTGCTGTTGTAGTAGAGTGCTACTACAGCCAAAAGAGAAAAAGAAAGCAGGAATGAGAGAGAGAAGAGGAGCAAAAAGAGTGCATTAGGCAAGGTTAATATTTCATGCTTCACTGATAATTGTGCATAAAATGCTCAATTATGTTTCTAAATAGAAACTGTATTTCTAGGCTTGTCTACCTCAGATAACTACTGATCTTTTAAAAGGTCAGGGGTCATTAAAAAAATGAATAAAACCAAGCCCCAAAACAAAAAAAGCAAGCAAAAAGCCCTTCCCAAACGAATTAACTATTAGTATAGTGTCACAATGCATTTTCAAAACCACTCCTGAAAAATGGTTGTTGAAAAGGTTAAGAGGGACACAGATGCTTCTTTATCTACTTCGTGATGAGAATTAAAACACAAGCATTTAATACAAGGAATCAGTTTCTTTCAAAGTGTTATCCTTTTATAGTCCTTCTGTAAGTATTCTAAACATCAGAAATTCTCCTTCCATACTTTGTCTGTAACAAAACACAGTGCATCACTAGAACTGTATTCTTCTGTATTCACTGACCTGTGACTGAAGTATAAATTGCTAAAGTCATCTCTTACTTGGATTTATTGCTGGGTTGTAATTGTCTTTTCTGCTTTCATGTTGAACAATTAATTTCCAGACTTCTCTTATTCCTTAGACCTGTGGTACCATTGGCAGCAATTGTTGCTGACCAGCAAGGATTGCTATGTAAAAGAAATTCTGAAGGCAGGCCCTGTGTTCCTGAATTTCCGTTGCAAGACCCAAGGTTAAATTTATGACTTCTTAACTGTTTGAAGAAGTTTAAAATGTATGGTTTTTTAAAAAAGTATCTAAAATTCTCTGGTGTAAAGTATGTCCTTCAGATGCAACTGGTGCTACCCGAGGTAGCCCAGAGCACAGTGTTGGGTTTTGCTGTGGGTGGGTGTGGTAAGAAAAGATTCTGGGTCCAAGGGTCTCAGAATTTTTAAATTTCCATAAGATAATCTTGGTAACACTTGGCTGAAAACAACAGGATGGACCTCTGTTTAAATAGGTTAAAAAATAAAAAATTATTTACACAAGCCTGCCAATTGCACATTCTTACTAAACTTCATTAGAATAGAGATGTTGGAAGTTCGTTTTGTGAAGAAAACCCCATTCAATGCCGTTATTAATCCTGTACTATTTCTGAAATAAATTAGCTTGCAGTACTTACTCATAAATCACCATTTCTGTAGTCTAGCCTAGTTTTGTTCAGAAATGGTCAGAAGAGTATTTGACAGATTTTTGTTGTTGTTGTTATTGTTTTAAATAAGCCACTGGAATGGCGATACTAAGTGTTCTGAAAACACAAGAAGAAACTGTTTTCCCAGTGGGTGTAGTTTTCTTTCTCAAAGCCAGTTCAGTTTGTTGTTTTTTTTTTTTTTTCCCAGAAGATAAACTAGGAGTACAGTTGCTGCAGAAATGCTTTTTACAAATTTGGGTTTTCATTATAGCAGCCCATTGAGGAAAGGTGTTTAAAATTCCACAATGTTACGAGGTTTTAAAAAGGCAAAGCCATGAACTTGAAACTGATTTTTTTCAAGTGCTGTGTAGATGTGCACCCAGGGTTATATATTTAGTGGTGTGTGGGGGAGGTTAACCTTGATGAATTTCAGAAAAAGGCTTCCCTGTCTTTGACTTTGGAGGATGAATTTACTGGGTTTAATTGAGATGTCCCCGTATATTTTAAGTTTTCTTGCTTTGTGGAACTTTGCTGCAGGGTCTCTGTGACAAGCACGAGCATCTGGTTATTGAGGATCACTTTAATCTGCAGCTCCAATTAGAGAATACCTCGTCTGTCACTTGTGCAGGATTAGTGACATTGAGAGATCTTTCAGCAGCTTTCAGCCTTGGGAAGCTCAAGAATGTGGTTGAGGATCTTTCCTCGGAGGGGAGTGTTTCTTAGTGTCTGTTTTTGCGTGGCTTTAAGTGTTTGAGTGAGGAGCTGAGGTGGAAATGTCCTCAGTACCTGGGCAGAGTCTGTTCCAGGCAAAGAGGGAAGGATTATTCACCTATAATATATATAATTCACAGGCAGCACAGTTCACAGGTGCCACAAGGTGATTATGTAAAGGTTCCTCTTGGAAAATGCTGCATTTCAGTTCATTCCAAGGCAGAAATTTAAAAAAGGCCTTTATTTTCTAGTTCTTTAGAACTTCAGGATTAAAAGTTATTGTTTTCTTTGTGAGTGAGCTTAATTGTTTACAGTTGATCACCAGAATATTCTGCAACACTGGAAATGGGCTTTTACCTGGAAATAACTTGGAGTGTACTTTAAATGCTCTGGTTTTATTTTAGATCAGGATAAGGATAAATATGTGGTTTCTTAGATACAAGATATTGAAAGGCAGGAAGCTGTGACAAAATTCAGTCTATATTTTGTGTTCTGTTTACATCCAGAGATCTCCAAAAGCTCCAAGTGTTTCTTCATATTTACAGCTTCATAACATTGCTTTTTTTATCATGTCAGTGAACATTGTAATTGTTTTGTTTTAAATAGAGGTATGCATCTGAGAAAAAAAAATTCCCTTTGCCAAAATTCCATACATAAGTGAATGGAGAAATGGTGAAATACTCAGCAGCTGGTGCTAGGTCATGCAAGTCCAGATGGAACAAATTTCCTTCACGTAATGTCCAGAACATGGTTCTTTATTTTTAGGGAGGTTTGCAGGAAAGATGATGATGATACATGTTAAAAACAAAGCACAGTTACTTGAATAGTAAGAGCCTACAGAAGCAGGCTTAATAAAATGAATCTTTGTGCCCAGAATGATTCAAGGGAGAATTCAATGTTTGGTGAAAGAGTTGAATTAGAAAGGAAAGTGGATATCTCTGTCAGATGTTTTAAATTTTAAAATCATTTTGGCACTTTTTAATTCAAGTCTTGTCGATGGAGTTCTAGTGTTTCCTATTTTATGTGCATCCTAGATAGCTTTGGATTTTATTTGACAAGGAACAAGTGCACAAATATATTTTGAAGAAAAAAATACAGTGTGATAATATATCTAAAATATAATTATTCAAATGCAGGATTCTGTCACAGACCCTGTCCACTGTTCTGTGTAAACCCTTCCCAAAATGCTTTCAAAGGATGACTTGCAGAGAATGTTTCATGTTGTAAACTTTCTGAACAAGCTTTTTCCCCTTTCTACCTCGGTCGTGCCATCAGAGGTGGTGGATTTCTGATGGAAAGCTGACCAGATCATTGATACAGAAAACAATGTAAAGTGCAGAGAGAGCAGTCTGTGGCTACACAGACCCAGCTAGAATATTGGTTCGAGTTTTTGTTGTGGACTTGGTTGTGCTGGGGCTGCAAGCCCAGAAGAAAATGATGAATTTCTAATGTGCAGTTCAGCAGCTGGGTCATTTCTGATCAAATTTCTGAGATGTGGATATTATGGTTTTGCCATGGTAAGGATACAAAGGACTAACATTTTTCTTTAACGAAACTTGAACACTTTATAATTACTGTTCATTTTAATGATATTTAATCTTCATAATCACATTGACCAACAAGCCTTCTTCCTAGGAATTCTAAATCCTCCAGTGCTTTAATAGAAATTGTGACAATTTCAACATTTTCTTTAATTTTTCAACAGACTTTAAACAACAGCTCCTTGGGGAAGTTGTCATGGCCTCAAACCATGGGGTGTTCAAGCCCATCTTTGGATACACTCCAGCATCTGAATGTCCTTTTACAAGTGAGGGCACTCAGGAGGATCTACTCCACAACCTGTCCCTTCCCATTTAGGATGTCCTAGGATTCTGGACACCAAAGCTGTATACAACATATCTAGAGGATATGCTGATTTATGCAAATCAGTTATTTTAATAGAGAGGGACAAGGCAGGCAGTAGCAGTACAGCTGTGACTCTAGGTTAGAGAGAGGGAACAAATCTATGAATCAAGAAAAGATGCTGTGTTTAGCTTAAAAAAATCAGAAGAAAGAAAAGTCACGTTTAAACATTGATTAATCATGTCTAGACTTCAGCAAGAAGGCTTGTGGTGATGACATACAAATTTTTTGAAGGTAACAATCCCAGTTACACTGGTTTAAAACACCATGCGTCATTTTTAAATCTGTCTGGTTTCTTGTTTAGTCTGAAAGCATTTGTGGGAATAATTAAGAGAAAGTTCTTTGCTTCAGTGAGCACCTGCAGTTTCAGACAATGTGTTAAGTGTCATTTCAGCCCCTGCAGTATGTGTTGCATATTCTTCAATGCAATTTCTGCATATCTGCAGCAAATTTTAGAAGGCAATCAGTTGTAACATGGAGTCTGTTTGAAGCACTCGCCCAGCATTAGGGGCTTATTCTTATAAACTGTAAGTTGGACAACCTGCTTCATTCTTATTTTCACTGTCTTCAATAGGAGTTGTAGTCTGCCTCCAGGAATTCTGGCAAATAAGTGAGACAATATGGAAGTGTGTTGGTTCTTAAACTATTGGGGTTTTTCTTGTTTACTGGAGAAGCCACATGACCTTTGGATTATATTCACAGTGATGCTTTTGTCTGTTTTGGTAAAGCATCTGGTTTGGTAAGGAAACATTTTCCTGTTCTTAGTAGCCAGAGAGTGCTGGTAGTCATACTGGAGGGTAACTTGTATTTATACTGGTTTGGAAAGTTCTTCTCAATGTTGCTTGCATTTCAAATATTGCGCTAATATTTATTACCTTATTTTAAAGAAACTGAGAAACAGTCATTGTTTAATCTCTTGGAGGAGGCTGTTGTCTTTATCCTCAATCTCTTTATTTATAAATTCCTTCCAGTTTATTTGAAAACACAGACTCTCTGTGTAGCCAGTGGATGTACTCTACCTCAGCTGTTTTCCTCAGCAATCACTAATTGTTGTTTTCTAGTAAAATAGTTAAATCTAGAAAGCATGTTTTATATACAAGATCACTTTGAAATAGGGGAGAATTCTCACCTGTGACATGAGTAGGTTTTAGGCAGGCACAGATTGAGAGATTGCTATTGACAGCAGCCTGCCCAAATCCAAGGTCTCCTCTGATAGTTAAAAGTCTAGCTGTTGGGTTTCCCTTTGCATTTCCCAGTTTACAGGGCAGATGTTGGTATAAATTTTATGCAGCAGACCTGCTGATAATGCATTTTTACAATAAAAAGAAGTGTTTTCCAACAGTACCAAAGCGCTCCGGTGCCTTTAGTAGGGTAGGGTTTGGAATGGGCAGAGTGGTGCTTTGTCCAGGAATTCCAGACTCTAAAAAATCTCAGAAATTGTTGTTTCCAGGTGTGAGATGGGGCATCACCTGTAAAGCTGAAAGGCAGTGGCACCAGCAAGGAGCTCCTGTCAGAACTGGGAGACTTGGCAGATTTGAAGGAGTGTTAAGCTTTTAAACTCGAGTGTTTGGACCTTAAGAAGCCTGAGCTGCATGAACAGCCTTAACTTGACCAGCCTTGTCTGAATAATTTGGTTTTAATGGCATATTATGGAAAGGTTTTATTTATCATTAGGCTCTTGCTGCATTCTTTGCATTTTGGCTCATATCTGTTGAGCAAAGAGCAGTTCACAGTTTTGGGGGTTATCTTGTTAAACTGTGGATTCCAGGCTTCATTTATTACACAGACACCCCCGAAACTCTGCAATTCATAGAGAACTAATAATGATTTTTTTTATTGTCAAACTTTTTATTGATGTTTTTGTTATAATGTCTGTATATATTGACCATATTACATTATCTTTATAGCAGTCCTGCAAGATTAATGGCAGTATCTTCTTATTTTTAACTGACATGGGATGAAAAACAAAAGGAGATTAGGCCAGTATTATCAAAATCATGGACTAATACTGGATGCTTAACTTGGAATGACTAGGATGTCTTTTCAGAGTACTTTTTGATGTTCAGAGCAGTTATTCTCAGATGTAGAAGGGAGTGCTTAGCACTTCTAAGGATACAGACTCACAAGTGTTAAGCTGACTATCTAGAATTTGAAGAATGTAACATGAGAAAACTTTGGTTTTGAAGATTTTCCCAGGATCATAAATGAAACTGTATATCAGAGGCAGAGTTTTAACTGGTGTTCACCTAAGACTACCCAGGTTTTATTGTAGAGGGTCTAAAGATGAATCTGTAGGAAATGTTTGTTTACAACTTACTCTTCATGCTCTTTCAGTCTTTAAAATCTGTGTAGAGGAATGAAGCAATTCTGGAAACTTGAGATTTTGACCTATCTGTTTGGTTGCTTTGGTATCTGCATTGTTTAACAATTCTAGGAATTTATTATGGGTTTTTATTATTGTTATTACTCTTAATACACACAAGAGTTACTGCTTTTTTTTGTCTAAATTCTAGGTTTATAATTTTGCTATTAAAAAAAAGTACTTGTTATTTTTTCGTGGATGTGACTTTAGCCTTCAGGAAAAGAAAGGAGGGGTACAGTATTCCATAAAGGCCATCTCAGGTATCTTCAGCAAACTGATCCCTGAATTTCACCACACTCTTGTATCAGAGAGTATTCATTTAAAAAAGAAAAAAACCCTCACAGTTTCCACTTTGCTGTTGAGCTGTAGTTCTCTGTTTGTTCATGCTGCTTGTGCGTGTAAAATTTCAAATGTTTACAATGAAGTTTACAGAAGTAATCGATAAATAGGTGAAAAATATTAATATCTGTGTGTGATTAGATAAATTATTGGTGAAATAGGTGGAGAAATTGGAAATGTAGAGATGTTTTAAGACACAAGAATTTTGCTTCAGATTCTAACCTTCTATCCAAATGAAATCTGCTTCATGTGTCAATTTATTCCTGTTTTTTCCTGTTCAACACTGCAAAGATGCTCTTGAATACTGACTGTATTTAAAGGAATACATTTTCTTTTCATAGTGTTTATTCTCTCCCCTGATGTTTATAGAGCTAAACTTATCTCACTCTTACCAACTTCAAGACATACTGGGTTTTCCCCATTTTCTTCAAATTTTGCAACCCTGCATATGTTCACTGTGAACAAAACGATCACTGATAATGTTGAAATATTTTTCATGTTTCTGAAATCAATTGGTGTCACTGCTTACCTGTGTCTGTCTGTCTGTTTACTCCCTTAGTTTTGCCAGCCTGGAGGATGGCAGCTTTCAAAAGAGAGGAAGCAGCCAACGTTCTTCGTGGTGGTTTTGACTGACATAGACTCAGAGAGGCACTACTGCTCCTGCCTAACTTTCTATGAAGCAGAGATTAACCTGCAGGTAAGAGATTCACAGTGAGAAACAAAAAGGCAGGAAGAATTGCCTACAGACAATGGATCAGTGTCATAGAGGGCAACTTGAGAAAATATTTTGCTGTTCCTGCTACGGGTGCATTTTTCTGTCCTAAAGAAATCCATGTATTTTTGCAAAAAGTGAGTGTGATGCACTTTTTTGTGTGTTTGGAGTTTTCACCTGCTTTGAAACAACAGCAAAAAAAACCCAAAAACAAACCAGCCAAAAACATGTCATAGAATTCCTTTTTCTCCACCACATTTTTCTTTTCAAATGGGATAAGCAATATGGTTTTCCTTTCATTTCCTTTTGTGTTTGACATAGCATGGATGAGTCTCTGCCTTGTTCTAGGAAAATGTTTATTAACTTCTGCTCCCTCTGCTGGCCTGCTCCATCAGAACAAATGTGCACAAGGATGCTGTAGTGTATATTCATAATTCTGTAAGTGCATTTATTGGCAAGATTTTATAAACTGATGGAATAATTATTCAGTTTTTAGTTGGGTCAGATTTGAGGCGTCAGCTACTTGGCACTGTTTATTTTTAAACATGTATTTAATTATTTTTTGTCTTTCAAAAATAGACATTTTGTTTCCCATTTGATGGAAAGTGCTTCACAGAATATCTGCTGTGACTTAAGACTTGAAATCATTAGAATCTAGAACCCAAGGAAAACCTAATCCAATCTGTAATTGCAGACTGCCATTGTTATGTTTTGAAATATCTTCTTTGCTACATGAAAATTAACAAATAAGTAAAACCTTGGCACTAAGTATAATGGAATTAGCTAAGATTAAATAAATAGCTGAGTAAAGTAATTTCTTGTTCTTTTAGTGAAGAACTGTATCATTATTGATTATTTTAAGAAAATGTTTTTAATAATCCAAGAGTACTATGTTCATTTAATACTGGAGTTGAAAGATCACCCTGTTTGTAGAATAATTGAAAGATGTGTTGTAGTAATAATAATAATAATAATGGTGTGCTTTTTCTGGGCACAGTTGGAAGCCAGAGAATAATAGTTATTCTCATTTCATTAGTGCTACAGTTTAGTTGGATGTTTTTGTGGACTTCTAGAAGGATTTGAAAGCAGAAATGTACCCCAATATTAGACATATTTTAGTCTTAAAGTTTAGTGTAGATCAGCTGACACATTCCTCTTGAAAATTTAGTGTCTGTCATAATTCATTGATTTTATAAGTAGAGAGTGAAATATTCTATAGTAATTCTTTCCCAGCTGATAAAAATTTACAATGGCTGACTCTTCCTCCAGTCTATGTATTTCATAACATAAACTAAATTTAGCAAACTTGTTATTTATCCTGTGGTTTCTAGCAGCTGCTTTTGATTCCCTATCCACATCTTTGAAGTAATGCTCATCACAAAACATTCAGCATTAACTAAAATGTTTTTTTTTTCCTATATTACCTAAGTATTAATACAAAATAACCCAAAGTAAAAAGCACAATAAAAAACTAAGTGCAGCAGGATGTTGGTTCTCATAATGCCATTCCTGGCTGTGTTGTAAAGAATGCATGTTTTTCAGATGAACTTGCTGTGGTGAAATTTATTCTATGACTGCATTGTTTATAGCCAAACTTCCTGTTTCTTTCTGAAACCCAAAGAGAATAATTGAACGTGCCCTGTTTCATGGTCATTAGACAAGAATTCAGCACATGTACAATCTGTAATGAAACCTAAGCTCACAGAGCATTGGGCTATGACAGTAATATTAATTTAACCATTCAGATGCATGCTTAATGAAACAATCTATGAAACATAGTGCCTAGGACTTGAAATGAAATCTAGACAGTGCTTTGCACAGATAAATACAATTCAGTTTTTCCTTAACTGAATGATATAACTTACTGAGGCAAAAGGAAGATTAAATTTCAAAAAAACCCCACAAAACCACTGTCTTTCCCAGTAGCCTTCACCAGGTAAACCTTGCTGATACATGAGGCTGGTCAGAATTCAGCCAGAGCAGCAGATGAGATGTTTGGCTTGGCAGAATCATCTTCACAAAAAAAAAAAAGAAAAAGGAATCAACCACTTGGAAATTTCTGTGGTTAATTAAACTGGGAATTGGAAACAAACTCATTTCTAGCCTTTGAATGCTACAAGAGAACCATCAAACCTTTTTGGAGCCTTCTGCATAATAATACAAACGCTTTAGACACAATTGAGTCTGACAAGACTCAAGGGAAGACTCAAGTCAAGAAGACTTCTGTTGTTTTGGTTCCTTTCATCCCTGCTTCAGTTGTTTGTTACAGGATCATTTGTAAATAAATGCTACCAGAAGTGTAAGGAGTTTGTACTCACGTGGAATACATAAGTGGTACCATGATAACCTAGGGTGCAAGATTAATATAGCAACTGTAAAAACTCCACAGTCTGCAGGAAAAAAGTATCCTCCCCTGCTATCTCTGAAAGTCCTGGATTCAGTTTAGTCTTTTGGCAGATGCATGTCATTACAAGTTTTCCAGAGGAAAACACAGGCTCTAGTAATAATCAGCTGATGGCCTATTTTCAACTTCTTACCCCTGGATAGAAAACAGAATGATGTTTTCTTTGGTGGCATCTGTCAATCATCCCTTGAATTGCTGCAGTTCTGACTGACCCAGAATTTATTACCTGCATGGGTGCTGGTCAGTTTGATTAGCAATTGGCTCTCAAAAAGGTGTGATAATATAAAAAAAAGATTGTTGTTAACTTTAGTCTGATTAATACTCCATATCTGTAGGCATGAATAAGATGAACACACTCCATTAAATAGGGGAATGGAACTTAATTGGTGATGTGTGATTTCAGGTGATACAGCTTTGCCATGGAGTCCTTCATGAATTGTTCTTGTTTAGGATGCTAGTCTCACTTACTTGTCCCAGTAACATTTGCTAAAGCTAAATAAGGATATGTTCCTCATCTGGGTTTAAAATGAAGCATTAGAAAGTTTGACTTTAAGAGCAGAATAAATTGGATTGTGGGTACACACTTGTAGAGGCAGTTCAATTAACAGTGATAAAGCTGCTGTCATTTAGAGGCATCCTGAGTATGTTGCAGAGCAGTTCCATGTGCAAGGTTTCTCTCCTACCTCAAGTTCCTACAGGAGTGTAAACAAATCTGAGATACTGCACTGGTTTCTCCTTCCAGCTTTTTGTGTTTCCAGCACATGCTTGGCTTTATCCATGTTTCTGTCTGGCTCAAGGTGCTATTTAGGTGCTCTACCAAACAGAGCTGGGTGCTTCATTCACTTTCCTGTATCTGCAGGAATTAGGAGGAGAGGAGGAGGAGAGTAAGTCAAAACATCTCTATTTCCCTTCCTCTCACAGTGCCTTGAAAGTTGTTTTTTTTTTTAGGGGGGCTGGGAGGATGTGGAGGTGTGTGATGTCCCATTGCTGTATTTTGATTGCTTCTGTGGACTTCAAACCTCACAGGTTTGAAATCCACTTGAAATGTCATTGATTTGGAAAAACTTTGTCCTATCAACCAAAAAAAAAAGTCTACTTAATTTATTTTTCTGGCAGCTGAAGCCAGAAGCTGTTGAGCAGCCAAAGGGCGTTCATAGGAATCATAACTTACATCTACAGAATTCACCCATAAAACTCAGTTTCTCTGTGTTTGTAGCTTTATTAATCATAAAAAGTAAATATTTGTACAGATATACATGCATACATTAATTCGTTTAGTTCTGTGTGGCATACACAGTTTGCTAAAATGAGGTTCTTATTTCTAACAGCAATTTCTGCATGTTACCACTTAGCAGAAAAGGACTTAATTTAATACTTTTGACTCAGCAGATACTTCTAGTGACCTCAGTTGTTCTTCTTACCAGTTACGCAGTTAGAATTTATATTAACAATGTTTGGAAGAGCACCACAGATAGAATCTTTTTTAAAAAAATGTTGACTCAGATAATTTAGGAACATAATGGTCAATTTGTACATTGCTTTGCACTTGGAAAGAAATTTGCCCTCTCTTCCCAACCTCACCATCAACAAATTAGAGGATGATTTATGCCAGCAATTGAGCCTGTGCAACTGCATTTCTTGCATTACAGAAAATCTGCTCAGTGAGGTCAGCACAACACTCCAAACATTTGTTTGTAACAATCTTATTACAAGATTGTCTCATTCTTGTGTGTTGTCTCAAGCATATGTGTGTTAAAACATTGCGATCACAAATGCAGGATTAAATATATCACTCTGGAAAATGGACATAAGTAATAATTCACAGCTCTCCTGTTTCCTGCCATTCACATTCTCTTCCTCTCTCTGCCCTCCCCTGCAAAAAAAGGAAGAAGAACTTGTAAAAATCCCAAACCATAAAATGGCAGATTCACAACATTCACAGGTATTTCCTGAGTCAGGGGAAAAACTGCCAACAAAATGATTATGCTTCATAAAGTTACAATTTTTCAGCTTGGACTGGAGAGTTGGTGATCCTGCTGTGCTAGAGCATTTGCTGCTCCATGAGTCACTGATGTTTGGGTTTTACCAGAGGGTGAGAACACTTGGTTCAGTTGTACCTGTTTTGTGTGGGAAATCTGATACCCCTTTGGATATTAGATGAGCATGTTCTTCCTAAAATGAAGTTTAATAATTTTTTGTTAGTATCCCAAATGCTAAATTTATTCTGAAAGTTTCTTCATATAGTCAATGCCCCAAAGCACATTTTATGTAAAAAAAACCCCCATTTTAGAAGCAATGTTTAGTACGTTGCATCATCATCTTTCTGAATCCACTGAAAAATGGCTGCTGTGACATTATTAGGAGATTTAAGTAATGCCTTATTTCCTTTCTGTTCTGGTGTAAAGGCTAGGTTGTGGATAATTTTCTGTATAAGAAACAGACTTTTATTTTAATGTCCTTTTATACATTTAAGGTCCTCTTTAGACCAGAATTTAAAGTTAAGATGAGAGCAGTTGTACAGAGGAAATCATATTTCCATCTTAATAACTCTGGCAATAATTTCTCCTGCCTTGTTCATCCCCTGGCTCGTGCATTTGCACACACATCCCCAAGCTGAACTCATGCTTTTGCAGGGTACAAGAACTTGTGTTGGGTAAAGGTCACCTTGTCCTCTTAACTCCTCTGTTGTTGAACAGAGGCCCCAAGTTCAGCTCACAGGACAAGGAGATGCTATCTTTTAAGCAGAGGCATTTCTTTGTCAGTAGAGATCAGATTCAGCTGACTTTCAAACAGTAGTATAATACTAATTCAGCAATTCACCAGAAGTCTTTTCAATGCATTTCCCCATATGCAATTCAAAGGGATTAACTGTGTTTTAATTAACCAGAACAATCTGTAAAAATTTGCCTTGGTGTATGTCTACATATGCTGTTCTATATTATTTTAGACAAACATGATAGTGAGTTAAAATAGGGTATGAATTACAGAGTTCTTAGATTTGAGTTTTGCTGTTTGTTCTGCCTGCGTTCCGTAGGTGTCTGCAGTTTTCTCAGTGTGGGTGTGCAAAGTTAGAAGGGGCAGAAGTCATGGATCAAGTTAGCTGCCTTGGGGGAAATTCAGAAAGGTTTAGTAAACTTGAAGCTCTGAAATGATGTTTGCTTATGCACAGTTCTTGCTAGGGAGACCTGGTGCTGCAGTTCTTGCCCGTTCCTAGTGCTGAGGTTAACACGTTAAAAGCAATTACTTAATGCCATTGATTCTTGCCCCCTGGCATTTCAGCATTGGCAGGACAGCTCAATGGCATCATCTGGGACTTCCCAGATCCTCTGGTGCTTGCACATCCCAATGGCCTCTTCCAGAGAGACACTTTGGCTGGAAGGTTGCACTGAAATGTGCAAAGCGTGGGTGTGGGGTTACTTTGGTTCCAAAGTGCTTTCAGTGTTTCTATATGATAAACCTCCTGGGGGTTTTCAAAGTGAGGTGTATTAAATGGTCAACATCTTATAGATTGTGGTGGTGTAAAGTTTGTGTAATGCTGGAAGGTGCATTGCAGACTCTTTCCTGTCATATTTGTACTCTGAAGTGTCATCAGTACATAGGGAGTGAACAAGCTGACCTGTCATAAAACATGAGATTACTGTATTTGATAAGTTTATGATCTTCATGTCATTTTCTGTCTTTGATCCTTATCTTTTTTAGTTGATAGGCTCCTTACTGTGCATTACTACAGTGTATTATCCCTATTTGGAAATAATTAAATCAAGATAATGGTTTTTATGCTGGTTTAATTTTTTCCAGTATAAGTTTAGCCACGGTGGTATGGTTCTGTACACGTAGGCAAACCACAAAGCAGATCTGTTCACCTGTAGTTTTGGCTCCCTACAGCAGATTGCAGGCAGGCTGCAGATTTGACTTCTGGCAGCAGTCAGCTTAGTTTATTTTAACTTTCGTACATGTGTTAGAATTTATTGGATACATGCATTTATATACTCTGACAAGTAAATAAAATTAATTGATGCTGAATGTTTTTTGGCCTTTGATTGTTAATAAAGCAGCTAAGCATGTATTTGGCTGCAAATAAGGCAAGCAGAGACCAAGTCACATGAGGAGAAAGGGATCTGTCCCAAATGAGTAATTGGCATAAGATTACTAAAGTAAACTTAAAATAATTTTTCCTAAAATAAGAAATTGAGCATGTTCTCTAAATCTTTGCTGGGCAGTTGGTAGAAAAACAACAGGCTTGCTGAACTTGGCATAATTTCAATGCAAAATTTTGCACAGGGCAAACTGTTTTTGACATAATGGAGTACTAGAGTGCAAGTTTTGTAATGAGGGATGTTCTTTCTCTTTCGAAGGGTGAACAAATTATTAAAGCACAACTCTAACTCCAGCTTCTGCTCATATTTGATTTCCTTTGAGTTTCAAATAATGTCTGCCAGCTTCCACCCTCAGAACAGCACAGTGTTTTCTAACTTTCCTGTTAGTACCTCAGTTTAAATTGATTTTCCTCCCTCTGCCATGAGGATAAGCCTAATTTTTGTCTGCTCAACATGAACCAGAACTGGCATTCCAGATTCTGAAGACTGGGGTGAAAAGATAGGAGAAGAAGGGTGGCTGTGGTTCATGTGTGCTGTAATTCAGTTGCATGTTGATGGAGTAAATGATGATGCTGCACTCAGTAGTAGGGAGAATTTTTTTGGACCATATTGGTAGCTCCTTTTGATCTTTCATAATTGGCTTTGGTTCCTAATGTTGATTTTGGCTAGATGGTTATCTTTAAGTTAAATGTCAATATTTAGAAGCAGAGCTGACATCTTAAAATAATGCGATTGTTGTGGCAAAATTAGGTTTATGAAAGTTCAAGAGGAAAGCTTAAAGTTTGAAGGCTAGATCATGGCAATTAATATCTCTGTTTAATAAAAAAGATAAGGTTAATGCAAGTAAAGTTGTTTTTTAAAGCCTTGTTTGTTTTTTGACTGCCACATCTGTTGCCTTTAAATGAGTTGCAGTTTTTCACTGAAATAGCACAAAATCAGTCACCTTTTTCTTCTAGAAGTTTTAACATAATTTATTAAGCAGAAATTGAGACTTGCATGAAAATGTCTGGTTTTGTCCTGATTTACCCCATGCAATGCTGAAACACATCCAGTGTCAGCCAGATGTGACTTCCAGGAAGTGTAATTTCATGGAAGTGAGTGGGGAGCAGAGAGATGTTTCAGTCCATTGCCACTCGATGGAAAACTTGGAGTGTAAGGTCAGCCTTTATCAGACATCAGGTAACCTACAAATGCTTTAACTTAGACATAAATGTACATGAAATGAAAATAATTCATGGCTGCAGGTACCTGTTTCCTTGTTACATGCAAGATGCAGTTATTTATTTAATATTTATTATATTTAATTTATTTAATATACATTTCACTGTTAAGAAAGTGTTTTGCTCTTGATCGACTCCTATTTATTTGAGGGAAATATGCAATATTTTATTATCATAATTACCCTTTGTTTAATACTTCTTCTTCTAATACCAGGCTTTCAAACTCTTGTCTCCTTACTTGATAAAATGCTGAAAACTGTGCTCAGCTTTACACTTTTTTATAGATGTAGAGGGATTTTTAGAGCAAAAGGACACTGATTAAACAAAGCAATACCTTACTTAAGGTGTATAAACCCCACAAGTATTCAATTTTAACTGCAATTATTGAGGAGGTATTAAATCTTTTTCTAGGGTCTGGGACATCATGCCTGATCTGCTGGTGACTGCAGTTGTCAGTTACCTTCCTCATTAAGACATGTTTAAATAATAAGACTGAATTAGTCTAGTTTGGGCTTGATGCCATGTACATCCCCTTGGCTAACGTGAGGAACAAACTGTTTTCAGAAAACAAGGAAACAAATAAATAGCAGAGTGATGATGAACAGTGGTGATCACAGTTAATTTTTCTAAACTGTTGGTTATCAGTCAGGGATCAAAGCTGGTTTAATGCATTTATTAATTCAGCTGCTTTTATTGAACAAGTTCATAAACTATGGAGTGATGCTGTTAGTTCAGTTGGTTGGTTATTGCATATTTTAATTTACTGCATCACTTGAGGTCACAAATATGTTCAGTGGCTACTTCTACAAAAGAAGAAAGGCCAACAGTTGCAATACATGCACTGTCTAGTTTTGTACTCTCATTTTTGTAAGAACCTGTGAAACTGATTATTGTGCCATTCTGGGAGTTGTGTGTGTATATATATA